>OY759263.1:37443390-37836894 GCA_963662155.1 Lamellibrachia columna | reverse complement strand
ACATTCACAACATTGTGAGCCATCTAATCGGACAGCACTACAAGGCTTTTGTGCTGCAGGTCTCCATGGTCTGCCTTGTACGACTGAAGGATGGACCGTTACCTGCTCCTTCGAGTAATAAGCGCTGCTCACTTCTTCAAAGAAGTGACACACGTAATTCTCTGCAAAGTCTACATGTACAGTACACTCTCTGCGTCAGCGCCTCCTTGAGAATGGCGATGGTCTCGTACTGCGTGTGAACTCTGTCTGTGTGGTTCTTGAATGCCCCCATGCTTTCAACGAAATCCTACTTGAACTTTGACTTTGTAACATTCTCATCCACAAGCACAGAGTGTTCTTGATGTTAGTGTCTTTGTATGGTCGTTCAACTTGCTTCCATACTTGGAACGTAACAGTGTCATTCGGCAGAGCATCTATCTTCACAGCATGAGACTCTTGTCTCAGCATTGATTAATTGGTCCGGACTCACTATTACCCCTTGTGTTCGCAGTACACGCAGACGCAAAGCAAAATTCTTGTGATATTTGCATATGCAGATCTTTCATGAAGCATATGAGACGTATATTATAAAGTATATTTTTCGGTCGACAGCGTTAAAACAATGCCAAACTGACTTACTGACTTTCTTGTTGGGGTTTTCAAAATTGTATCTTTTATGGAGTACACATATGTTGTCACTGAGAATGTATTTCTGTATGCGCTTAACGTCAACTTTCACTGTATCCCGCTTACCAGCTGATCAGGTCACGTTCAGCTCCTGCTTTTAAAACAAACCAATCCTCTTCATATATGCCCTTTCATCTGCCATCTTACGCATCTTCCGGTTCACCTTGAGCGTGTCAGCCAGAATCCTGGCAGAACAGGTCTGACTGACGGACTTGACTACTTTCCTGCATGCCACCTTTCCAGAAGATTTGAGATGTTTCATCAAATTGTTATGGAGAATAAGGGTCTTGCGTTTCACCTTGCATAGAGTAAGTCCGTCATCACACGCTAGAGCGTCAGCATTCTTAGCTGGTGTTGAAACATGCTTTGCAATCACTGAAGGTGCCAGGTCTGTCTGCACTGATTTTATTTGGAGCGCTAGCCTCTTGCTTGTGCAGCTGCCACACCTTGCGGTGCATGGCTTGCAAATGTTTTCGCAGTTTTACGCTCCTACGTTTCATGATGGTGACAGCCCTGCTTATTCTTATGCGGCTCTTCGTGCGCTTTCTTTGTCCAGCAGCTTGAAACGAGAATTTCACTTTCAATCGGAAATTGCATTGACACACAACAATGACTCAAACAAAAGGATCACAAAAGCAGTTATCTAAATATAAATAAGAAAAACTTTAGGCACTGTATACATAACAAATTAGAGGACACTGAGACGTTTCCATTTTGTAAAAATCTTGGTTAATAAATCTTACAAAATAGATTGCTTTAAGATGTTTTAGGTAACAAAGTTAATGTTTAAAGGGGATAAATAATTCCTATTGATATGCTTACAGAGAATTGGCCTCAAGCTGCTCTAGAGCCTGGCCTTCCAGACCCTGCAGTCAATATTTGCTCCGCAGGTTTCTTCAATCACTGGGTCACTCTTCTGGTGGTTGCCGCTGCAGATGCCGCGATCTCCTCACACCATGGGATAAAGTATATTTATAAATTTGTCTACCAGTATTTTAGTATTACTAACCATCGCAATAGTGCAGTATGAATTTGCGTATGGAATTTAGATGATGTTTGCAAAATACAGGAGTTATTTAAATTAGCTTACAAGATTAGGTTCTTGTAGAGCTCCAGCTGCTGCTCCAGCTTCTACACCCTCATCCAGCTCTTGTCTCCTCTGCCTTCGCATGCTTTCCATCCCCTTCTTTCTTTTCTCCTCCTTAGCGGTTTTGCTCAATTTAGCTGTCGGAACACAGTATTTGGCTTTCTTAAGTTTTCTGTAGCGAGCTTGACTCGCTGCCGAATTTCGCACGATTTTTCATGAAATCTGAAATAATGTTCAAGAACAGTAAAGCGAAGGAAATAATTGTTACATTTTAAGTTTGATTAATTATCCCGATAATCTTATTTGAAAATAAATGAAGACTACAAGCTACAGAAAAATACCCAAGAGAACTTCTAATAACAGTATCAATAAATGCTGGAAAAATATTAGCCAAATGTTTTCTACGTTATTCATTTCAGCTGCCACTGAACCTACTATTACATTCAAATGTTTTGAAATGTTTCTGTCATGGATTATACATGCATATACATCAATTGCCACTTTTTTGCTTTATACTAACAAACCCATTCAGTAACAACAGAGGTTATGTGTTCTCTATGCAATCGATGGTGTTTTGTGATATCCGTCCTTTGCTATCACCTTTAGTATGGGATAAGTAGGCAACTTTTGGTGGGTGAAACGACTGCTAGCCTTTGCATCAATTTGAGCACCAAAATGGTTAAATCTAGGTGGATTTATGTTAGCAGTAATTCATTATGCAGGGAAACTAGCTGATATGTGTTCAATATCATGTATGTTGGTCAGGCATTTAGAGATAAATCTATACAGATTACCTTCACAAACTGAGAGTTCCGTAACTGTAGCGGAACTACATCTGAATCTGGCAAAAAATATCGTAAAGTACACATTTTGGGATTTTCTAACCCTCTGAGGTCAAATTTGTTCTATATGACAAGCACTCTGTTCGTGTCACAAACGAAATAAATGATCTACATGTACTATACCCCAGATGTAAACCTGGGAAGCCTGTAACTGAGATAATTGAATAGTGTAGAAAACTTTCTTAACGAGGACGCTGCTTTCTTGCATAATAATGCATAGGCATAGCAATTAAATATACCAGATAATAATAAAAAATTATATATATATATATATATATATATATATAATGTAAAGTTAACATATACTTTGAACTCACGAATATACATCCAAATAAATTCCACATCCGGGGGGGGGGACGCGGTCGCCCATGGAAAGGACATACACACATAATGGTAAGAAACACACTCCATAATAAAGAAGAGAAGCTAATACATACGAAGTGTGGCTATATTAACCAATGTGAGGAGACACGTTAAGAACCGTTATTACGTGCACACACAGTGTCAATACATAGTCATAGGGGCAGACGTTATATACAGTTGGGATATATACTGCACAGTGAATCGGAACTAACGAAAAATGCCCTTTGACATTGTTCGAATAATACAACAACATGAAAATCACATCAAACAGTTGTAAGTAATCACACATCACAGTTACATATGTAATTTAGTTAAACTCGCATGTCCATTCGGGAGACTGTCACAATTGGTTGCTGACTATGCGGTTTCGAATGAAATCTGTGATATTTTTCCATGAAAATTTTTCAACACCGGTTGTGAAGCCAGCATGTGCTCCAGTTTCGACAATACCACAATCACAGAGGACATTATTTCTATGACACATCGACGAAAGTGTAGGCAAGTTTTGACTTTTATTAATACAAATCAGGGTAATCTTTTACTTAACTCGCCAACGACTCTAATCGGGATTATAACATCGAATAGAGCAATATCATTGTTAGATGTGTGCATACTAGATATAATCCGGCAGCCAAAGGGGATTTTTTTACATAACCATAACCCTTTTTTGCCTGATATAGTTTTTTCTTTGTTGATTATTCATCTCTAGCATGTATATAATGACGGGTGTGGAGTTCTCACCTTTGAGCATTTAAAAAAATTAACTTTTTATCATATCTTCGCAACTAGACAAGATACAGACATGATTGAAATGTTATTTTATATGTTTCCAGACATGAGGAATTCGATTCCACCATAAATGTAAAGAAAACAAGTATGTTACAAATGGTTGCCAACTATGCGAAAAAAGACTATATTTCATGTTCCGCGAACAAAAAACATAAGAACATGACAAAATTTATTTCCATGTGTTATATGAGGAGAATTGCATAAGATCAACATTTCGTGAAATTCTGACCTTTCTAAGCATCAGTCCTCTTTATCTTCATCTTCGTAATTGTCACTCTCGTTTTGGCAGGCCTGTCCTCCCTGGCATGCACAAAATGGTGTGCATGCCATGTCATAGGTGTTGCAGCAGCACTTGTTCGTGCTACATGGCATTTCACTCCGACATGAGCACTTGATCAGCTTTAGCAACCCTGTTGGGGCTAACGAGGTGTCTGGGGGACAACAGTTGGACTTAGCGCAGTACTCCCCACCTCCTGTGACCAACCGTAAGATGTAGGGTCTAGTACAGGTGGGATGGGATCCAAAGCATGAAGCCAAATTGCTACTTGCAGATGGGCTCTGGCTACATTTTGTTCGAACGCTTCACTTGTGGGTGGTCATGAACACAGCTTTGGTGCGGAAGCCTTGATTCTGCTTAATTTAGAAAACCATATTTGTTGGCGTGCTTCCGTCATCGAATGACATCTTTGCTGACCATATCAGGCCAACATGGAGTGTGTGGCCTGGTCCACTACTTCCGAAAACGGTGGTCCGTCTGTGTTTCCAAGTAAGTTGAGAGAATGTTGGCCATGCCTCAGAAATTTCAGAGCTGCAACCTTGCCAACACCAAAGTATGACGCCACAGTATCACAACCTGTGAAACCGTGAGCAGCTAGTAGATCTGGGATGATGGAGCTGTGCTCTTCTGCAGCTGCGTTGATATCTAGGACACTTCGTCCTTGAATTGGCGAAACCATTAGAACTTTGCAGGATATACTGCCCTGGTGACAGAAATACAACAAGATAACAAAGATGTCAGTGTCATCTGCAACAGCCAGGACGGTACCATCCTCTACACGTGAAACTTGTTGCACAATCAGAGTGTCTCCCTCCTCCTGCGTTGTAGCCATGCCTTGACGTTTGTTTACACAACCATTTACGATTTCTACCGGAACCGGGTCTCTGCCAGTGACGACTAGTTTATGCTTTTGAAAGTCAGCCTTGTGCGAAACCAAATCCTCGATGATGAGAGCAATCTATTGATCTTTGTTTGTGGTGACGGTTAGGACGACTTTTTGTGGTGGCAGGCGAGCTGTGCAAAGTAATGTGTAGACCTTGCTTGTTCCTTTGTCCCTGCCGCGTCGGGTTGCCTCCTTAGTACTGCTCTCAATGTATCTGTCGAACACCAGATAGACGTCACTTTTCGCCAAGTGACAGTGTAGGTAACTGCGTAACCGGACAAGGTAGTCATGTACATTGCCAGATGTTGGCCACGGCACTACTCAGAGGACAGCGCACCCACCGAGGAACGTTGCCTGCACATCTTGTTCAGCCAGCCGTCTTGACACTTCCACCTTACGCGCATTCTTGAGATTGGATTTCGTTTTGGCATCCCTCAGTCTCCGACTGTGTTTCCTGGATAAAGCCATGATGGTCACAATTCTTGGTATTGAATCATGAAATCCACCAGGCCAACTGCACTCAAAAGACTCCATCTGTGTTTTTCCCAGCAATTGCGCCTTGTCGACATCGACCGAGGCGTGATTCACAACTTGCCCAGTGACAATGTTCATCAGCCCATCTGGTTGGTCACAGGAGGAGGGGAGTACTGCGCTAAGTCCAACTGTTGTCCCCCAGATACCTCGTTAGCCCCAACTGGGTTGCTAAAGCTGATCAAGTGCTCATGTCGGAGTGAAATGCCATGTAGCACGAAAGTGTGAAAAAATCTTATAAAGATTAATCGGACACATGATGCCTCATTCCGTATAGTCAGATAAACTAATCTGTTCTGGCTCAATGTGGATTGGTGCTCATCCTTGATCAGTTTCAACTTGTAAAAAGACCTCTTTCCATCACAGTTAGCCTACTAATTATTTAAAAAATCATAGGCGAAGCAATACCTCCACATTGGGGAAAGCATCCCCGAGATTTCTCTTAATCAACATCTAATAGTTTCACAAGTTTCTCAGCAGCTTGTCGTATCTCTCTTGGTTCCATTTAAATCAAGTTGCAGAGAAATCCAAAGCGATCACTGACCTCAAAGTACGCTTTGGCTCTCTGTACCACGGTTAATCCGGCATTGTATACGATACATTACAGCGCATGCTTATGCTTTGACATACCTTTAGCCATACAACACTTTGGGCTTCCATTCTACCAACTTTTTCCATGGTGAAGTACTAAAATTTACTCCCCCTCCTCTTTTAATAAGTTTAAAGTTATAAAACTAATTTTGGATAGTCAACTTAGGTAATAACTTACATGTCAAAAACAATAGTCCCATTTGAAGAAAAACGTGATACATTCATTATTGGTCATATTTATTCATCTCATCAATCATATAAGACATAAGACACACATCAAACCCAAAAATATTAATTGATCTCCTAAGTGACTACCTATCATTTTACAGGTCCAGATTAGATTCTCTTTATATTGCTATGTAAATGCAGTTATTACAGTGATATGTACGTGTGTGTGTGTGTGTGTGCGCGCGCGTGTATATATATACATACATACATATCACTCTAATAACTGAATTTGTTTATACATTATAGAATTTATAACATGTTTGACATTTACACACACAGCGTCACACACACACAGCGTCACACACACACAGCGTCACACACACAGCGTCACACACAGTGTCACACACACGCACGCACGCACGCACGCACGCACGCACGCACGCACGCACGCACGCACGCACGCACGCACGCACACACACACACAGTGTCACACACACGCACACCCGCACGCACATACACACACAGTGTCGCACGCCCGCACGCATGCACACACACACGTGTGTGTAAATGTCAAACATGTAATAAATTATAGAATGTATAAACAAATTCGGTTATTAGAGTGATATGTATGTATATATATATATATATATATATATATATGATACCTATTCATCAGACAAGGTTTATTCAGACAAAGCTTATTATATAAAGTGAATAAACCTTGTCTGATGAATAGGTCTCGGTGAAAATTTCATGAAAATTGGTTCAGTAGTTTTCGAAATATTGCATTATATATAGATACATTTCAGAGTTAAATTTGTATGTATGCATGATGGTAAAGCAGTCACTCTCAAATATTGCATTATATATAGATACATTTCAGGGTTAAATTTGTATGTATGCATGATGGTAAAGCAGTCACTCTCAAATATTGCATTATATATATAGATACATTTCAGGGTTAAATTTGTATGTATGCATGATGGTAAAGCAGTCACTCTCAATGGGTTGCTCTGAAATGTTAACACAGTTGTCTTATCATCAAACCTCACATCTTAGCCCATATGCATGATTGTTTCCCATAAAAAAATTTACCACTTTAATATATTATGTACGAATATGTATGTATATATGCATGTGTATACTTTATGTATGAATATGTATATATATGTGTGTGTATGTACATGTACATATATATATACACATGCATGTATACATATATGTATGAATATGTACATATATATATATGCATGTGTATGTATATATATATACACACATACATATATATATATATACATGCATGCAACATACATAATACATGCATGTGTTTAAATGCTAGGAGTATAGTAAATAAGAAAAACGAATTAAACATTATGGTAGAAGATATTGACCCTCACATAATTGGTATAACTGAATCATGGGCCAACACAGACATAACAGATGCTGAATTAGGATTGACAGGATACGTAATGTTTAGGAGATCGAATAGGAAGAAAGGGAGAGGGAGTTATTTTATATGTTAAAGAATCTATTCAGGCTTATGAAATCAAATTAGAAAGGGAAGCAGATTGCGAAGCTATTTGGTGCAAAATAGTTTCAGGAAATAAAAAATTAACTATTGGATTAGTTTACCGAAGTCCAAACATAAACGAAGAGGATAACACAAAATGCTATAACAGAAGTTAGTAAAGGGGAATGTATCATAATGGGAGATTTTAACCATGGACACATACAATGGAAATCTCTAGAGTACAGGGGGTGAGGACCAACAATTTCTATTTTTAATTCAGGATAGCTTCCTTACTCAGCACGTGCTAGAACCAACCAGGGGAGATAATGTAGTAGATATAGATTTGTCATCACAAAACGAATTAGTGGACATTGTAAAAATACATGAACCATTGGGTAACAGTGACCAAGATCAAGTACATTTTGACATCAATGTAAAATCAGAAAGTAAAAATAAAAAAACGTATAGGAGAAACTTCCACAAAGGTAACTATAAAGATATGAGAAAATACTTAGCAAAGCTAGATTGGAATTACACGCTGATGAATAAGACCGCAACTGAATGTTGGAATATTCTAAAATATGAAATTGAGAGTATCATCGATACATTTTTTCCCTTGAAAAAAAACAAGGAAAACGGTCTAGAAAGAAAAACTTGTCAAAAGAAGCTATTAGAAAAATAGTGTTCAAGCAAACTATGTGGAGGGTTTATAGGCGTACCAGAAAGGATGAAGACTGCAAATTAGAGGCACTCAATGCAGCTACCACTGAAATCAGACAATCTAAAAGAAGCTATGAACAAATACTAGCATGTAACATAAAAAATGACAGCAAGAGTTCTGATGCATATGTCAGGAGTAAACAAAATGTACAAGACAAGGTCGGACCTCTAGAAGATAGTGCTGGTAATATAATATCACAGGGGTTTTAATGGTGGAAGACCTGAATGGTTACTTCAGTTCAGTGGACATACCAGAGAGAATATTAGTTAATTACCAGTTCCAGATGCTAAATTTCAGGAGGCTAAATCAGACTATTTAGGGCAGTAAACTCCAGAAATGGTAGCTAAGAAAATAAAGGCAATGAAGGACAATAAATCACCTGCAGTGGATGGAATTTCTCCAAAACTACTAATGGAAACAGAATAACAAATGAGTATACCCCTTGCAAGAGTGTTCAACTTGTCATTAAAAGAGGGAGTTGTTCCTTTTGAATGGAAAGAAGCAAACATCATACCATTATTTAAAAAGGGTTTGAGAAATAAGTCAGAGAATTACAGACCAGTGAGTTTAACGTCAGTGATTTGTAAATTATTAGAAAGGTTAATTAAAGACCATATGGTGGACTTCCTTGTTAGGCATAAATTATTAAATTCATCTCAACATGGATTCCTAAAAGCGAGGTCATGCTTAACAAATATGTTATGTTTTTTTGAAGAAATCACTAAGTGGATTGTGATCACCAGTAGATATTATCTGATTTTTGGAAAGCTTTTGACAATATGCCACATCAAAGATGCGGGCTGCGGGCTTACCCATCTTTGGCCCATGGGTATGGGCCGGGCCTGGAACTTGCGGGCCGGGCCTGGGCCAAACATTGACGGTCTGGGTCGGGCCTGGGCCTAAATTCTAGTTTGCAGGCCTGGGCTGGGCCGGGCCGGGCTTGAAAAATTATTGCGGGCCTGGACTCTAACTGCTAATTGCGGGCCGGGGATAAAATTCTAGGCCCGCGCAGGGCACTAGTGTATACACACTAGTCAGTTAGTAGAATGTCAAATGCTGGAAACAAGTAGAACTAACTAGAAATAGCACACCCGTTGGCATCGATGCATGCACATGAATAAAATTTTGTGTGTGCATCAATATGCATTTGTCACAGATGTCACACATTATTGATAATAGTAACTCAGGTTTGCATGCATTACAGATGTGAAAACATGATGTGTGACATGTACGTGCATTGGTAAGATTTTCTCTGGATTCTGGCCTGCAAGTTTTACCTCACAATTACCATAATGTGCAGTCCATCAAATGTCACCATACTGTATTAATTATCGACAAGGTATATTTGCTATGTTGTAATGTTTATTTGCTCATCAAGGCAACAGTAACTTACACTGTAATGTATCTAGTCCGCGGGTCTGCTGAAAGCACTTTACACTTTACTCCATGGCAGACATCTTCGTCACAACACCAACTCAGCTTCTCTGCATGAAGACTATTTGTTCATATATATAATTATATATATATCCACCATTGAGTGAACTGAGGCAACATGAAGTGAAAAACATTGTCGTTATATCTATATCTTCACCTCAAATAACTTCCATTCATTTCGTTTTAGTGCATGATGATATTATTTTCAAACCAAATTCACACAGTAAACTGCCACACTAATATTACAAACATCGCTACGTCAGCAGTGTCCTTTTTTAGTCACCAGCTATGTCTATTCATCTTTAGGATATAAAGAACTGTGACTGACATCATGACCTATACTATGCTCCCATGTTTATAAACGTAGCCACATATATATTACTAAAGTTACCTTGTCTTCGTTCATATTTTATATTATAAATACCCTGCTCAAAAAGTAACTTAGAATTTTTAAGAAAAAAAAAACTGTCCTGGTAATATTTGTTGTTGGAAATCATTTCACAACATGCAAAACAAAAGACAATAGTGTATGAAAAGGTCACCATCAAGGGGATGTGTGACATCAAAGTTTCTTGAAAACAAAGGAATTGATCGCATCGAGTGGCCAGCTAAATCTCCAGATCTTAATCGCATAGAGCATCGCATTTTCAGTTGTATTACAGCCATATACCTGTACTTGGAAAACTGGGCTTCCATCTGGTGATTGTTCACATACATAGTTTGGGTAATATTTGATATCGGAATTAATTTCTTAGCAAAGACAATATTGCTAAAAATGTTTACTAACATAAATTTTGTGACAGAAACGATCAATAATGGATATGCCCTCCTTCAGCATCAATCACCACTTGGATTGTCTTTGCTTACTGTCAGTCAGGCGGGTGATACATCTGGGGTTAATCACAGCCCATTCCAATTCCATGTACTGGAGTAATTTGTCGTTGGTGCCATCTGGATCTAACCATCTCCCGAAGTTTTCTTTCACATATATCTATACAGATGCTCTATGCGATTAAGATCTAACCATCTCCCGGTGTTTTCTTTCACCTGGTCCTATACAGATGCTCTATGCGATTAAGATCTAACCATCTCCCGATGTTTTCTTTCACCTGGTCCTACAGATGCTCTATGCAATTAAGATCTAACCATCTCCCGATGTTTTCTTTCACCTAGTTGCTATGCAATGTCACCACCCAGGTACTTCTATAGTTCTGTCTTGAGATGTTCGTTGCAATGTTGGTATCTGCGCCTACGCCACATGACGAATACAACTATAGCCATGATGATGATGAAGGGCACTAGGATGACACATGCAATGTCGCTCCAGTGATCAAGCACATGTATGATGCGACCATCCCATGAGTGCCATGAGCTGCCAAGTTTGTGTTCGAAGTAAACATGTCGGAACTCGTGGTTTGAAAACGTGTAGATCTCATTGCGACTTGCATAATGATTCAACCTGAGCGTCAGGAACATCGGACCGGTACTGAAGATGACAGTTGCATATGGCAAAACGTAGCCATGGTTGCTGTCTGGAAGTGATGTGACAAGCTGGCGAAAGAATGGACTGCAAGGGTGCGTCATC
This sequence comes from Lamellibrachia columna, assembly GCA_963662155.1. Lineage (NCBI taxonomy): Eukaryota > Metazoa > Annelida > Polychaeta > Sabellida > Siboglinidae > Lamellibrachia > Lamellibrachia columna. The sequence continues at coordinate 37,825,447 of OY759263.1, read as the reverse complement.
ATGACAGCATTTGTTACGCCCCCTGGCAATGTCTGAGCAAGCACAACACGGTAATTGCGAGATGTCCGTGAGATGTTGGCAAGAACAGCGTCAAACGAGAACTTGCACTGAAGGTCAAGGTCAACGTAGACACCACCATAATGGTAAAGTATGAAGTATCTCACAGCATCCACTCTCTGTAAATCACAAAGCCAATATTGTTCAGCACAAGCACACGCATGCACATGTTTTTTTATAATATGCGTATTGAAAAGACAATGGTTACTTACATTAAGGACTTAGTTCATTATTTAGCATTCAAATTAAAATGTTTTTCTAGTCCTAATGAAATGACAAAGGTAAATGTTAATTATTTTTATATATCACTGCCTTTTGGACAGCTGAACATTTAAAAATGTTTACGGTTGCACCTTACAGCGAAACAAAAGTCATGGTTTTGGTGCTATGCACTTAAGAGATCATAAAAACTAACCACATGTAACTAAAATCAAGCATATCATGCCAGTGACGTTTTAAGGGAGGCCAGCATACATAGAACCAACGCAGTCTCAAACAAACGTGTTATTTTGCCAGAAAGAAGACTAGTTCAGTAAACAAAGGCCAAAAGATGTTACATAAGTTAAGTTTGGATGCAAATAGCATAGCCATATCCTATTGGCAAGCGCGGTCCATGAAATTAAGTTGTTGTGTGTTCAACAAGGTTTTGCTAGTAAACCACTGGCGCAATATTCTTAATTGTAGTTACAAATGGTTAAGTTTTAGTGACTCTTATATGTGCATATGTGCATGAAAACCATGACTTCTGTTTCGCTTTAAAACATACCAACCAATAGATTATGAGCCAACTGAAACATCTTACAAGAAGCATGTCTTTGCACACCATCTATCTGTAAAAGGTAACAACATACAACTTACGCACCTGTATGGGATATGGGTAGCTATGGTAAGTCGGAAGGAACCATGCGTAGTGCTGTGTAATGAACCTCTCCATTTCAGCATCCGTCCACAGGAAGTACTCATAGTTGTCATTCTTAATCCGACAGGCATGCTGTGATTCACGCCACCTATTGGGAATTGTACGGTTCTTCCACATCTGGTGTAGTCGTCGTGGGATGACGTCACCAGTGTGGGCACACTGACTGAATGTAATTGGTTGGGCAATAGGGCGTGTGATGGGCACGCTGCCAAGTGTCCACAAGACACAGAAGAGCATTGTGCCCAAGACCACCAGCAAGTAGCTTGTGCGATTCCTGCGCCACTTGGAGAACAGGCTAGAAGGCATCCTCCGGTGACCAAGTTTACTGCTGCTGTCCTTCAGGCTTCGTTCTGCTGGGTAAACACGTTCTCTTTCACAGACTCAGTAGGTAACTGATGTAGTGAAACAAATTACAATTACATATTAGCCTAAACATGTCTGCATCAATGCTCTAATGTCATAGCTGCCAACATTTGAAAATGGGAAAGAGTAATGATTTTCGCGCGAATCGCGGCCTACAGCCCATATATATATTTCAATAGTTTTTCATGTTTAATAATACCCAAACATCATAGGAATGTGATATAATTACAGATTGTGTTCCAAAACTGTTAAAAAAAAAAACTTTTATTTCAAGTATATTATATGTACATCATCAACGTTTCCAGATTATACTTTCCAAATAAATTTTATTTCAGGTATATAATAATAATATTGTAACACAATCAACATTTCTAGATTAGATTCAAAATAACACATTATATTTCAGTTCTGTCTTATTAAAGTAACTTGTGAATGTTTATTTGTCTTGAAGGTTTTGATATGTGGGGTACAGGGGGTGAGGACCAAACAATTTCTATTTTTAATGCAGAATAGCTTCCTTACGCAGCACGTGCTAGAACCAACCAGGGGAGAAAATGTATTATAGTTTTATCATCACAAAAAGAAATTAGTGGACAATGTAAAAATACATGAACCATTTGATAACAGTGACCACAATCAAATACATTTTGACATCAATGTAAAATCAGAAAGTAAAATAAAAAACGTATAGGAGAAACTTCCACAAAGGTAACTATAAAGATATGAGAAAATACTTAGCAAAGCTAGATTGGAATAACATGCTGATGAATAAACCTGCAACTGAATGTTGGAATATTCTAAAATATGAAATTGAGAGTATCATCGATAAATTTTTTTTCCCCGTGAAAAAACAAGGAAAATGATCTAGAAAGAAACACTAGTCAAAAGAAGCTTTTAGAAAAATAGTGTTTTAGAAGGGTTTCAAATGGCAGAGGTCCTGAAAGGGTACTTCAGCTCAGTTTTTACCACAGAAGATATCAGCTCACTTCCAGTTCCATTTATTAAATTTGAGGGCAATAAATCAGAACATTTAGGGCAGTTATTTGTAACTCCTGAAATAATAGCAAAGAAAATTAAGAAGATGAAAGATAATATATCACCTGGAGTTGATGGCATACCACCAAAACTGCTTAAGGAAACTGTTGAGCAAATTAGTACTTAACTTGTCACTAGAAGAAGGAATAGTTCCTTCAGAAAGGAAAGAAGCAAACATTACACCGCTATTTAAGAAGGGATTGAGGAACAAGCCAGAAAATTACAGACCAGTGAGTTTAACATCAGTTGTATGTAAATTACTCGAAACATTAATTAGAGACCACATGGTGGAATTCCTTGTAAAACATAAATTAATAAATACATCTGAACATGGGTTTCCAAAAGCAAGGTCATGTCTAACCAATCTCTTATGTGTTTCTGAAGAAATTACAAAGTGGGTAGATGACGGGTCACCAGTGGATGTTGTCTACGTAGATTTTCAGAAAGCTTTCGATAAAGTGTAATCAACTGGATAGAAAAGTGGTTTACACACAGAAAACAGAGAGTAATAATAGATGGTGAGATTTCAAACTGGAAATCGGTTTTGAGTGGGGTACCACAGGGATCAGTATTAGTCCCTATACCGTTTTTAATATATATGATTTGGAAGATGATATATCTAGTAAAGTACTCAAATTTGCAGATGACACAAAAGTATTCAGAAAGGTTACTAATGATACAGATAAACAAAGTTTACGGGATGATCTAGATAAATTAGTTAAATGGTCAGAAAAATGGCAAATGTTATTCAATTTTGGGAAGTGTAAATGTATACACATAGGACATGGAAACATGGATGAAGAATATAAAGTGGGGGATGCTGTACTAGGTAGAACCACACAAGAAAAGGACTTAGGAGTAACATTTAGTGCTGACATGAAAGTTTCAGAGCAATGTGGGATTGCTGCTTCGAAAGGAAATCAAATTCTAGGGCTAATTAGGAGAACTATCATGTATAAGGAGAACCTGTACAAAGCAATAGTTAGACCACATTTGGAATATTGTATTCAAGCATGGAAGCCATATCTTAAAAAGGACATAGACAAGCTAGAAAGAATGCAACGAAGAGCAACTAAAATGATTCCAGAATTGAGAGACCTTAATTACGAAAGTCGCTTATTACAATGTGGTTTGACAACACTAGAGATCAGGAGACTAAGAGGAGACCAAATAGAAGTGTTTAAAATAGTTAACGGTTATGAGGATGTTGATAGGAATATGTTGTTCAAACTTAAAGAAGGCAGTAGAACCAGAGGACACAAAGCAGCATTAGTTAAGGAGCAGTGTAGGTTGGATATGAGAAAGTACTCTTTCTCACAAACGGTGATAAATGAATGGAACAAACTGCCAAATGATTGTGTTAATGCTAGTAGTGTGAATATGTTTAAAAATAGAATTGACAGATATTTGATAAGGGCGGGCTACACATAGATGAGAAAATTGTTGAACTCTCGATAAGCTAATGGCTTCCTTGTCCACTTGCCATCTGGAACTTGTTGTTTGGGATGGCAATCTTGTTAAATCTTGTTAAATCAATGATAGTAATAAACAACATTTACAAAACAATCTAGACAGATTAGTGAAATGGTCAGAGAAATGGCAGATGTTAAATTTTGGGAAGTGTAATACAGGACATGGGAACTTGGATGTAAACTATAAAATGGGAGATACTGTTGTGGGAATTACTATAAAAGAAAAGGACTTAGGAGTTACAATAAGCGCTGATATGAAAGTTTCAGAGCAGTGTGGTATTGCAGCTTCAAAGGCTAATCAAATTGTTGGGTTGATTAGAAGAAATATAACATACAAGGAGAAAAAGCTAATTTACCTTAGTATAAAGCATACAAGCTTGGCGGCCATATCGTAAGAAAGATACAGATACGCTTGAAAGAATACAGAGGAGCAACTAAAATGATTCCAGAACTGAGAGACCTTAGATATGAAGAATGACTGAAAGTATGTGGTTTAACAACCCTAGAGACAAGGCGGTTAATGGGAGATCAAATTGAAGTTTTTAAGACACTGAATGGGTATGAAAACATTGATAGAAATATTTTTTTTCTCATTCAACAAAAATAATACAACTAGAGGACATGAGTTAACATTAGTAAAGGATCAGTGTAGATTGGATATCAGGAAGTACTCGCTCTCACAGAGGAAAATCAATGAATGGAACAAATTATCTACAGGTTGTGTAACTGCTAACAGCGTGAATATGTTTAAAAACAAGGTTGACACATATCTCAGGAGGGCGGATTACACAGATTAAAAATGTTTGACTCTCGATAAGACAATGGCTTCCTTGTCCACTTGCCATCTGGGCCTTTGCCTTGTATGGTAATCTTGTTAGATCTTGTTAAATATGTCCAAAACCATGACTTGTTTCCCTTTAAGCAAGTCATAATTTTTAATGGGCTACTATTACTGTGCAATATGTGCACAAATTAAATTCAAAATATGTATCTTATTGGGCAAACAAAGAACAATAACTCCAAATCCCAAACTTAACTGTCAATTTGTCCACATGAAACACATACACCAATTAACCTTAAAAACAGTTGGCACCGCTTTTCAGTTCTACACTAGTCACCAAATGATAACACTAGTGTTAAATAGCTACCTTATTGTCTAGAGAAAAAAATGTGTAAACTGATAAGAACAGATTCCTTGACATGTTTTTAATGTACTGTATGTTTATTAGGTGAAATACAGTATTTTCCTATCACCAACCTACCTGAGCCAGGTGACTTTTCTTTGCTTCCAACTTGCAGCATCTGCAAAAGATAAACTGATTGATTTAGAAAGTAGCAGAATGATTGCAGTGGCACATCCTGATGCTGAGGTTTACACATAATTCCCAGTGCTCAGTGCTGTAATGGTGTTCTACTAACCCATGTAGCTGCCACAAGTTCTGTGAGTAATGGCTAACAACTATATGTTCATCAATTGCTTGATTGTTCATCAATTTACTAGTTGCTTGGGTTTACCAATACACCCTTCCAGTCGAAACATGGTGGCGACTTTTGGACTTAATAGTTCGAGTAAGAGAACCACAGGCAGACAAATTAAACAGCGAGTGATGACATCACACACACAATACTATTTTGGTAGTACATATTGTCCTTACTTAGGACCAGATGCACTGACTTGTATCTAGTGGTGTCTAGTGTATATTATTAAAAGGATATCTTCAGCAAGTCTGAGCAAGTCCGCAACACTCCGTGTCAATCACTCTTGAACCACTAGAATCCTGTTTATTTACCATTTTATAATTGACCAAAACTCGTATGAATAGACATCAAATTAAAAAAATTACATACGAACATGTATACATGTTTAGGTCATGCCTCTATATCTGTGTCCTTTGCTTCAAAGCACCTAACACAGATTTTATGCATGCAAAACCAGCATTATTACATTCTGCAAAATGGCGTCATTTTGTCAGAGTTACCCAACTATTGAAGTTCCATTATAATCCACCATGTAGCATGGTGGTATAAATGGGAATGCTGCCACTCTTTCTACCATACCCTACCCTCTTTCTCTGCCACTTTTCCTACTATACCCTACCCTCTTTCTCTGCCACTTTTCCTACTATACCCTACCCTCTTTCTCTGCCACTTTTTCTACTATACCCTACCCTCTTTCTCTGCCACTCTTTCTATACCACTCTCTCTACCTCACCCTCTTTCTCTACCACTCTCTCTACCTCACCCTCTTTCTCTACCACTCTCTCTACCTCACCCTCTTTCTCTGCCTTTCTCTGTACCTCACTTTCTTTCTCTGCCATTCCCTGTACCTCGCTCTCTTTCTCTCACCATCTTTCTCTGCCTCTATACCTCACCGTCTTTTTCTGCCTCTCTATCTCAACCACTTTCTCGTATTCGACCAATAAGATAACTGTTTAACACTAGTGGTGTCATTTGGTGACTAGTGTAGAACAACTAAAAAGTCACGCCAACTGTATAACACCTGATGGCGGCAGTTTTCAGTTGTTCCACACTTGTCCAATTGCAATAATTATGAATCCTGCTGATTAAAATAGGGCATGTACGCTTAATAGGTGGAATACGGTGTATATATACATGTGCATTCTCAAATTTCAGGTCAAATTAATGGGAGCGATTTTGGGCACATATCCCTTGTTCACAATTTACATGTAAATGCTTAGCTTTTTTGCAGAAGTGCTCAAGTATAACCATATTAGAAATATTTTTTATTTTATTTGAAAAATTATGAGATATCAACTTTTTTAATTTCCTGAAAATTGGTTGATTTGACACTGAATGACTATCTATAAATAATTAAATAAGATAACAATTACCTTTTGTTGATAGATAGAGACTTGTGAATGTTGAGCAGGTATTCACTGCAGCCAACGTGACACTCCAATCACACTGACAACGGAGGTAACGATCCTCTACAAGTCACAAAATTATAAATGAGGCTACATACTGGATACATGTGCGCTGCGAACCATGGACATGATATGTATGTGGGCAGTTCCGGGGTTATGAACGTACATTTCAGAGAATTTTTGACACTTTGTCAAGACATGCAATACAGCACAGCTGGAGCACTCATAGGTGGATTTTCAAATGGGCATAATGTGTAAAATTCAATTCAATTAAAAATAAAACTTATCTAGTATTATTAACATTCCAAATGACAGCCCTCCAGCTTTACTAATTTTTTTAAATGTTCTAAAAATAGTCCCGTTATGGACGTACTCAGAGAAAATTATTTCTGAATGTTGCTTCAAACATTTCAAAAACTCTGTGAAATATGAACACATAAAAATATAACAAATCTATGTGTTTGTATGCTAAACTTTAAGCTTTCAAGTAAAGTAGAAATTAATGCATTTCCTGTTAGTAACTAGGTCACAGGTTCATGTGTCTGTCGTTATGGATGTACACTTTTCTTGTTATGTAACGTACATCTCTGAATGTTATGGACGTACACTTAACATTCACTATTTAAAATGCACAAATTATATATCAACTTAAAAACATTACTAACTGAAATAAAACTTCAAAAATGCAAATATTATGAAGAATCAGAACATTCATAAAATTATATTTAATATTTTATGAACAAAATCATAATTTTCCGCAGTTTAACTGATAGCCTGATGTTCGGTCTGTTCTCTTTCTTTTTCAAGTCAAAATATGTTGGCCTTCTCAGGAAGCCCTTTCATCAAGGCTCACGCAGCATAACTAATAAAGAGATGATTATGACATCAGATTTTAAATAACTAACCGTGAACAATTGCAATATTCAATAACAACCATGCATCTTTGAATAACCATAGGGTACAGAAGTAGTCTCTTAGCAATACTCTAATTGCACTTGGTAAACTAACCTAGATATTCCTATGCAGAAAAATACACATATCAGCTCTAAAACACTTAAATACTCCATAATACCAATCATTCATTATTGTAAGAGTGTTCTTGATATGCTACTTTGTGAAATGAACAAAATACACTTTGAATCTCAGTTGTTCCACCATATATTTTCAGTCTGTTATCATTCTTTTCAAAGACAAATATGTTATTTTTTCAAGAAGCCATTACAATCAGGCTTATGCAGAATACTAAACGGAGAAACATGAGAACTGTTTGGCTGCGATGTAAACTAAAGAACAGTGGACAACTACAATATTCATTTCAACATGGATGCATAACTTGTAATACAGTCAACCATTAATTCAATAAATATTTAATAATAAAAATAGTCTGCTATCAAAACTTTAGCAATAGAATTGTGCATTTTTGCGTTACAAGTATGAAATTTTGCAAGATTGTTGGTTTTGGTGTGTAGAGCAATTCTAGGCGTACGGACATTTTGAGTTTGACCATAAAGCATTTTGATTACGTAATCCAAAATGGTCACCAAAACAATTCTTTTTCTACAACTAGAGATACAAAATAATGTAATAAGGAAAACAAGATGTTTGGAAGTGTAAAACATATTTGTAAGAGGAGCAGGTCATTCAGGCAGGCAAGATTTGGAGGGGAGACAATAGAATATCCACTGGTAGGGTCATAGGTTACCCGGTTTTGTTAATTTGGTGGTTGAATATAGGACGAAACTCCACACCCTGCAAATCTTCAGCCACACTTAACATTCCTTTCAGAAAAATATATTAATTTTAACAAGCATTTACAACTTTTTAAATGTGATCAAATACCCCATGAAAAAAATTTATGTTTTGGAATATAAATATTGAATAAGCAAAACACATTTCTGTTATATGTCAACAATAATGTTCAGATTTGTTTGATGATAATAATAATGTTCCTCAGATGTAATAAGTAAAGTAATTCCATCATTATATATGAACACTACTATTGTGACAGTAACGTTTACGAACCTACTTGTAATTTTAGAACTGTTATAACGTGTAAATCTGCATTTCTACCAAAACATAATTTAATTGTTAATTGAATTAAAGTTCATTGTTAATTTAATTGAAGAATTTGGGAGTTTAATTTAATTGACCTATATGTGAGGTTAATTTAATTGGAACATTTCTGAGTTAATTGTAACTTAATTAATTAACTTTTCAAGTGAATTGCCCAATGCCTGGACTGTACTACATTATAACTGACAAAGAATATATTCACCTTAGTGACAAATATATCAAACCACATTTCAAAACAGAACCGTGAAAATCATAAATCCTTTGAAAGATCCAAAATACTTTGTGCCAGTACACCAACTCATGCACAAAGTATTGATACTATTGGACTATACTTATTGGCCTCTTGTATATTTGGAATACAAACGTGGAATCACCTGGGTGAATAGACATTGGATTTACAATGAAAGTTCAGCTGTTCAGCTGTTCAACTGCATGGTGTACTCAGTAGGTACTAGTGCCCTGCGCGGGCCGGGCTTTTGGTCCAAGCCCGCGGGCCTCTACATAATCTCGCGGGCCGGGCCGGGCCTGGGCCTACATACTGCGGGCCCGGGCTGGGCCTGGGCTGAAAACAATTTAAACACATCGGGCTTGGGCCGGGCCTGGGCCTAGTGTGAGCGGGCCGGGCCGGGCCGGGCCTGGGCTCTGCCTGGACATAATAAAAATATTCATACAAAACACCAATTATTACTTTATTTTTTTTAATAAAAACTTATTATAAATTGTAATTCCGTTTAATGAATGCTTAAAATTATTTCTTTAGTATTATATAGTTGCAAATTGAGAACTTGCATGGAATCTAATGACCCCATAAGTTCACTTGGCTGGAAGTAGCCAGCCCCAAATGTTTACTTTAGAAATATTTGCAGAGGCAATCAAGCCATGATTAACAATCAACTTATCACCCTTTGACCATACCAGTGGACATTCTATTGTCTAGGTCTTCCCTCCAAACATTGCCCACCTGAAAGACCTGCCCACTGCCAAGTGCACACTTGGCCACTAGCCCACTACCCAGTACCCAACCCAGTTGGTAATTGGTATTAATTTTCTCCCCAGTCCTAATTCATTCACACTTGTACTAATTCACACATGTCTGAACATGTCTGTCTCAGGCTAGTGACTGCAGGCCTGCTGGAAATGCCACTGGGTGTCAGTGCCAGTGGGTGACATTTAATTGAAATATCATATTAAATTATGTTAACTTAGTTGAGCTAATTCAATTAACAATATACATTGGGATTATGGCTTGCATATGGGTTAAGTCAGGGTTTGATAAACAAATATCCTACCCTAACAATAAACCAATACATTAAAGCCAAATATAACAAATGTTACCATATTTAATAGTAATGACACTAAGAAGCTTTTCTTTATTTTTCTTCAGGATATTTGTAAGTTTGAAGAAGTTGGTGGTGCTGAATTTTTAGAACTCATCCAGCACACTATGGACCTTTTTTATTTAATAAAACAATAAGTATGTTTTACAGTTTATTTGTTTTTCGTCTTTGTTACAAGATTATAGGTTTATCTTCTCTAAACTTAGCGGGCCGCGGGCTTACCCATCTTTGGCCCGCGGGTATGGGCCGGGCCTGAAAGTTGCGGGCCGGGCCAGGCCTGGGCCAAACATTCACAGTCTGGGTTGGGCCTGGGCCGGGCCTAAATTCTAGTTTGCGGGCCTGGGCCGGGCTTGAAAAATTATTGCGGGCCTGGGCCGGGCCTCTAACTGCTAATTGCGGGCCGGGCTTGGGATCAAATTCTAGGCCCACGCAGGGCACTAGTAGGTACACATGCACCCAAGTCTGTTCACAAACAGCTCTGTTAAATTCAAGTGTGTTCATTTCACCTAATGTTTGGAACTTTGCAATATAAATAAACACAGACACATAGATATTACCCCAAAATCATCAAGTAGCCCTGGCATGTCCTGCATCCCCACAAAAAAATATTAATTTTAACAAGCATCTACAACTTTTCAAATGTGATCAAAACATGAACAAATGTCTTGGTATATAAATATTGTATAAGCAAAACACATTTCTGTTATATGTCAACAATAATGTTCAGATTTGTTTGATGATAATAGTAATGTTCCTCAGATGTAATAAGTAAAGTAATTCCATCATATATATATATATATGAACACTGTACTATCGTGACAGTAACATTTACGAACCTACTTGTAGGGGAAACATAATTTCAGACGGGTTTCAAATGGCAGAGGTCCTGAATGAGTATTTCAGCTCAGTTTTTACAACAGAAGATATCAGCTCACTTCCAGTTCCATTTACTAAATTTGAGGGCAATACATCAGAACATTTAGGGGAGTTATTTGTAACTCCTGAAATGATAACAAAGAAAATTAAGAAGATGAAAGATAATAAATCACCTGGAGTTGATGGGATACTACCAAAACTGCTTAAGGAAATGTTGAGCAAATTAGTACACCACTTGCAAAATTGTTTAACTTGTCACTAGAAGAAGGAATAGTTCCTTCAGAATGGAAAGAGGCAAACACTACGCCGCTATTTAAGAAGGGATCGAGGAACAAGCCAGAAAATTACAGACCAGTGAGTTTAACATCAGTTGTATGTAAATTACTCGAAACATTAATTAGAGACCACATGGTGGAATTCCTTGTAAAACATAAATTAATAAATACATCTAAACATGGGTTCCTAAAAGCAAGGTCATGTCTAACTAATCTCTTCTGTTTTTTGAAGAAATTACAAAGTGGGTATATGACGGGTCACCAGTGGATGTTGTCTACTTAGATTTTCAGAAAGCTTTCGATAAAGTGCCACATCAAAGATTGTTACTTAAACTAAAAGCCCATGGCATAGGTAATGATGTAATCAACTGGATAGAAAAGTGGCTTACACACAGAAAACAGAGAGTAATAGTAGATGGTGAGATTTCAAACTGGAAATCTGTTTTGAGTGGGGTACCACAGGGATCAGTATTAGGCCCTATACTGTTTTTAATATATATAAATGATTTGGAAGATGACATATCTAGCAAAGTACTCAAATTTGCAGATGACACAAAAGTATTCAGAAAGGTTACTAATGATACATATAAACAAAGTTTACAGAATGATCTAGATAAATTAGTTAAATCAGGGTTCGGCAACCTTTTTGAACGGAGGGCCAAATTAGTTACTTGGAATAGGTCAGCGGGCCACACATACAAGCACGCACGTGGAAGCACGCACGCACGCACGCACGCACGCACGCACACATAAGGATATTATCTTTCTTGTAACACGTACAATATATATATACACACACACACACACACACACACACACACACACACACACACACACACACACACACACGCATGCAACATGCATACGTTGCTGTTGTAAATAGGTCTGATTTTGAACAACAGTTCGATGGTCACTATGCTGTTCAAAAACACACATTATTCATGTTCCGTGTTCTTGGCATGCCGCTGATGCCATGTTGACCCGTGTGACACTGACGCCTGTTGCTAGAGATGTTGATGCTAGAGTTGCTGTGCCACCAAGTGTCCCACATCTGGCTGCAGACTTGACACTGCGAGCCTCAGCACGTCATCCAAATGCACATCTGTTAGATGCGTTCATGGCTTGCATTACACAAAGTTCATCTTCATTTTTTACTCCCTGTTGCGAGCCCTAAGATTGTCAATCGGTCAGCAAACTCCCGTCTCAGCAGCTCAATGAATGCTACGAAGGCCTACATGTCCGGAGTAGCTAGTTTGTTTTCTATGAGTGTCGGGAAGTAATTTGCATCCCGCAGTTGTGTCTCCCACAATCGAAACCTGGTCTCGAAAGCGGAGACAAACGGGCACAGTTCATTGATTAGTTGTTCTCTTCCCTGGAGTTGGGCGTTCAGCAGAATGAGGTGCTCCGTGACGCAGGCTAAAATGCAAAATCGTAGAGCCATAAAGGGTCAGTGATTGACGGTACTTCTCCACCCTTCTTCTCCATGAATACGCTAATCTCATGTCTCAGCTCGTACACGTTGCACAGCATGGCAACCCAACCTAGTCAGGGCACTTCGATTTAGTGCAGGAATTGTTAATATTGCACATTCATCTGGGACGGAAGGTGCTGGAACTGCCAGTGATTTAACGAGTTTTGACGAGTGTTATTCAAAACAACACATTATCACTCAAACACAAAAAGATAGAAAATTCATGTCTGCATGTGGGCAAAACTTAATTAATTAAAGTTTTAAGGAAGTAAGAAATGTTTGATATGTTCTTCGCGTGGAAATGGTATTACCGAGTTGCATTATGTGATATGTCTCACCTAGACGTCTCGTCTAGAATTTAGTCTAGATAAGGCGTACTATTTTTTATTTTATATATCAATATTGCGGGCGCATTTGGCCCGCGGGCCGCAGGTTGCCGACCCCTGAGTTAAATGGTCAGAAAAATGGCAAATGTTATTCAATTTTGGGAAGTGTAAATGTATACACATAGGACATGGAAACATGGACGAAGAATATAAAATGGGGGATGCTGTACTAGGTAGAACCACACAAGAAAAGGACTTAGGAGTAACATTTAGTGCTGACATGTGGTATTGCTGCTTCGAAAGGATATAAAATTCTAGGGCTAATTAGGAGAACTATCATGTATAAGGAGAAACAGTTAATTGTACCCCTGTACAAAACAATAGTTAGACCACATTTGGAATATTGTATTCAAGCATGGAGACCATATCGTAAAAAGGACATAGACAAGCTAGAAAGAATACAATGAAGAGCAACTAAAATGATTCCAGAATTGAGAGACCTTAGTTACGAAAGTCGCTTATTACAATGTGGTTTGACAACACTAGAGACCAGGAGACTAAGAGGAGACCAAATAGATGTGTTTAAAATAGTGAATGGTTATGAGGATGTTGACAGGAATATGTTCTTCAAACTTAAAGAAGGCAGTAGAACTAGAGGACATAAAGCAGCATTAGTTAAGGAGCAGTGTAGGTTGGACATGAGACAGTACTCTTTCTCACAGAGGGTGATAAATGAATGGAACAAACTGCCAAATGATTGTATTAATGCCAGTAGTGTGAATATGTTTAAAAATAGAATTGACAGATATTTGATAAGGGCGGGCTGGCTACACATAGATGAGAAAATTGTTGGACTCTCGATAAGCCAATGGCTTCCTTGTCCACTTGCCATCAGGAACTTGTTGTTTGGGATGGCATCCTTGTTAAACCTTGTAATTTTATAACTGTTATAACACGTGTAAATAACAATTAGAATATTATTATTTCAATGATGACTTACATCAAGTGCTTAAACTTACAAAAAACAGTGACATATGAATGCAATCTGCATTTCTAATAAAACATAATTTAATTGTTAATTGAATTAAAGTTACTTGTTAATTTAATTGAAGAATTTGGGAGGTTAACTTAATTAACCTGAGAAATATGTGAGGTTAATTTAATTTAATTGGAACATTTCTGAGTTAATTGTAACTTAATTAATTAACTTTTCAAGTAAACTGCCCCATACCCAGGGTTGAAAAAAATAATGATTTTTTTTAATAGAAAAATAGGATTTTTTATTTAAATTGGATTTTTTTTTATTTGAAACCTGGTATACACAATGTCATAAAATATTTGACTATCAGGCTATATTGTGTCAATACAGCTACACAAGTGTGCGAACTTTGTGCTTTTGTATTAAAAAACACACAAAACTTCGTTGATCTTGATGCTTGTAAACAATTATTTGTATTAAATTCACATAAATCAGCGATTAAAAAAATCAGAAAAAAAATCAATGATTTTTTTAGTGATTTAAATCAAACAACCCTGCCCATGCCTGGACTGTACTACATCATAACTGACAAAGAATATATTCACCTTAGTGACAAATATGTCAAACCACATTTCACAACAGAAATCATAAACCCTTTGAAAGATCCAAAATACTTTGTGCCAGTACACCAACTCATGCACAAAGTATTGATACTATTGGACTATACTTATTGGCCTCTTGTATATTTGGAATACAAACGTGGAATCACCTGGATGAATAGACATTGGATTTACAATGAAAGTTCAGCTGTTCAACTGCATGGTGTACTCAGTAGGTACACATGCACCCAAGTCTGTTCACAAACAGCTCTGTTAAACTCAAATGTGTTTATTTCACCTAACGTTTGGAACTTTGCAATATAAATAAATACAGACACATAGAAATTACCCCAAAACCACCAAGTAGCCCTGGCATGTCCTGCATCCCCATCACATCTTCAGTGTGACTCTGTGAAAGGAATGTACAAACACTAGGATGGAGGCCTCCAGTCCACTAAGCTCTGCATGAAGGCATACAGGGTACTGCTGGTACGGGGTATCCCCATTTCCCCTGCTGTGGTTTTATGGGGCTAATTCTGAGAGAGATTCCCAGTTTGCCTACTGCCCAGTTAAGGCCTACTCCCACTTTACCTACTCTTAGATCACAGTGTCTACTAGCTACATGTACATGGGTTGGCCTCAAAATTTTCAAACATTAATAGAGGCTATCCGGAATAACCTGGTGCATAGTATAACACTATCATAAAGTTGAAACCACACGAAATGTTCGACGGAAGTATAACATGTAATTTGCACAAATCTTTTGCAGTGTGATGAAACAATCGTGTATCTATGCCAACGCACAGTCAACCATGTTCAAAGTTATTCAAACATCCGATGAGCCAATTTTTTTCATTCTGATGCTAGCATTTTCATTTCTGTTTAATATAAGTAAGCGTTATTGTTGATATGCTATATTGTCTGTTGAAACTAATTCTTTCCAACTCTCTAATTTGAAGCACAAGTTGCACCTCCGTCGACAATCGACCCTGCAATTTATCTTGACTCACATTTTATGCTGATATCTAGTTTTTTACTATCAAATAATCCTTCAATATGTGAGTGATGAATAGTTTGTGAATTTTTTGTCTTGTGGGAGTTTATCTTTAACTGAACAGCAAATGAGGTGCACGTGCACGCAAAGCGAAGTGCACATAAACTGTATAATTTATACATGTATAAGAATGCAGCCAAGTGTAGCCGTACCCAGTAGGTACATGTGTACCCGCAGCTTACAACACAATAAGCAGAACTGTTGCTAAGTCTCGACCAGGTTAATTACATGACTCAGCCAGATTGGAAAGGTTATTGCTGGGGCAGTGGCCTAAGATTTCTAACCAGGCCTATTTATTGCCAGCTAGACAATGTGGCACTAATTCTGTGACAGATTCCCAGTTAACCCACTGCTCAATTAAGGCCTACTCCCTTAGATCACTGTGTCTACTAGCTACATGTACATGGGTTGGCTTCAACACCCCAGATGCATAGTATAACGCTACCATAAAGTTGAAACCGCATGAAATGTTCGACGGAAGTATGACACATAATTCGCACAAATCTTTCGCAGTGCGATGAAACAATCGTGTATCTATGCCAACGCACAGTCAATCACGTTCAAAGTTATTCAAACGTCAGATCAGATGAATGTTTTGCATTCTGATGCTAGCATTGTCATTTCTGCTTAATATCAGTAAGCGTTATTGTTTTTGTTGGTATGCTATATAGTTTGATGCAGGGCTGGGTCCAATTACACAAATTATATCAATTACAATTACAGTTAATTTTTAAATTCAATTACAATTACATTATGCGGAACCAAATATCTTCAGCATTTGTTAATTATGTATTTTTGCATGTTTTGCTGAATTTCAATATTTTGTACACAATTGATAAACAAATATAACGGTAATGTTTGTACATTTTGTTGAATTGTGACTTTGAATTATACTAAATAAAAAGATAGCCGTTTAAAACATATTTTTATTATATAAAATACAATGCAATATCCAGACATATTCCAATACAGACATTTATCTGTGCGCATTTCTTACATTTTTCTTTGGAAAATACTAACAATAGGGTTTGATGTGTTTACTTTGAGGTTGTAGCTCCCGCTCTAAGCTGACATTCTTAATTGGTCTGCCCTTTGCTTTGTGTGAGTTGGGAATGGGAAGAAAGGCCATATAATGTTTCTTTGAGCTGATATTTTCTGAAGCAATATCAGGCTACAGGTCCTTCCATGTTGTTTGAATACCAGCTTAGCCATTGTCTGACAATGTCTGTGCATTGTTTATTGCTTCCTGGCTGTTACCAACTTACTGGTAAGGCTAATTGCTAAGGCTACCCACCACTAGCACCACTGACCAGTTCCCACCAGACAGTGAATACCAAGACTTAAATATAAATATATAAGCAGGTGTTATTATTAGTCTTGATTTTCAACTCATGTGAGACTTAAATTATATTTTTATTGACAATTCGTTCAGGTAGTTTGTGATATGAAACGTACTGTAATTGAAATAAATTTTTAATTATACAAACTATAACAATTACAGCAACATTTCGAAACCATAATCAATTACAATTACACAATTTTGCTGTAATCAATTACAATTACAAAATTGGAACCAGCCCTGGTTTGATAAAGCTAATTCTTTCCGACTCTCTAATTTGAAGTACAAATTTAGCCGTCGCCAATGTCGCCCAAAAATGACTTCGACGACTTAATTTTTTTTACTAGTGTCCGCATGGCGACTCAAAATATTTACAGACCTGCAATATTTTAAAGCAAGCAAAAATAAAAGGAATGTTAATAAACATCTCAGAAGTGTTGTTGTGGCTATGTTGCATTTATGTTAACCATAAAACACGTGTTTGTGACACGTTTGACATTGCAAGAAATGTTGCCAAACCATAACTGAAGTGATATCAATAGGAGCATTCACTGTATTTTTAAACAACCACATCGACATAAACTGTATAATTTATACATGTATAAGAACGCAGCCAAGTGTAGCCGTGGCCAGTAGGTACATGTGTACCCGCAGCTTACAACACAAGAAGCAGACAGCAGAGGCAGAACTGTTGTTAAGTCAACCAGGTTAATTATACGACTCAGCCAGATAGGAAAGGTTATTGCTGAGGCAGTGGCCTAAGACTTTGGACCAGGCCTATTTATTGGTAGCCAGAAAAATACATCATTAGTCGGACATATAAAAGCATATAATTATATATATAATTTAATTATATATATATATAAAATTATATATGTGTATGTGTGTATATGATTTTATACCTCTGACTAATTATGTATCTAACATGAGATCCACCAAGACCTCAAAACGAAATAAGTCTGTCGTGGAGCAAATACTACGCCGGTGACTACACTACAGCGATGTGGGCGGCCCATGGAGCTCGCTGGCGCCGCTTGTATAAACCGGATGCGAAAACGGTGGTTTCGCTTCGACCCAATCATTGCCGAAACCATCGTCGATACTCGTGACCATATCTAATGTTCGCTGGAATATATGTAGTCTACTGTTCCAACCGAAGAAACCAACGACGGAGTAGCAGGAATTAGACAGCGTCCAATGACCTATAGGACGTTAGTCTGCCCCTTCTGCCTACTGGGGCTAGAATACTCAGACTCAATCAGTGCCAGTGGACTCACCTGCGCGTCTTCGAATGTCTCCGCCACAGTTTGCTTTCAAATCGAGTCGCATGGCGATTTCTCCGTGGCAACTAGATTCTCACTTAATGGCGACATTGGCGCTGGTATTCGTTTCTTCGACGGGCTAGTGCGTCTATGCTTGCACAGCAATGCGCACGGTTCCGCGTCAGTAGCTATGAGAGAGAGAGCGAGAGCAGGTCAGCGTGCGTCGGTCAACGAGATTGACCCCTGATCCCGCAGAGGAGGTTGGCAGTCTCGTGTCATGCGCGGTAGATGTCTACATGTTAAGCTCCCCATACGTTGTATGTTTTACGGGCTCTTGTGTAATTGCTGCATGCTATGAATTTATAATGTTTTATATCGACACGTGGTTATACATTGATAACTTTAAACACAAAAGAACCGGATGATTAGTGTATTAATTTGTTCTTCGCATACGCGCCTATTCCTCATTATCGCCCAGGCGCATTATTGCCGTGTGCCGTCTTTTAAAATATATTTTAGGACTTTTGTTACAAGTAATGTTCCCTGTTTTCAAGTGGCTGGCACTGAAATGTATACGTTTCACAAAACGTAATAACATTATAACACTCTTGAATTGATCATATCATTATTGACATCAATGAATTATTGAACAACCTTCGTCAAACTGCTTGTCGCTGTTAGGCTTCAAAGTCATCTCGGCCTTTCGGAATCTCGGCTTGAGTGATTTCGGCCTATTTTGGTGAAGTCAGCCAGTGAACTCGGCCTGTGCGGCAGTGAATTCGGTCTGTACAGCAGTGATCTCGGCCTGTATAGCTAGTGATCTCGGCCTGTTTGAGGGAGTGATGTTGGCCAGAAATAAATGTTTGTAAAATAAAAATAATATTGCATGGTCGGACCTACTTATTTTTTAGAGCGATCTCGGCTTGTTTTTATAACGGGCCTTTTAATTATAGTTATGGCGGACATATTTAAACATAAAAACTATAAATTATCATCGACAAATTCTGCGCGTTAAATATAGCCATTTTAATTCATCAGTTATAAGTAACATTTTATTAGCATGTACAGTCCATTGCCGTGATGTATACTGATATCATAATGTATATGTATACATATACATATAACTACATTATAACCAACAACTGTCTATAAATAATATGTATATATATATATATTATTTATAGACAGTTGTTGGTTATAATGTAGTTATACTTATTTTCATAATTCGTGTGGGATAACGTTCTGTCTTGGAATCGTGGCTAGTTTGCAGAAGACAAAAGGCATAATGTAGAAGGTTTGTATTTTTATTTATAAATTCCTCAAAATCAATGCATAAATGTTATGACGTAGCCTATACATTTCTAAATCTAATAAACAAAATAACAGCAAAGATGGGAGAAACCAACCACACATAGGCAGAGGAACCCACCCTTCACATCATAGTGTAAACATGATAAGGCTTAAAGATTAAATCCATGAGTAAATAATTCTAAGGAAAGCGTAAGGTATACACACATTCGCCCCAAAACCCCTTGTACACGTAATGTAGATATGAACTCAAAAAAGTAAGAGTATTGAAGAATTAGAAATTATGGAAATTTGCTATTATAACTACATTCCACACAGCACAATTAAATCATAATCACAATATAAAATCCTGAATACAATCTAAAATATGATATATATATATATATTCTTATCAATCGTAGCCCATTCTGACCAATCATCTTTATGGAACACGTCGCTTTTACCTCGGCCCACGTCGATCTAGTCCCACGCAATTAGTAGGGCTTAACTTAATCTTTTGTAGGCCTAGTAGTCAACAGCATCAAAAGGAAGCCATAGTCAGACAAACAACATGAACAGATCTACTCAATGAAATGATGCAAGAGTAGAAAGCCAACTACTACAGCCTGCCTGTAAACATTCTTAACTCACACAAATCAAAGATAGACAACATGAAAAGATCAGCTCAATAAAACAAAGCAACAGTAGAAAGCCAATTACTACAGCCTGCCTCTACACATTCTTAACGGACGCAAATCAAAGATACACAAAATGAAAAGATCAGCTCAATAAAACAAAGCAATAGTATGAAGCAAACTACTATGGCATACACCTTTTTAAGGTACAACTAAAATAAAAAACTGATTACTGTATGGTAAATATTATCGGGGTATTATGTTTGTGATGTCATTGCGACACCTATATCAGCTAAAAATAATATCAAGACTGATCGTCAGAAACATCTTTATTGCCTTAGACATTGTTTATCTTAACAATAGATACATGATACAACTTCTTGTATCCACAAATATGGTCTACATAACTACAGCAACTCTAAGTCACTCAACACCCCCTGAGCCTGCCCACGTAAGCTAGTAGCCAGCTCTAAAGCACGAGTAGCTTCGACCCACTTGTTCAAGCTCGACACCATTTCGAACCGAACCAAGTAGTCACGGCAGCTACTTTTGCTATCATATAACACTGGACTCTTTGGCTTTGATATGGTGACCTGATTAGTTTGCATGTAAAATCTAACGCTGGGTGGGTGTGACACCACTTGCCCAGCCCTGTAGTTAATTACAGAATCCTGCCTACAGCCCCAGCGATCATTAACGGGAAGACATTCTGGTTGGAGTTCCTCCCACTGGTCAGAAATCTCACTGGTCAGTAATCTCAAGTCTGTCCGAGTATGAGGGACGGTTGGCTGTAAAACTTGGCCCGTCATTCCCTGCACTACGTTTCTCCTGACCCAATAACAGACTCTACATCCCTGCTCACCAGCTTTTATCAAAATCACATACCTCCAGCTCTTTTAAAACATCAATATAACAAAATAGCCATGTATTCATGCGTCCACGTGGCCCATAGCAGAAAAATTCCCATAAATCCCTCTGCCAGTTAAACTCTAAAAAATGCACTGTTTCACAGCCAATAGTTTCTACAAACAAACCTGTGAATATTCCTGCTCAAAGGCACTCGTGTCACATAATATGAATTTATTAAGTTCCAATTTCATGTGAAACAATAAACACGAATATCAACTGTGGTCTTACCCCGTAGAGCAGGGTTCGGCAACCTTTTTGAACGAGGATATTATCTTTCTGGTAACATACAATATATATATATTTATTTATATGTATATACATACACATATACACACACACACATATATATATATATATGCATGCAACATACATACGTTGCTGTTGTAAATAGGTCTGATTTTGAACAACAGTTCGATGGTCACTATGCTGTTCAAAAACACACATTATTCACGTTACGTGTTCTTGGCATACCGCTGATGCCATGTTGACCCGTGTGACACTGACGCCTGATGCTAGAGATGTTGATGCTTGAGTTGCTGCGCCACCAAGTGTCCCACATCTGGCTGCAGACTTGACCCTGTGAGCCTCAGCACGTCACCCAAATGTCCATCTGTTAGATGAGTTCATGGGTTGCATTATACAAAGTTCATCTTCATTTTTCACTCCCTGTTGCGAGCCCTGAGATTTGTCAATCGGTCAGCAAACTCCCGTCTCAGCAGCTCAATAAATGCTATGAAGGCCTACATGTCCGGAGTAGCTAGTTTGTTTTCTATGAGTGTCGGGAAGTAATTTGCATCCCGCAGTTGTGTTTCCCACAATCGAAACCTGGTCTCGAAAGCAGAGACAAACTGGCACAGTTCAATGATTAGTTGTTCTCTTTTCTGGAGTTGGGCGTTCAGCAGAGTGAGGTGCTCCGTGATGTAGACTAAAATGCAAAATCACACATCCATAAGGGGTCAGTGAATGCCAGTACTTCTCCACCCTTCTTCTCCATGAATACGCTAATCTCATGTGTCAGCTCGTACGCGTGGCACAGCATGGCAACCCAACCTAGTCAGGGCACTTCGGTTTAGTGCAGGAATTGTTAATATTGCACATTGATCTGGGACGGAAGGTGCTGGAACTGCCAGTGATTTAACGAGCGTTGACGAGTGTTATTCGAAACAACACATTATCACTCAAACACAAAAAGATAGAAACTTAATTAATAAAAGTTTTAAGGAAGTGAGAAATGTTTGATATGTTCATCGCGTGGAAATGGTATTACCGAGTTGCAATATGTGATACGTCTCGTCTAGAATTTAGTCTAGACAAGACGTACTATTTTTTATATAATATTGCGGGCGCGGGCCACACCATGCATAATCTCGCTATCAGTCCGCGGGCCGCATGAAATTGCTCTACGGGCCGCAGTTGGCCCGTGGGCCGCAGGTTGCCGACCCCTGCCATAGAGGGTACACTTACAGGTTAATGGGTTATTTTAGGCTATCGGCCTTTGTTGGAACCCATACCCCAGGCTCTTCCAGTGCTGACTTAGTCTGGCTTTGAACTGAGGGACTGTCTTGCTCTTGGCATCCACCACAGTTTGCGGGAGTTCATTCCACTGGTCGATCACTCTGATCGAAAAGAAAAAGGTTCCTAGCCTAGCCCTAGACTACAGACCTATTTACTGTTATGATTGTAAAAAATCATCTAATCAATTATAATAATGATTACCATTCTAGGTCAATACAAAAATAGGTAAATGTTTAAATATAAAATTTGTGAATATAAAAATGTTTAATATGAAATTCCCATTAAACTACCAAAATAGGACTATTTGCTTATCAGCTACAACTTGTCAGCCACTGTCAGTGGGGCGCGGTGACATAGTGGTTAGAACACCAGACTCTCAATCGAGAGAATCCGATTTCCAATTCTTATGATACTTTTTCGAATCTTGGTCAATTTCATTCATGCCACATTGCCTCAGCCATATAAATGAGTAATTGATTAAAGTGATATGTGAACAAATAGTCGTTGACAAAAGGCTTTCACAAAAGAATTTTTTTATAAGTAAAAAGTCGTAATGTCATTTTAAAGGTGATTTTATTTTCCCACAAATCAGTTCAACGTAATATTCACAAAAGTGCATATTTTGATAAACTTATCCTTATGCCATGATGCAGAGTAGGATAATGTTGATTAGCATTTAGAAACTATCTAGCACAGTGTTACACAACTACATTGCATAATGCATAAACATGTATGCTATTCCCCTGAAATAATTATCGGAACATGTCAACTGATATTTTATTGCACATTTGAATAACACCCTTCTGAAAGTGTTTCAAATGGCAATGTTATTATCCACTTGGACACTATAAGTTGTTATAATTCTTGTAACCATCATGTTTGTTTTCAGGACGTCTCAAAGATATGGTGAAATCACTCGGATCATCAAGGACCTCAAGAATCATGGAAAGTGCATCACATGGATTTATGGAATCGCAAACAACTGAAAGCAGTTTTGAAGCAATGCTGAGTATTTGGTCCAGCTTATGCAGCACAATAATGGACTAGATATTTAAACTGGACTGCACCAATGTGACAATGACTAGAATTCAGCATTTGTAAACAAAATATAATTTTATTATTCATTTGTTTACATACCTGTACCAGATTTGTTTACTTAAAGATTCCCTCACGTTGAATTAGTTTTAATCTGTACTTATTTATTTTAATAACTGTGACTTGTTTATTAAGTTCATTTTCCAACACGACTATTATCAGGTTTCACTGTGTTAGTTAAGCAGTGCAGTTACTTTCTCTGCAATGAACATTTTTAATAATAAAAGTCTACATGTACATAAGAAATTATGCAAACTTGATTCACCTGAAAGATGTTTCTTCTTTACAAGCAATTATAAATAACATACATAGTTCTTGTGGTTATGTATTAAGCCATGTAAAACAGATTATGATTAATATAATTACTTGTTTTATGTTACTGAATTTATTTGTGATTGGTTGAATTTCTGTGTTTGCAAAAATGTGCTGTAACGCTACTAGCAAAGAGCACTGCTACTGCCACAACAGGGCACCACCACAACACTCACTGACCGGGGGGTTGTTTTCGAGAAGGTAATTGGCATTAATTAAATTTTTATAAATTGACAAAAGCAAAGAGTAAAGCAGAGTACCAACAAAGTGTCAAACGTTTTACTATTATAACACATGAATGATGTTACCATGTCAGGCAAGTGATTAGTTTGAGATTACGGAATGAAAGCGGATGCCGACCAGGGCTGGGGTGAATTAAAAAAGAATTTGAACTATTCAGTTCAATTCATGAATTTGAATTAAAATATTTTCACCTAGCTGAATTTGAATTTGAATTGAAAGATTTTGAATAAGTTGAATTGGAATTGAAAGAAAATAAATTCAACATCCAGAGTAACCTTTCTTTGACTTCTCTGTTCAGTGGCCCGCTTTCTCGTGGGACACATTTCCTTAAGTCGCATATGAGCGGAATTTCCGCACTCGTAGCAATTATCCATTCTATGCCACTATGTCTTACGAACCACAGGGGTTCCTCGCCCCTCTGACTTATGCATGTGTTTTATCCTCATTTCTACAAGGGAAATTCGTTCAGTCATATTTTGCATAGTCTTGGCTGCCGGAATGATTGCTGTCAACCCCGCCCATTTCATAATCGTCACCACCCTGGCATGTGGAACGCAGTGCATATTTTGGTCCTACTCTATGAGACCGGCCCAGTTGGAAAGCTTCATATTCGAGTGCCAGTCTTAACGCGTCATTGATCCCCCTGGGTTTTCCCTGGAAGATTCTTCACTCCATGTCTGCCTCATTTACCGCATCTGTGAACGCATCGCGCTAAATCCTCTTTCACATCGACGCTAGCTTCAGGATGCTTTCCGTAACAAGCGCTTAATATCCTGTGCTAATTCTACAAGTGGTTCACCTCTTCGTCGTTGCCGACCCTTCATCTGAGCCCGGAACGTCTCTGACTGATGTTCCGGCTCGAATCTGGACACATACAATGGAATTCTCTGGAGAGCACAGGGAGTGAGGACCAAAAATTTCTATTTTTAATCCAGGATAGCTTTCTTACTCAGCACGTGCTAGAACCAACCAGGGGAGAAAATGTATTAGATATAGTTTTGTCATCACAAAAAGAATTAGTGGACAATGTAAAAATACTTGAACCATTGGGTAACAGTGACCATAATCAAATACATTTTGACATCAATGTAAAATCAGAAAGTAAAAATAAGAAAACGTACAAGAGAAACTTCCACAAAGGTAACTACAAAGATATGAGAAAATACTTGAACAATACCGCAATTGAATGTTGGAATATTCTAAAATATGAAATTGAGAGTATCATCGATAAATTTGTTCCCTTCCAAAAACAAGGAAAACGGTGTAGAAAGAAACACTTGTGAAAAGAGGCTATTAGAAAAATAGTGTTAAAACAAACTATGTGGAGGGTTTATAGGCGTACCAGAAAGGAAGAAGACTATGCAAATTACAAAGAGGCACTTAATGCAGCAACAACTGAAATCAGACAATCTAAAAGAAGCTATGAGCAAAAACTAGCATGCAACATAAAAAATGACAGCAAGAGTTTTTATGCATATGTCAGGAGTAAACAAAACGTATAAGACAAGGTTGGACCTCTAGAAGACAGTGCTGGAAATATAATATCACGGGTTTTTAATGGCGGAAGACCTAAATGGTTACTTCAGTTCAGTGTTTACCAAAGAAGATATTAGTTCATTACCAGTTGCTGATGCTAAATTTCAGGAGGCTAAATCTGACTATTTAGGACTGTTAGTTGTAACTCCAGAAATGGTAGCTAAGAAAATAAAGGCAATGAAGGATAACAAATCACCGGGAGTGGATGGGATTCCTCCAAAAATTACTAATGGAAACAGTAGAACAAATCAATATACCACTTGCAAGAGTATTCAACTTGTCATTAAAAGAGGGAGTTGTTCCGTTTGAATGGAAAGAAACATACATCATACCATTATTTAAAAAGGGTTCGAGCAATAAGTCAGAAAATTACAGACCAGTGAGTTTAACGTCAGTGATTTGTAAATTATTAGAAAGGTTAATTAAATAACCATATGGTGGACTTCCTCGTTAAGCATAAATTATTAAATTCATCTCGACATGGATTCCTTAAAGCGAGGTCATGCTTAACAAATATGTTGTTTTTTGGAAGAAATCACTAAGTGGATAAACGTGGGATCGCCAGTAGATATTATCTACTTAGATTTTCAGAAAGCTTTTGACAATGTATCACATCAAAGATTACTACTTAAATTAAAACCCACGGTATCGGGAATAGCATAACTGAGTGGATAGAACAATGGCTGACTGACAGAAGACAACGAGTTGTAGTAGATGGAGAAGTTTCAAATTGGAAATCGGTTTTGAGTGGGGTACCTCAAGGATCAGTATTAGGACCTATATTATTCTTAATATATATCAATGACTTGGACGACAGTATAACAAGTAACATACTGAAATTTGCAGATGACACAAAACTGTTTAGAAAGGTTAATACTGATGGTGATAAACAACATTTACAAAACGATCTGGACAGATTAGTGAAATGGTCTGAGAAATGGCAGATGTTGTTCAATTTTGGGAAATGTAAATGCCTACATACAGGACATGGGAACTTGGATGTAAACTATAAAATGGGAGATACTGTTCTGGGTACTACTGTAAAAGAAAAGGACTTAGGAGTTACAATAAGCGCTGATATGAAAGTTTCAGAGCAGTGTGATATTGCAGCTTCAAAGGGTAATAAAATTCTTGGATTGATTAGAAGAAACATAACATACAAGGGAAAAAAGTTAATTATACCTCTTTAGTTAGACCTCATTTAGAATACTGTATACAAGCATGGAGACCATATCGTAAGAAGGATATAGATACGCTTGAACGCATACAAAGGAGAGCAACTAAAATGATTCCAGAACTGAGAGACCGTAGTTATGAAGAACGCCTGAAGGAATGTGGTTTAACAACTCTAGAGACAATTGGAGGTTAAGAGGAGATCAGATTGAAGTTTTTAAGATATTGAATGGGTATGAAAATATTGATAGAAATATGTTTTTCTCACTCAAGAAGGATAGAGGACATGAGGTAAAATTAGTAAAGGATCAATATAGATTGGACATCAGGAAGCACTCGTTCTCACAGAGGACAATAAATGAATGGAACAAATTGTCTACAGATGGTGTAACTGCTAGCAGTGTGAATATGTTTAAAAACAAGGTTGACACATATCTCAGGAGGGCAGGTTATAAGTAGATGAACATTGTTGGACTCTCGATAAGCCAATGGCTTCCTTGTCCACTTGCCATCTGGGCCTTTGGCTTGGATGGCAAATCTTGTTAAACAAACCGAAGCAGGTCACGCATGCGAACAAGCGCGTAGCTTGTTCCTAGGCTATGTGAATTACTCTTCACTAGTGTAAACTATGTCTGTTTTAGGAGTTGGTACACTCGATGGAAAGGGAGATAAATACGAGGTTCAAATGTTTATGATATTATATGATATTTATAATACATTTACTTCTCATGTGTTGCCCATTTTCCATACTCAGTATTATGTTAAATAGGTAGCATACTAAGTATTCCAATTGCACGCGCGTGTGTGCGTGTATGAATGATGAATGTATGAACGTAAATATGTAGTATGTACGTAGATAATATTTTTATTATTTGAGTGTATATATATGTGTGCGCGTGTATACAGTATACAGACTAGAAATAACTTAAAAATTCTCGGCACCCAGCCGAGCTCCCGGCTGGATAAAATCTGGTAGCCTGCAGATCGACATGGAACATTTCCCATTTTCTCATTCGCAAGCGGTACACATTTTTCGTTTCACAGTACACATTTTGGACCCGTGAATTGTGCATCTAAGTTAACAATTTGAGGACACTCTGATGCAAATTTAATGTGACAATCAAATTAGACCGTGAAAATGAGCACCAACAGCAGCACTGCTCTGTGTAGCGCGTACAGCGTGCGTCTTTCTGCCCTACAAACAAACTGCCTCGTGCTTTTAATACATTCATGACGTCAAATCGCAAACCCAAATTGGTGGCACTGCTCGTCGAGAGATGCAGTTCATCTTTCCGTGCACATTCGGGAATTTTGACATCCACTAACTACAGAACAACGTAGAACCTACTAATAGTTAGCTTCACTGTAGGTCAGGTATGGGTTCAAGTACTTGTGTACTTAAGTACAGCAAGTACTGTACTTGGACTTGTACTTGCCATCTTGTTGAGTGCAGTACTTGTAGTTGTACTTGACCGTCAAAGTACTTGGACTTGGCAAGTACTTTCCCAAGTACTTTTTATGTATTAATTTTGTTAAATATTTGGCTTTATCTCAAGAATTGGGAACATTACTGTGTGTTTACTGTTGTTTTTCTTTCTCACAAAGCATCATGACATGAAACATAAATGGTGCAAAAAAATAATTGCAATGAAAATGACCTTATGTTTATTGTTATTTTGCACACAGCATCATGACATGAAACATAAATGATGGTGCAATGTTTATAATAACAAGTGGTAACAATACATAGTTAATACACTGTAGTGATGACCATAGTAACTGATCACACTGTTCATGTATGTCAATAAATAGCTAAGGGCAATGCTTGATGTTGATTGGTTTATATGAAACTTTCCTGAAGTATTTGAATGTGCAACTATTGCTTTTAATACTTTGTTATTTCTGATTGATTACCCCACTGACCTTCCCTAGTACATACACATAGTACACCCCATTCTCAAATAACAATGACTATGATACCCAAAAAAGGCAACCGGCAGCATATTTTCCCAGTCAGAAACACCATGTTAAGCAAACAGTTGTAGGCTACCAGTTCAGGCCATAATCTGTTTGTTTAATTAAGACACTAGGATGTCCATAAAGGGCCATTCATCAGTTGACCCACCAGTTAGCTTTTGGTGCAGTCAGGAAATCAAGCCACTTGGCACTGGCTGACAGTGCTAACTGCTAAGAATTGCCAGCTGATGCTTCCTCTGTAGAATTAAGGTCCCTCCCTCCCAGCGCGGAGACTGGCTTACACCACAACAGTGGCGCCCTACGGTGCATTGGGAAGCAATCAATGACCTAATTATACTTCACCGACATTGAGCATGCGCCTTATTATTGTTGGCGGGTGTTTATATAAATTTTGTCGTGTCAGATCATCAGTTCCTTAAACCTAGACTATGGCATCAAAGGTATGACTAGACCACGTTATTATTACATTTCAGGCTTCCTTTTCTTTTAAAACAACTGTGTACTTTTGGTATTTTTGGCTTTGCCGAGTGATGCCGCTGGAAATAACACGGCCAAAGCCAAGGCAAAGCCAAAGGGGAAAGGCAAAGGCTCTTGTGTAATATGCTTTCGCGCATATACGAAGCCAACATAAGGTTCAGTTTACAGTTATATTTCCTATTGTTTGACCATGTTAACGTTTTGCACGATTATAAGAAAACGGGACCATCAAACTTCTTAACTTACCTGCCGTTGTCTCAAATCACGTCGATCTCAGCCCACGTCGATTTCGGCCCACCTCTTTAGTTGTTAATATGGAATTAGGTAGTTGTGTTGGGTATATATGTGTAAAGAAATATGTATATATATATATATATATATATATATATATATATATATATATATATATATATATATATGGTAATCGTTTACTTAACTGGCCTAAATTATTAGGGCTTTATGCCGACGGTTTTTACAGCATTTTTGTACCTGAATGCGTTCCTTACATCATTCCGCTTATGTTCCAGTAAAAAAAGTTCATATATTCTTTTAAAATATTGTGTTTTAGGCCACTTTTAATCAGTTTTACACAACAAAACAGCGGAACCGATTGCAAGATAAACATGGCGCGTGTGCGATTTGCGCATTAGTCACGCCTCGGTGCCATCAGAACCGCGAAGGCGATGTTTGTGCGTACTGGGCATACAATTACGCAATGTAAAAGAAATTAAGAGAACAAAATTGAGAAAATAGGCTCCAAAAATGTTTCAAATGAAGAATTTCTAGAAAAAAATTAAAACATTCTCCACAGTTTTCATATTAAACACAACATTTGTAGAGCACATACAGTCACTTCTAACGTGATATTTTATTTAATGAAATATTTGATGTTGCAAATATTATTTGTATGAAAATTATGTGGTCGATATTAGATGTTATGCGCATGCGCAACTACAAGGGGACATCTCATTGCATGTCATTGTAAATATAATTAAATTAAAAAGAATGCATGGGTTAAATTATCTGTCGTTTGATGAACAAAGATTATTATTTTTGTAATTAAAAATTATACTGATGATATTGCTTGCATGTCATGCGCATGTGCAATTTTAAAGGGACAACTCATTGCATGTCATTAACATAATTAAATTCAAAAGAATGCATGGGTTAAATTATCTTTCGTTTGGTGAGCAAAGGTTACTGTTTTTGTAATTAAAACATATACTGATGATATTGCATGTCATGCGCATGCGCAACTTGAAGGAGGGAGGAGTACTTTAGGAGCACTTTAATTTAATTAAGTCAATTTATATAAATTTAAGTCAATTTATATACATTTACAATTTAATGTACTCTCTTTACATTAACATGTTCATTTAAATAATTTAAAAATAATAATTTAATTATATGCATATTCATATTTTTGGGGAATACCAAATACATATTTAGTTTTTTTAATATTTCTAAACTGGTGAGTAACCAAACCACATATGTATTGCTTTTTACATATATGCTGTGTCTATGTGCAGTTGTAGTATCACTGGATTTGTCTGAATACACATTTCTTGATCAAATGACTGATAACACATTCACAGTTCATATCCAGTGGATACACAAACCTGTGCATTCAATGTGTATTCGACGGTTATGTGCCCGTCACAGCAGTTAGTGCAAATGCCACACAATTTCTTTTGTGCAACTGCCTCGGACCGAGGACCTCGGTGCGCGGAAGAAAACCACACGATGTAAATACTTACTAAATAGTGTTATTATTTAGGCTTGGACAAGGATTTCCTACAGCAATTTACCTTATTTCTGCCAAGCAGCAGTATGAGTTACACCAGCAGACACCTTAAAAACACCATTGTTACTTAGCGATTTTCCTTCAAATAAATATAAGAAACTTTTACAATAGTTGGTTCATGGAGTTCTTTACATATAACTGGCCATTGATGGTAATGATAATGAAACTGACAATGATGGCTTGTAATGATAATGAAAAGTTATGTAGTCCCATAATGATAATAATACATTTATGTTTTTACGTAATTATTGTGGCAAGGATACTGAATACTCTATGACGACTCCATCCCTCTAAGAAAGCTAAATAACTGTAAACTGTTGTGTTTTATTTATTACACGTCAAAATTACACTAGCAGTTACAATAGTGTAGCACGTTGATTAATTAATTATTAATATGTTAATTAATGTTATATATTTTGCTGAATGTGTGTATGCGCAATGAAAGGATGCTTTTAATTCACATGTATTATGAGAAAGTAATTAATGTTATTTAATATGAACAATTAAAATTGTTTCTGAGCTATATCTTCTTCTTCCCATTAATCACTGGCAAGGCGGTACTACATCACGATTTCTCCGCAGGATATTGCTGTGAAAACGGACAACACAGAATACCTCCCTCCCTCCCAACAATACCCCTCCCCACCAGAAGGAAACCACGCTGACATGCAATATCACCATAATTAAAAAAAAACCTTTGTTCACCAAAAGACAGATAATTTAACCCCTGCATTCTTTTAAATTTAATTATATTAACAATGACATACAATGAATTGTCCCTTTAAAGATGCACATGACATGCAATATCATCAGTATGTTTTAATTACAAAAACAATAACCTTTGCTCACCAAACGACATAATTTAACCCATGCATTCTTTTAAATTTAATTATATTAATTTTCATACAAATAATATTTGCAACATAAAATATTTAATTAAATAAATATGAAATATTACGTTAGAAGTGACTGTACGTGCTCTACAAATGTTGCGTTTAATATAAAAACTGTGGAGAATGTTTTAATTTTTTTTCTAGAATTTCTTTTGAAACATTTTTGGAGCCTATTTTCTCAATTTTGTTCTCTTAATTTTTTTACGTTGCGTAATTGTATGCCCAATACACGCAAACATTGCCTTCACGGTTCTGATGGCACCGAGGCATGACTAATGCGCAAATTGCACACGCGCCATGTTTATCTTGCAATCGGTTCCGCTGTTTTGATGTGTAAAACTGATTAAAAGTGGCCTAAAACACAATATTTTTAAAGAATATATGAACTTTTTTTACTGGAACATATGCGGAATGATGTAAGGAATGCATTCAGGTACAAAAATGCTGTAAAAACCGTCGGCATAAAGCCGTAATAATTTAGGCCAGTTAAGTAAACGATTACCACATATATATATATATATATATATATATATATGTAGAGAAATAAAATGTTACGCGGATGTTTTGTTTACCACACCACCTCACAATTTAAAAGCCTTGAAAGAGTACAATACTCTGCTGCCAGATTTGTTAAAAATTATTACAGACAGAACACAAATCCAGCAGATCTAATTACTGCCCTTGGATGGCCAACCCTTGAACGAAGACGCATTATTAAACAAGCCACAATTTTCTACAAAATTCTAAATAAAATTATTGAGGTCACCCCCCGTCCAGGCTTACTAACCCGCTCTCCAACCCGTGGACAATACGTAGCCTCCTGGTGTCATATAAATGCAATGGTCTTTTCATTTTATCCCCGAGCCATTCGCATATGGAATATAATTCCACCAAAAATTACCAACATAAAAAACCCAAATCATTTCAAGAAGCTATTATGGAACTCCCTTTCACCACACCTCCTCACCTAAACTACCTTTAAAATACAGTGCTCAGCGTAAACTTATCCATGGTGTGGGTATTGAGACTGTATATGTGTGCATGTGGCAAGACAGTGACAGTATCCATACACACAACCAACCCATTAAAAAATTTTCACCTAAACATCCTATCAAAAAAATAAATAAAACTATCAGATAAAAACCCTTTCAGCAACATTAAAGATACTAGTCTCTTAGTTGTATGTACCACCCACAGCGCATGCGCACAGTCCACCACAAACTCCTGCGTTAGCCCAAGCTTGGGCTGTTTGGAGTATAACCACTTGAGACTACCCCTTTTACTACCACGTCGATCTCGGCCCACCTATTTTGAATGAGGTTAGTTATTTCACAACTGTTCTGTTAAATTCCGTTCCGCTTCTAGTAAATTAACACAAACTTATTTTATAGGCATTTAAAATAGCATTAGAATAAAAAATTCAACTATGAAAAAAAATATAGTGCACCCTGAACACAAAAATTTCGGTGTTGGGATGTAGTGTTCATATTGATCGCCATGTGGTGCCACTTTCGTTGGCTTTGGTTATGCTGTTGGTGCCCAGATGAAGACAACACATGTGCGGACGTTTTGAGCCATTTCTCGAATTTATATTCCTTGAATTTTTCTTTTCTTTTCCATAAGTTATTATACATAGATATATAGATTACATGTACCTATGAAACATTCATTTTGTGAACAGTTTTGTGTGCTTTATATGTATATATGCGATCAGCCAAAATCATAGTACTTGCATGCTAATTGTAATATTCCACAGGTAAATGCAGATATTATTATAATTTCTCTTGCTGCTCATAGAGGACATGTAGGCCTACCTTGCAGTACCAAACTTGCCTCATTTTGTGCTTTATTTTGTCCATGAGTGACAAAATAAAACTATATTTCGTATTTAATTTTTCACTTTGCGATTGTTTACATATGCTAATTATATGCTAATTAGCCACAGTTAATCATAACATTGATAGTGTTATTACCATTGGTAAGATAAAATATTCTGTGATTCAGAATATGTATATATTGTAAGGGTTTTGATGAAGAGTTTACATGTTACAGTGCATTTCATAATCCCATGGGTTGAAACAAAATCAACTCCCCCAGAAATTCAGGGCTTATCAGGTTAATACATATAGTTTACTATTTGTGTGTTTGTGTGTGGTAAGAATGTGTGGAGTCGGTAGAGACATTAGGCCCTAGTAATCGGCTTGGTGCTCTAGCATTGTTTCATTGAGCAGATCCTTTCATGTGATTTGTCTTTGATTTATGTCTCTTAAGAATGTTTGGAGGCCCTAGTAATCGGCTTGGTGCTCTTGCATTGTTTCATTGAGCAGATCTTTTCATGTGATTTGTCTTTGATTTCTGTCTCTTAAGAATGTTTGGAAGCCCTAGTAATCTGCTTGCTTTCATTGAGCAAGTATTTTTTTTTTAATGACGGCATAGCCATTATATGTACTATTTGTTTACTGCTCCCAAGCTAGAATTAAAACCTGACTTTTGTGTATATAAATATATACAAAAGTAAAAAAATTTACACTCAGAGACTGGAGTCATATTACTAATACTTTTGAACAAGTTTCATGTGTGCCATGATTCCCCGTTGTCGGGTCGATCGCATAGTGCTTGATTTTGAAGATGCCATGTGGCGTGCAGCACGCATCATCTTCCTAGATGTGGAATTGAAGTGCTGTGCCTTCCACTTCACACAGGCCATATGGCGACATATAGAAGAGTGCAGCTTCCAAGCAGCATACACCACAGATGACGGCACCTTCAAGTATCTGCAAGATTATGGCACTCTGCTTCATCCCAGCACAACACATCACCCTCATCTTCTGACGATTGCAACGAGAAGCCACCACAGACGCATTGACACCACTTCTGCAATATATCAACAGCACGTAGATCATGAGCGACATCTGGCAACCAGCTGCTTGGAGTGTCTACTACCAGTCCGTGCGCACGAACAACGACCTTGAGGGTTGGCACAACCGATTAACCGCCAGTGGTTGTGCCCACATGAATTTATACATGTTGGTGTCGCTGCTGCACAACGAATCCAGCATGATCCCGATACAAGTGCATCTCCTGTCGGAGGGAAAGTTGCAGTGGTATCAGAAGAAGACATTCGTGAATCTCCACCACAAGAGCTTTGCACACAGGGATGAATACGAGAATGGTGACCGCTTTGCTCTACAACTTCTGTGGGCCTGTTTGCGACTGCACGGGCCAACGGTTAAGGCATAGTCATCCCTCAGACTGAACTGTCAGAACGTGAACTGAACTTTTTACATGGAATCTATTTGATTGCATGATATGATGTAATGCTAGTTTGGCAACGTTTGACAGCATTTTATAATTTGCTCCACGCCTTCTATTGTAGCAGTATTTTTATAGTATATACCAGTTATACATATTGCATGCATAATTTTAATAATGCTGCTAAACTATTGAAAGCATTGTAGCGGTTTTTTTTCATAGGGTGCCGGTAACGTAATCTTTAAAATTATTGTGAGTACCAGAGTAGCCTTTCTGCAACAGTTCTGGTAAAAGAAATATATATTAAATTGGTCAGCATTTTATAATTAGTTGTAATATGTTGAATGGATGTCCAACTGAGATTTTGTTATGTTTTTATGTATAACAAACCATTTGGTATTTATTACATTGTGATTATTGCATTCTCCGCAAATAAACATTACACAATAGGAACGTAAATTGCGTAGCATAGACATGGTAGAAGCGCTAACAGCTAGTCTTAAATTGACGCACGCACACACACACACACACACACACACACACACACACACACACACACACACACACACACACACACACACACACACACACACACACACACACACACACACACACACAGATCAACTTGGTAGTAAAAACAGGTAAACAAAACATCCGTGTAACATTTTAATTTATTTACACTTAATAATTATACATATTTCTTTACACATACATACCCAACACAACTACCTAATCCTCTATTAACAACTAAACAGGTGGGCCGAGATCGACATGTTTTCATCATCTCACTGGGTACTAGTCAAAACGGCGACAACCAAAACGGCAACAAATCCTAAATGTCGACTAACCAAAATGCCAACAATCCAAAACGGCGACACCCAATGGTCAAAACGGCGACAAATATTGGTAAATATAGACAGATATAGCCGCTGTATGTATGACGTAATGGTCAGAACGGGGACACAAATAAATAATCATTGTGTATAAGTAATGTAGATAACCCCTGATGTGACGTACACTTGGTTAAATTAAATGGAAGCCAAATTAAATCGTGTCACACAAATAAATAATAATCGTGTATAAATATGGTATGTGTCTCGGTTTCGATTGTCGCCAGTTTTTTGTTCTGTCGCTCCTTAATATAAATATACTTAAAAACACAAATCATGTACGTTACGATTCCTGCATATTGAATATTTATCATTCACCATAACACACACAAAAACAACAAGCACTAGAATGAAGTTTACAAAACTTCAGCGCATTACGTTTTGCGCAAGGGTGCTGATGTCCAACGCATTGCCTCGTATAATGCATTGGCAGGTGTGAATAACAAACATTGTTGCACATTCGCAACCGCGACCCGGGCTTACATTTTATGAAAAACGATATCAAAGAACTTATACGCAGATGGTTTCGTTGCATTCAAAACTAAATACTGATAGTTAGGGTATGATATCATGATGACATTTTATTTCCAATAGTAATACCCACAACATATAATATTAATAGAATACTATAATATTTATGCAATTCATTAACCGTTGTGTACAATTATCATCTTCATTTATCTGGATTGTTGCCGTTCCGTTGTCGCCGTTTATGTTTGTTGTCGTTTTTTTGCCGTTTTGACCACGATTGTCGCCATTTTGGTTGTCGCCGTTTCGACTGCATTTCTGACCTGTATCCATCTCACTGACACTGTCTGACTGACATGCTGATCAAGTTTAGTCAAAATGTCATATTTCTAACTCTTTTAAAATGCCTGCACATGCCATACTTGTCAATGTTTACCAATTTGTATATGAATTAATATGCCTTGTGGCAAAAAAATGCCAAAAATCCTTCCGCCTATTAACATCATCTAAAAATACACAGTTATACCATCAACAGGTTCTACCAGCAAACATTGCAAATTTTTAAAACTTCTTTAGTAACACACCAGGAAGTCTAACTGAGGCATGATTCCCGTAGCAAGGAAAGGCCAAGACGAATGCCGGGATGGTTGTCTCACACACTGGCACTGCAGTGGTTGGTCGGAAGAGTAGGGCAGTTCCCAATCACCCAATGTCTACCAAGTACTGACCCTAAAAGTGCTACGACAAGCCACTGACACTGTGGCCAAAGAGCATGAGATCACAACACAGTGCCAGTGGTTGCTATTTGCCTGTAGGCATAGCTGGGACATGGGTTGATACAGCACAAAAGCATATCCACACACTGGTGGGTCATGCGCATTGCTCTTCTGAAGTCTCGTGCAGCTCCGAAATCCCTTATCTAATCAGCCTGGTGCCTTGCCCTAACCCGTCCTCGCAAGCTAGGGGTGGTAGTACTACAGTTGAAATGTGGAGTTGTCAGTGTATTCCACGCCAAGTATGGAGGTACGCTTAATCATTTGTACGGGAAGGTGGGGCATGTCTGCACGCTGACAAAACTGTAGTATTTGGTCTTGAACCAGCGAATTGGACTCATTTGTGTTGGTAAGAAATTATAAACTAAAATGTTGTTTATTCAGAATCTCATGTACATATACCGCATAGAAAATTTACATTCTTTTCCCGTCGGTCGTTTGTGACATATCCATACAGATGTGCGAATGTGCATCAGTCGTGTATGAATATGCTCAGTGCAGTAAGTTCATTTACATAATGTGATGTCACTACGTAGATGTTATTAAAATATATATTTAATTTGGTTTGCCCGTATTTTAGGCATTATGTGATATATGACTTACGCCTATGGGGATACTCATCAGCTAAACCAACAACTAACCAGTGGGAGGGTAGTCCTAAGAAATAGGTTGGAGGTTGGCCTAAAAAATAAACCTGTGTGAGGTGGGATTTTGAAGTAGGATGTGTTAAAGACTACTTAATCTTACAACCCAATAGTTAATGTGGGTTCATTATTCATGTATCTTAATATGTATAATTATAATGTAGTTTTTATTGTGTCTTTTGGACCAATATCACGCATCCACTTCACTAGATATCGCAAAATTTGGGCAATAATATATAAACTACACCTGGTTATGTTTATATTATTTATATGGGCACATTTGACCCCTAAGTAATATTTATGGATATACCTAACAAGACATATGCTGTTCTGCCTGAAATTTACTATTGCAATTCGTACTCTGCAGCACAGGACTGAATTATGTGAGGTGCATGGGGTATGTAAAAAAGCCCCCCCAAAAAAAAGCCCCCCCTCTGGAAAAAATAAATAAACTTAATCGTCGTTTTCTATTTTAATTATGTACAACAATTTGAAGCATTCAGAGTGAGCACATTCACATAAAGCCCGTCAGTAACTTCTGTGATGAATAAACGTCACACCCCAGCTAACAATGTGTGGGTCAAGGCTGATCATGGGCGTGACTTCCACCTCTTGCTGATCGCATGACAAAGTTATGAAATTTCACCAGGAAAGAAATTCGTGATTTTTCAGCAATTCTGTTATCACTTCAGTTAATGTTTGAATTTGAATTAACTAATTTAATAGTTTGTAGTTTGTCTGATGATTACACAAAACCTACATACAACGGTTGCACAAATGAGCTAGCACGTTGCAGTAGATACTAGGTAAATAAAAAAAAAAAATTATTTGATTGAAATGAGACTAAAAAAATTTTTTTATTGATTAAGCACCTTTAAAATACATTATTATTTAATATCTATAAAACATGTACTCATACTCATGAGAATGTACGCATACTCAGCTTTTACTATTTTAGCAGTGTACTCATACTCAGCTTTTAGCAATGTACTCGTACTCATCCATCATCAATGTACTTGTACTCATGAAAATGTACTCAGCCCCAGGTCTGACTGGCGGACAAGATTTGTGCAGTCTGCTTGCAGTTTGCTGAAGCTAGTCAGAGAGCTAGAAAGCTGAAAGCAGATGCTACAACTAAAATCAACAGAAAATCATCACAATAATCTTAAAATTAAGACATCCATATTCTTTAAAACATCGTTTTATATTTCTTTTTAAAACTGTATATTAGTAGACGTCATATTTTCATAAGATTTAACAAGATTGCCATCCCAAACAACAAGTTCCAGATAGCAAG
The DNA here is from genome assembly GCA_963662155.1 of Lamellibrachia columna. NCBI lineage: Eukaryota > Metazoa > Annelida > Polychaeta > Sabellida > Siboglinidae > Lamellibrachia > Lamellibrachia columna. The sequence goes on along the minus strand of OY759263.1, from coordinate 37,785,945 downwards.
TGGACAAGGAAGCCATTGGCTTATCGAAAGCCCAACAATTTTCTCATCTATGTGTAGCCCGCCCTTTTCAGATATCTGTCAATTCTATTTTTAAACATATTCACACTACTAGCATAAACACAATCATTTGGCAGTTTGTTCCATTTAGTTATCACCCTTTGTGAGAAAGAGTACTTTCTCATGTCCAACCTTCACTGCTCCTTAACTAATGCTGCTAAATTTGTGTCCTCTGGTTCTACTGCCTTCTTTAAGTTTGAAGAACATATTCCTATCAACATCCTCGTAACCGTTCACTATTTTAAACATTTCTATTTGGTCTCCTCTTAGTCTCCTGGTCTCTAGTGTTGTCAAACCACATTGTAATAAGCGGCTTTTGTAACTAAGGTCCCTCAATTCTGGAATCATTTTAATTGCTCTTCGTTGTATTCTTTCTAGCTTGTCTATGTCCTTTTTACGATACGACCTCCATGCTTGAATACAATATTCCAAATGTGGTCTAACTATTGCTTTGTACAGGGGTACAATTAGCTGTTTCTCCTAATTAGCCCTAGAACTTGATTTCTTTTCTATCCAGTTGATTACATCATTACCTATACCATGGGCTTTTAGTTTAAGTAACAATCTTTGATGTGGTACTTTATCGAAAGCTTTCTGAAAATCTAAATAGACAATATCCACTGGTGACCCGTCATCAACCCACTTTGTAATTTCTTCCAAAAAACATAGGAGATTGGTTAGACATAACCTTGCTTTTAAGAACCCATGTTGAGATGTATTTATTAATTTATGTTTTACAAGGAATTCCACCATGTGGTCTCAAATTAATGTTTCGAGTAATTTACATACAACTGATGTTAAACTCACTGGTCTGTAATTTTCTGGCTTGTTCCTCGATCCCTTCTTAAATAGCGGTGTAATGTTTGCTTCTTTCCATTCTGAAGGAACTATTCCTTCTTCTAGTGACAAGTTAAACAATTTTGCAAGTGGTGTACTAATTTGCTGAACAATTTCCTTAAGCAGTTTTGGTGGTATCCCATCAACTCCCGATGATTTATTATCATCTTCTTAATTTTCTTTGCTATCATTTCAGGAAACAAATTTAGTAAAAGGAACTGTGGTAAAAACTGAGCTGAAATACTCATTCAGGACCTCTGCCATTTACAACCCGTCTGAAATTTTGTTTCCACTGTTATTTTCCAGTGGTCCGGCCTTAGCTCGAACTTACTGTTTACTCATTACATAAGCATAGAAACTCTTGCTGTCATTTTTTATATTACCTGCCAATTTATGTTCAAAGGTTCTTTTATATTTTCTAATTTCAGTTGTTGCTAGGTTAAGTGCCTCTTTGTAATTTGCATAGTCTTCATCCTTTCTGGTGCGCCTATAAACCCTCCACATAGTTTGCTTAAACACTATTTTTCTAATAGCTTCTTTTGACAAGAGTTTCTAGACCGTTTTCCTTGGTTTTTTTCAAGGGAACACATTTATCAATTTCATATTTTAGAATATTCCAACATTCAATTGCGGTGTTATTCATCAGCATGTTATTCCAATCTAGCTTTGCTAAGTATTTTCTCATCTTTGTAGTTACCTTTGTGGAAGTTTCTCCTATACGTTTTTTAGTTTTCCTTTCTGATTTTACATTGATGTCAAAATGTATTTGATTGTGGTCACTGTTACCCAATGGTTCATGTATTTTTACATTGTCCATTAATTCTTTTTGTGATGACAAAACTATATCTAATACATTATCTCCCCTGGTTGGTTCTAGCATGTGCGGAGTAAGGAAGCTATCCTGAATTAAAAATACAAATTGTTGGCCCTGTACTCTCTAGAGATTTCCATTGTATGTGTCCATGGTTAAAATCTCCCATTATGATACATTCCCCTTTACTAACTTCCTTTATAGCATTTTGTAGTTTTGTGTTATCCTCTTTGTTTAGGTTTGGAATTCGGTAAACTAATCCAATAGTTAATTTTGTATTTCCTGAAACTATTTTGCACCAAACAGCTTCATCGCAATCTGCTTCCCTTTCTAATTTTATTTCATAAGCTTGAATAGATTCTTTAACATATAAAATAACTCCCCCTCCCCTTCTTCCTATTTGATATCTCCTAAACATTACGTATCCTGTCAATCCTAATTCATCATCTGTTATGTCTATGTTGACCCATGATTCAGTTATACCAATTATGTGAGGGTCAATATCTTCTACCATAATGTTTAATTCGTTTTCCTTATTTACTATACTCCTAGCATTTAAACACACATTTATAACCTGCTTCAGACCTGTTTTTAGGCCATTTTGTGTGCGTGCGTGCGTGCGTGCGTGCGTGCGTGCGTGCGTGCGTGCGTGCGTGCGTACATACTGGGATGATTCACATATTTATTTTGAATTGTATCTTGGTTGCATAATTTCTCTTCTGGCATACCAATTCACTTATTGTAACAGTAGTTGATTAATTAGTAACGTGACAAATTCAACATGTAAGTTGCTGCTGAACTTGTATTAAATTTGTATTAAAAAAAGATAAACAGATACCTCTTGGAGTGTCCTCTTGGACTTAGAGTCATATTTGTAGTGTTTATGCTCTAGATGGTGATTCATGCACATGTGCGTGTGAATGATGCTGGCAGCACACAGGTGACAGTCTACAGACAGTCCACGCATATTGACAAATACTTGATCTTCAGCTCGAATCACCATATAGGGCACAAATGGGCAGTAGTTAGAAAGTTGGTCAACAAACACTGAACATACCCCTAACATTCGTGCGCAAATTATCAGAAAAACTGATCACTATTTTCTGAGAACAAAGGGACTTTTAGCAAACCATACTACCGGGTAGATCAATAGTGAACTCCAAGGATAAAACCGACAAGAATGACAAGCGCAGGATGATGTAAGAAGTAACATGTCTGGACTGTCATCAAACTTATGTGTTCAGCTCTGGGCACACCAACAGGTCACTGGAGGCCTGGCTCAAAGACACACCAGCAGGTCACTGGAGGCCATCAGCACAAAGCCCCCCTCATGACTGTAGGAGAACATGGGGTCAACGAGGACTAGAATATCGCAGTCAAAGATGTGACAGTGGTATCTGTTTACCTTTGTTTAATGTGATAAATTAAGTTTATTTTGGAAGGTGTAGAAGAGTTAAAACTGGGCAGGAGTTTGCCTATCCAAAATTGAAATTTTAATGTTGCTTGTTTACAGGAAGCAATAGCAATTGTGCTAGATGTGGGGCCTTCCATGGGCCAGGCGCCCCCTGGTGAATGTAGTGCACTGCAGACATCTGTCGATGCTATAAACATGATCCTGCAAAGAAAGGTAGGTTATGGTCCTTCAATTGATTTCATTTTGTCAATATTGGTAACAAGTGATAGTCATTCATGCTCTTCCTTGTTTAGATAAAAATGTTTTAAATCTACACATTCCAACTAGTCAAACATTTAATCAATTATTTATTTACAACAAATACATACGAAAAAAAGTAATTTGTTGGAAAAGGGTGCTTTTATTAAAAAAATTATTTTAAAAAGTTTCACTCAAAAACAGATGTTTTCATAGATTTTATGTTGTTTTTAATGTAATTTGTGTGATGTTATGATGTTTTTGTGGTATACACTTTGAAAGGTAAGAACCTCTGCTTAAAAAAGTGACTTTGGGACTTACCCCAGACAAAATTTAGAATGCCTGGCTACCTGTACACTGAATCCATTCAAAGCAAGCACACATTTCAAAGTGGATGTTTCTAGTGTAACTGGCATTAAAACCTGAAATAAACAGTTTCCCATGTAAATATACTCATCTGTCACAGGTTTGTCACTAGCATTACAGAGGCTCAAAAGACAAAATAATGTTCCAGGTAATAATGGCATGGTGACCTGTTATGCTAAACATTACTGGTGAGAACCCTAATTCCAGGGTTGAAAAAAAATCATGATTTTTTTTAAAATAAAAAATCGGATTTTTTTATTTAACTCGGATTTTTTTATTTATTTGATTTTTTTAAAATCTGGTATACACAATGTCATAAAATATTTTACTATCAGGCTATCTGGTGTCAATACAGCTACACAAGTGTGCGCACTTTGTGCTTTTGTATTAAAAAACACACAACACTTTGTTGATCTCGATGCTTGTAAACAATTATTTGTGTTAAATTCATATAAATCAGCGATTAAAAAAACGTCAAAAAAATCATAAATCAATTATTTTTTTGGAGCGATTTAAATCATGATTTAAATCAAACAACCCTGCCTAATTCCATATGAAATCAATAAAGAAATTACCAAAATGTTCTCTGTCACACATAGTAAAGGCTGCCCAGTTTTGAAGCCATTTCATATTTCGCCTTTAGCAGTACAGCCCTTTCCTATTAATTACGAAGTTAAAATGCAAAACATAAATTTAGGGCTCATTTTGCTAAGAAGAGTTGGTAAAAAATGGGAGATGTGTCAGCAGATAATTGCTCTATCACTGACTGTCTTTTATAAAAGGTTGCTGTGTCTTAATATGTTCCATTGTAAGCAGTGGATCCTCATTAAGAGCCAAGCTGGTCTGAATGAGGTCCATGCAAGTTGGTTGAATAGCGATCCATGCAAACTGGTCTGAATGAGGTCCATGCAAGCGGGTCTGAATGAGGTCCATTCAAGCGTGTCTGAATGAGGTCCATGCAAGCGGGTCTGAATGCGGTCCATGCAAGCATGTCTGAATTAGATCCATGGAAGCATCTCTGAATGAGGTCCATGCAAACTTGTCTAATTGAGGTCCATGCAAGCTTTTGGACTCTCTATAAGCCAATGGCTTCCTTGTCCACTTGCCATCTGGGCCTTTGCCTTGGATGGCGATCTTGTTAAAAAACCACACTGGTAAAAAAATCACCCATGCATGGGATGGTTAAAGGCCAAGAAATACACTAGAAGGGTGTGCGGCAGGGGTCTCAACCTCAGTCCCAGCTGTTTTGGGGGCCAACCTCAATTTTGAGAGTCCACCTCCCACCTATTATTGAGGCCAACCTTCCACCTCCCATTGATTTGTAGGACCAATCTCCCACTTCCTGCCACCCCTCCCCCCACACTAGCTTCAACCTCCCACTTCCTGCCACCCCTCCCCCCACACTAGCTTCAACCTCCCACTTCCTGCCACCCCTCCTCCCCCCACACTAGCTTCAACCTCCCACTTCCTGCCACCCCTCCTCCCCCCACACTAGCTTCAACCTCCCACTTCCTGACACCCCTCCTCCCCCCACACTAGCTTCAACCTCCCACTTCCTGCCACCCCTCCTCCCCCCACACTAGCTTCAACCTCCCACTTCCTGACACCCCTCCTCCCCCCACACTAGCTTCAACCTCCCACTTCCTGCCACCCCTCCTCCCCCCACACTAGCTTCAACCTCCCACTTCCTGCCACCCCTCCTCCCCCCACACTAGCTTCACTACTTCATATTTTTAGCTGAAACTAAGGTTACGTATGAGATAAGTTAAACTGATGTAATATACATTAAGTATTGAGATACGTCGGGAACGAAAAACTTATTGCTGAAACTGTCTATTATTTCAAGTTGACGTAAGGTTGGCATTTTGAAAAACAAGATGGTTGTCAAATGTCAAGAAAAATATTGCTATGGCTGAATGAAAATTTTTATTTTTGAACTATTTGGCAATGAAAATTTCAATTTCAATTCAATTCAATAACTTTATTCCAGAATATTACATCCATATAGCGCTACAATTCCTTGGTTCGTTGCGTTGAGTAGTATACCAAAATACTAGAATTCTAACTATAAACAAGCTTATGCCCCACTTGATGAATTTCTCAAATAGAACATAATAATTTACCCGATCAAATGCTTTGGATGCATACAAAAAACATAAATATGTTACAGTTAATCTACATAATCAATCATTTCGCGTAAATGACTGACATGTTTAGGCATTATGCAAAATGACTGAAAATTTCAGTCATGCGAAATGACTGGAAATAAGGCACTGTTATTACACAGTTTGACTGGTGATCATTTCAGCTATACTGTGTAATAACAATTTGTGTACTTTTGTCATTATATATTGTTCCAATGTTAATTGTGCATTAATGTCAGCTTTCATAATTCTTCAAACATTCACATTACTTAAATAAATAAACAAAGTGAATAAATATTTGCTATATACTTGCAAATGGCAACGTTTTTTTAATAATTTATCCCTCTCTGGGTACAAGACTCTAACCCTCCCCCTAACAGTTTGATTAATAGCTATAATTGAAATTTTCATTGCCAAATAGTTTTCATTGCCACTAGTGTTTTCTGATTTGATGGACAGGTAATGGATAACCCAACCATTCTCCAACTGGGAATGCTAATTGCCTAACAATGGTGACTGTCTCAATTGGCTACTGTGCATTGCCTGTCCCTATAAAAAGAACACAATCAATAGGTGTTAATCACTTACCTCTTGGCACAGCTATCATAATGGCACATGATAATTACGAAGTACAATTTAAGGAAGAACTCTACAAAAGGTTTCAAATATGTCGAAAACATCTAATTCCCAAAGTGGAACATTTCAATACTATAGAACAACTCAAGCTTGCAGCAACTGATGAATCTTCGAAGTCACACCATGGATACTATATACTCAGCAAGTAAGTACCAATTTTTATTTGTAGTTTCTTGCTGAACATTATTTCTTGATTTTAAGTGTAAGAAATTTACCAGACACATCACAGTGTGAGGGGTAGATAGTAGTCAATTTAATCAATGCAAATATTCCGACCTGTAACAAATGAGGTATGGGTGGAAATATAGTTGCATACTCTTCCAACATGTAATTATGCAGTAATTATGTCATGGAAATTACTCCACAGCCCCAGTCCAGATAGGTGGAAAAAAAACCACCTATGGAATTTCTGCCACATTTTTCAAGAAGCTTAATGTCAGACACACACAATTTTGGTGGCTTGCATAACATGATGTGGTTTCATTTTATTTGGTAATGGTGACATTTCACACCTTCATTCATTGATCTGCATATTGAAGCCACAGAGGTAATTCCCTTCAAAGATCTTCAATATCAACCAAAGTTGTATTGTATACCAATTCAAGTCTTAATCTTTTGTCTGTTAAATTCTCCCTTTCTTTATGTAAGCCAGGAATTCCACAATGATAGGGTCTTTCTTCAGTTAGCCATGACTTGCATGAATGAGCACAAATGAAAGCTATCAGTACTGTCTCACAAAAGTCCTTTCATGATTTGTCACATTAAGCTGTGCAAACAAATTAATTTAAAAGGGATGTTAAGCCAATTGCTAAGTTTATTATAAAAGACACATTGATAAACATCATGGTTATGAGTATATTACAATTACAATATATATATATATATATATATATATATATATATATATATATATATATATATATATATATATATAATTTGCAATTATATTTTGCAGGTATCAAATTCTTCAATGCAGTGACACAGAGAAGTTGATAAAGAAATGAAAAACAGAATAAGAATATGTTGTGTCCATTGAGGACACCTATTACCAACATGCAATCATCCCCCAGTCACATTTCAAGTGGATCATTGTTTATCAGTGCCATCACACAAAGTTCTGTATCATATGGCCTCTAACCTCGAAACGAGCAGCAGAAGCTGTTGGGTATATTTCAGAGACCCTGCAACATCCAGTTCCCATCCCCATGGTGGATAGAGGAAGGGGGATCCACATAACATCCTGGGAGTCATCATTGATCGTGGCTACAACAACTTATACACCATTGCTGAAGACTAGGATCCTGATAAATAAATATTCACGCAACCTATTCAACTTATGCCCACAACGCCTTCTATCCCAGTCAGACACCATTCAAGACCAACAGATATCTCTCTGCCATGCATTAAAAACTTCAGCAACTGGTGGACAAGGTTTTGTCAGATGTGACTGTTGCAGTCTTCTTTAAAAATGTACTAGCAACAGGTGCAAGTGCTACAAAGCAAAACGAATGTGTAACAGCCGGTATCACAACTGTTTGAGCTGCTCGAACAAGTGAGAACGAACCATATGACATGCTAATAACTAATCATCAAGTTATTAGTAAAGTACATTCTTCCTTTAAGACCAGACATGATTTTATTTGTCGTCTTTTATAAATGGGTAATGTGTATGATTTCTCTCAGTGGCAAGTGTACATGCTAGTATGCTTCACATGTCTTTCATAATAACTAGTGAGTATAACACATATTGTTGGACATATATTGTGGAAATGTAGCACATTGATATAAATATCAATGTTATAGTTGACTATTGCACGTTGTAGAATCACAATAAAGTTATATGTTGTTCAATAAGACTATGTTGTTGTGTATGTATGCAAGTAACATTTCCAACATTAAGACAAATTGTAATTGATACTTCACAGTGTTTGCTCTGGGTATAATGGCACAAAGTGCACCTAGGGGGACTGGGGCATTGCACCTCGTTATAAAAACATTAATTTGATGATAAGTGGTTTCGACCATGTGGAGTAACTTCAATTCCTGGTGTTCTACACAATCCAAAGTGAACCCGAACAATAATTTTAAATCATGATTTCATCACAGTATAAAAATATTTTTGAGTGTGAGAAACAGATAGCTGCTAGGTGGCAGTTTATGAAAATATCTGGCTAGGTAGATGAAAAAACAGCAAGTTTGCCCACATCACTTGTCATGAATCAGGGGAAACACTGTTTCAGTCATTACGCGAAATGACTGGTTGCACAGATTGACTGTAGCAAATATACACTATTCAAACTACAGTATTTTAGTACAGCCTCCTTGAAGACACATATACACATATCCGTACTGGGTTTAGTTTTGAAGCCAAATGAATTGCTACATGCAGTCAAACTGTAAGCAATACGGTCATAAATTAACTTTTCAAAGACTTTGGACACAATACTGGCTAGAGCAACGGGTCTGTAGTTACTCTTACTACATATGCTGGCACTTTTGTTTTTAACAGTGTCCAGACCACGGTCAGTGTCAGCAGTGACAATTGAAAATTAGTTGTCATTAGTTGTTATTTACATGCAAAAGCGCCGTAGAAAGGACAAGTAAATAAGACAAACACTGTTGTTGCCGGATTGACGTATAGTTCCACACTGTGAGTAAAACACAAACAAAATAAACCATCATTGATATTATCGCCCATCTACCACCAACAAACGACGGGAACCTTTACCCTTAGCTGTGTGTGAGGTCGGATACGCTTAATAGCCCTGAGCAACGGACCGAGAAGACGCGACTGTTGAAAGGGCTGACCAAATTGGCGTGGTCCATACTGACCTGCAGCAACCATTGTGTAATCAGTTAGCGGTGTCACATATTGAATAAAATCCTGCTGAAATGAATAAGACAACCCGGTCATCATCACTTCCCGACCAGGACTTAGACATCGATGCCATCGTCAGCAGTGCACTGGCTTGACAGGAAGAAGTATTTATGAAGCAGATGGCCGTGCAACAGACCGCATTCCAGGTGTGCCTACGGTCTTTCCTCGAAACCATGAACAAGCGCTTCGACGACGTGGTGAGGGAGACGGCTAGGGATGCAGCAGAACTGAAGGCGAGTCTGCAGTTCACGCAATATGAGGCCGACAACATCAACATATCCCTTCATGAGAAATCTGATGTACTAGATGACACAGTCAAATGTATCAAGATCGTGGCTTCAGTGCAACACGAGATTGAAAACAGCATTGACTATTTAGAGAACCAGACCCGCCGCAACGACCTGCGACTTGATGGTGTGGCCGAGGGTAACGCAGAAATGTGGGCGGACATGCACCGAAGCTGCAATGCGCAGATCATTCATTTCTGCATTGAACATCTGGGAAAACCAAGCTAGAGATATACACATCGAACGAGCGCACAGAATGCCCGGCAACAGCCACTCCAGCAAACCAAGAACAATCATAGTGAAGTTTGAAAGCTACAGAGATTGGGAGACCATTCTACATGCAGCCCGCGAACAGAAGCCATGAGGTCTGTATTTCAATGAAGACCTGTCTCAACGAGTGTTAGCCAGTAGGAAGGAACAGCTTCCCAGACTACTGAAACGAACACAACTGAAGACATTTTATTAAACGGATATGAAGTTTTTCACGTCGCTAGGGCAAACAGAAAAGGAGGTGTTGCACTATTCGTAAATCACAGATTTAATTGCACACTCTGTACAGCAAAATCTTTTGAAATTGAGAATATCTTTGAATGTGTAACTATCGAATTAGACATGCAAAAACACAAAAATATAATTGTGAACTGTGTCTATAGAACTGCAGGTTCAGACAGAGTGATTCTGTAAGTACGTGGACCAGTTACTTACATATGCCAACCCGAGTAAAACCAAATTTGTTTGTGGTGACTTTAATATTGATTTACTTAAACAGGAAACACACACCGGAACAAAGCGGTTTCTAGAATGTATGTATGGTCAAGGATTATATCCTTTAATAGTAAGACCGAGCTGAATTACCATCAACTCGTGCACCCTAATAGATAATATATTTACCAACCAAATCAATTACTCTGCTGATAGCGGGTTACTAATCACTGACATTAGTGACCACTTGCCAATATTTGTATTATGTAAATATAAACTTGAAAAAAATTATTCTAAGATGTTTAGAAATGTAAGAAGCCTGAAAGAGGACAATGTACTTATGTTTATGGAAAGTTTGAAGCAAGAACAGTGGGAAAGCATAAAGGCGTATTACAGTAAATTGCTAGCAGAAACGAGAGGAGACATTAAAGAAACATGGGTAATATTAAACACTGTAATTTGTAAACAATGTCAATCGATCAAATATCCTATCCATATAAAGTGTGGAGACAAAGATATTTCCACCAATAAAGATATGGCAAAAGAATTCAATAAGTTCTTCAAAAATATTAGTTCCAATTTAGCAAAAACATGACAAATTCTGATGGAAATTTCTCTATTTATGATTATTTAGGAAGCAGGATCGGAAACTGTCTGTATTTAAAACCTGATGATGAGGAAGATGTTATTAATACTGTAAAAGTGTGTACACGAAAAAAATCTACAGATTTTGAAGATTTTAGCATGGATATTGTAGCCAGTGTCATACCCGTTATATCCAAACCTCTCAAGTCAGTATGGTTTCCGTAAAGCTATGTCCACATCACATGCCGTAATGGAATTAATAGAGGAAATTTCAAATGCAACGGACAATAAGAAACACACTATTGGTGTATTCATTGAGCTTAAAAAGGCCTTCGATACAGTGGACCATGAAATAATTATCAAAAAGTTGAATTTCTGTGGCGTGCGTGGAGTTGGAAATGACTGGATAAAAAGTTTCCTCACCAACAGGAAGCAATTTGTTGAAATAAATGGGTGTGCCTCGAACTGTTAAATGTAACACATGGGGTACCTCAAGGGATCCATTTTAGGTCCAAAGCTATTTGTACTTTATATTAATGATATTTGTAACGTATCAAAACTAGCTAAATTTATACTCTTTGCGGATGACACAAATATATTTTGCGCTGGAAATAATTTAAAAGAACTACAAGACATGATAAAAATTAATGGGGTACTTGCCAAATCAGCTAAATGGTTTGCTGTGAACAAATTAACATTGAACCTGTCAAAAACAAATTACATGATATTCCGGAACCGTCCGCCTGATATTGAAATTAATCTGTTCATTAATAATCAACAAATAACCAGAGTACATAATACTACATGTAAAAAAATGTCTAGGTATATAATATTATATTGATGAATCTCTAAACTGGAAATATCAAATAAATAAGGGCAGATTAAAACTGTTGAAAGTTGCAGCAGTCATTTATAAGGCAAGTTGTCTCATTGATCGAAATGGAATGTATATATTATACTGTTCTTTGTTTTTACCACATTTAAGTTATTGCTGTGAAATGTGAGGAAACATCCACACCACAAACATTCATGTCATGAAGTACTATATTACAGAAACAAGTAATTCGGTTAGTTTGTGGAGTAAAACGTCTGGAACATACAAGCACTCTTTTTCAACAATTAGGTGTTCTAAAATTTGTAGATTTAGTTAAGCTCAAGATGGCTGTTATTATGTTTAGGGCTTTTCATAATGAATTACCAAGTAATTTGCCAACAAATTTAAAACCGTATGTGTCTGTATATAATACTAGACAGAACGATTCATTCTGCATAACTCGCTTTCGTACTAATGCAAAATCAATGTGCATCTCCATATATGGAGCGAGATTATGGAACTCCCTTAATAAAAACATTACCACTTGTAGAACCAAACAAGTATTTAAAAAGTGCTACAAGTTAGATATTATTGCAACGTATTTAGTCACAATTTATTTAGCAACGATTTTCAATTGTAACATGTTGTAAGTAATGCAAATATATAATTACGTATCAATTGAGTTAACGGCTTAACACGCCATGGGGTGGACCATAGATAAGTATTGCACTTATTCTTCACCAACTCACATTTGTTGCACATTTTGTTAGTAACTTGTTGTCATTTATTGTATCGTAACCAGGGTTGTTAAATCATTGATTTAAATCATGATTTAAATCACTCCAAAAAAAATCCAAAAATCATTGATTTATGATTTTTTTTACTTCCGGTTTTTTTAATCACTGATTTATATGAATTTAACACAAATAATTGTTTACAAGCATCGAGATCAACAAAGTTTTGTATGTTTTTTGATACAAAACACAAAGTGCGCACACTTGTGTAGCTGTATTGACACCAGATAGCCTGATAGTCAAATATTTTATGACATTGTGTATGTTTGAGCTATTCCCTTTCTGAATGTAGTGAAGCCACACAAACTTGTCTTCCAGAGGAAGTATCTTTTCAACACAGAAGCCCTGAGTTAAAGTCCACTTATAGCTTGTGCTAGTTGTTACCATTTCAGTATGTTGACTCAGTTGTTTAATACTGTACCAGTTTGTATTCTGGTTAGAGACCCTTAGAGTACACAGAGCCCTGGACAGGTGCTAATCAAAGCACACAGCCTCAGACACACAGCATGCTTTCCTTTCCAAGACAGATTATGCAACTACAGGGGGTGAGGCCTTGTGGACATTGTCTGTCTTTATATAAGCAAAAATCTGTTAAGACAAGAACCCAAATCGATTTGAATAGAACATCTTTGAAAGAGTTTACAAATTGAAACATCTATATAAATATTTATATACCAGATTTAAAAAAAATCATAAATAAAAAATTCAAATAAATCCGATTTAAATAATAAAAAAAAAAATTTAAATCATGATTTTTTTCAACCCTGATCATAACTATGTATTGGAATAAAGGATTGCTTGAACAATGGGCACAAGTACAACAGATATCATAGCTTCAGGTAAAATACCATGGACAAATAAACTAGTAAAACACATAAATAACAGTGGAATTATTATTGTTTAAGGGACTCCGTATATATACCATCCAAGCCACATCTCTTACTGTCTTTCAGATCTTTGATGGCCTGGATAATCTCAGAGTGTGACACCTCTACGTCCATCTCATATTCAACAATTTTACAAAGATTATTTACATCTTTGTCTTTGTTTAAACAATTAAATAAATCCTCATAGTGAGATTTCCACATATTAATAATGTTGTGCGACCCTGTCACACCAGCAATAACATTAGGAAGAGACAAATTACTATTATTCAACAGCTTAATTTCTTTCCAAAATACTTTGTCATTTTTATACAAAAGTTTTTAGCAAGCGATTCCTTCCTAAGTACATCCTCATTATTTCTGATAAACCTCATAGCACCTTTAAACCTAGCTTTTGCTCTGTTTTTCATATAAAAAAGCATACCATGTCTAGGACTACCAAAGGATATATGTTTCTCGAGAGACATCATACAAATCAGATGCAAATTCATTCCAACCTGGGCGGTTGAGGTTGTTACCCATGGATGGTTTGCATGTCTTTATAGTATTCTGACCAGCAGAGGTTGTTGCACACTTTATATCATCATAGTATTTGTTTAAGGCTTCTTTATGCTTTACTTCAGCACAATTGCAGCCTTTACATAGTAAAACATGAGTTGGTAACTCAACATTTCTCAGACGTATCTCTGACTGTACACCATATTCATAGATGACATCTTCACTCAAAGCAGACCAATAAATTTTGTTTCCAATATTGTTGACAGCCCCATGATCAATGTCAGGAGCCAACTGTAAATCACCGGAATATAGTCAGACTGAACAGTACCATATAGTACACACATATTAGTTATAACATTGTTAAAATCTTCTGTAGAGATTAAGTGGTCCAACCATGAGTGACTACCCCAGTCCCCAGGCATCACTTACATACGTATATGTTCCTTTTGGTAACTTAAGCCAACTAGTCCACTTATATCTGTCACATTCTGCCAGCAGATTGTGAATTTTCGTAAAACGATCAAGATGTTCTTCCTCATTATAATTTTTGTCATAAGGCAAATAAACATTAAATACATACATTTTCTTAGTGTCAGACACTATTTCAATACTAACAACCCAGTCATAATCATATTTATGTGGGGTAATAAATTGATCAAATTTGTTAATCAAAAGGATGGCTACTCCTTCCTTTTTACGGCCAGCTGTTATATGCAGTGAATCATCATTAGGAGAATCCAGTTTAAATTTTTTTAATCTTTTAAATAAAAAAATTTAATAAAAAAATCATGATTTACTTACTGCCTGTTGTAGTACTCAATTTGAGGTATTATGAAGTATTTGCAACAGTATTTCTTGCATTTACAATTACTTTCAAAAGTATTGACGTATAATGATGTTTAATTTTTTCAGTAGTTTTTTAATTATATGATTTGTTCCAGCTAAGAATCCATAATACCATAAACAATTCCATCATGTACTTGCAATTAGACATTTCTGTAATACCTAACATAATAACACTAAACCATTTTTTAATATTACAATATATTCTATATGTAGGGTGTGGTAGAACCCGGATTCGAATCCTCTTCTTGCCATTTCAAAACTTTGGCAGTTTCGTTCACTCCATGTTGCTTCAGTTCACTCAGCTGTATACACAGACCTGCCAATATTTTATGAACAAAAAGCAGAAGATCTTCCTCTTACTGTAAAAAAACACAGAAGACTTTTTGCTCGGAAAAACAACCAAATTTTATATTGAAAAAATGTGGAAAACAAAAATGTACAACAAAAAAGTGCGAACAATGCCAATGAAATAACAAACATGGCGTACAATTTAAAAGAACTGCTAAAACTAGCCACTGCCACACGGGCTCATCTGGGATAAAAAAATTTGCCAGTCCAAAATGTTTTCAGAATGTAACAAAATGGATGTGCGCGCTCGATCGCACGCTCGGTCGCGTGATCAAAAATGTAAGTATAATATTCATATATAATCAAGTTAACAATACGATAAAAATAGATATGTATATTTACTTACATAATCATTTGACTAAGTCTTAAAAGACTACCAATACATTTACCTGTACATATTGTTGCATCATAAATAATAATCATTAATAATTCAAAATAACAACTGACACACATAGATCGTCTTCTAACGTGAGTCCATTCAGTGCCTGGGAATACTGTACCACCCACAATTAAAACATCATAGCTCTGCAAATTATCATCATAAAAGTATGAATGAGGTATCATTTTGTTGGTTGCTAAGATACTATTTTCTATAATAGAATGATAATAACTACCACACATTAGGTAATCATGGGAACATTACTATCTGAAATTAAAAATTTCATCACAACTGAAAGCAGATTTCACCCTGCTACCAAACAATTTTAGAGCGGCTGAATGTCCCTACATCCAGTGGTGAAAATGTAGCCAAAGATGTAAGCTATACAATAAAGCAAATATGAATCAAATACGTTGAACAGTTTTGTTTGCATCACGGTTTTTGTAGAACCATGTCAAACGTTGACGATTGTTAAAATGAGTATCAAAACACAAAGCAAATAATAAACATATTTCACTCTGCTACTAGATAATTTATGAGTTGCTGAATGTCCCTATATCCAGTGGGACAAATGTAGCAACATGTGTAAGTTTTAACATAAATTAAGCAAACATGAATCAAATATGTTGAGCAGTATTGTTTTTATGATGTTTTATGTACAAACATGTAAAATCATTAAGTTCTGTTTGTTTTGGGTTCCCCCCCACACACATCAAAGATGTTGAGTGGCAGGTGGATACAATGTAATTACTGGCGGGCGACCGGCTTCCAAGAAAATTATATTGGCTTGACCTATTTCTCACAGTCTGAAATTGCCTGTCAACTGAATTTGCCACACGTTGTAGTTAGCATTGCGTTGGATAACGGGTATGTCGGATTATAAAAACGACATGGACGGGCTAGTCCGTCCAAAATAAATCTTTACCCGTCCAAAAATGCATTTTACCCGTCCAAAATACGGGTGGACGGGTCTGTGGATGAGTAGATGTTGCCACAGTTCAGTGTCATTCCCACACTCTGGTCTCAAGCAGCTGGTATGTGGTTGTTGTAGATGCCGGTGGCATGTCGTGCCCTGTCGAGAAGGTCTTAAGTTGGCCGGAACATGTGACAGTCATAGTCAGTGTTCACTTTCACCTGCAGCAGGTTGCACAGTGTCTCAGCACCAAGAATTGACCGGAACTTGGTGTCGTTCTTGGTGCCAATTTTATTTTCACTTCGGGTGGCGCTGCGATCACCGGGGAAATCGGAAAAAAGCGGAAGGTTTTCAAAGCATAGCGGAATAGCGGAAGGTTTTCTCAAAAAACCGAAAAAGCGGAAGATCTTCCGCCAAAAGCGGAAGACTTGGCAGGTCTGTATACATGAGTGTCTGGCTACAGACAGAGGTGGATATACATGAGTATCTGGCTACAGACAGAGGTGGATATACATGAGTATCTGGCTACAGACAGAGGTGGATATACATGAGTATCTAGCTACAGACAGAGGAGGATATACATGAGTATATGGCTACAGACAGAGGTGGATATACATGAGTATCTGGCCACAGACAGAGGTGGATATACATGAGTATCTGGCCACAGACAGAGGTGGATATACATGAGTATCTGGCCACAGACAGAGGTGGATATACATGAGTATCTGGCCACAGACAGAGGTGGATATACATGAGTATCTGGCTACAGACAGAGGTGGATATTTGAACGAATAGTCTTCGCGCAGTAATTGCAGCATGGCTGAATGCTTCCCAGAGAAGTCGAGATGGCGTTGGAATGAACAGGTCTGCCTGGGGGTGAAGTGTAGAGCACTTTGAGCAGTCCGAAGGACTGGATACCGCGCTATATAATAACATATGTTTTGTAGTTCCTTAGGCCATTAATATTATTAACTTATTGAATTGGTAACAACTAGTAGTGTTTGCTTAAGAAGGATTTTATCTCAGGGCTTCTAACTTGAAAAGATGCTGCCTCTCAAAGACAAGTCTTTGTGGCTTCACTGCATTCAGTATGCAGAAATGTGTAAAACGCCATCAACTGATACCAAATGAATGAAACCACATCACAACAAATTCAACTAATTCCTACAAATCAAACAATAAATAAAAAATAAATTAAAAAATAAAGATTTTTTTTGTGTGATTTAAATTATGATTTAAATCAATGATTTTAATCAAATGATTTAAATCAAACAACTCTGATTGTCCCTATCACTGGTGTACTGTCACATTCCTCAGCTAGAGGCACTACAGCAATGCCAGATAACTGTAATTCCTCTTACCGTTGTCACAAATTAGCCTTAAATATTTAACTACAGTCCACTATTTTTGCCTGCATAAAACACAACATTAATTTTACTCTGTATCATCTCTGCATGCAGCTGTTTTCTGAGTCAAAGGATGAGGTGTCATTGATCCTGTTTGGCACCCTGGACACAGCAAATGACCTTGCAAGTGGGGATACTGGCTATCAGAACATCTGTGTAGCAAAGCCACTGGCTCCTGTTGACTGGTCAGTACTGCAGTACATCCAAAATGATGTCCAACCAAGCACAGTACCTGGAGATGGTATCCTTTGTTGACATGTGTTTTGTTGCTACTTCAAGTGGTCACCTTGGCTCCCACAACCCAGCAAAAACCGCAAGACATTAGTTCAGTTGCAAATTGTGTAAGACATTGCCTTAATTAACTACTTCTCTACAACAGAGAATGTTTACAGATAGCAACAACTGTAAGCAGGGACCATTGGCCTCGTTCATCATGTCTGCAAGTGATTTTTTTTATTTGTAAATATATGGCATTTGTATCCGTCAAAACTTTGTGTCTGTTGACATTCAGTAACTTTGCATTTAGCATTGCATACCACAAGAGTCATATTTGTGTTTACTCAGTCCTGTTACACTGTACTAGCAAATTAACTACTGTGTCTCAACCTTGTACAAGTAACATGTAAACAAATTAACTGCTATGTCTCAACCGTGTACAAATATAAACAAATTAACTATTGTGTCTCAACCTTGTACAAGTAACATATAAACAAATAACTACTGTGTCTCAACCTTGTACAAGTAACATGTAAACAAATTAACTACTGTGTCTCGACCTTGTACAAGTAACATGTAAATAAATTAACTACTGTGTCTCAACCTTGTACAATAACATGTAAACAAATTAACCTCTGTGTCTCAACCTTGTATAAGTAACATGTAAACAAATTAACTACTGTGTCTCAACCTTGTACAAGTAGCATGTAAACAAATTAACTACTGTGTCTCAACCTTGTACAATAACATGTAAACAAATTAACCTCTGTGTCTCAACCTTGTACAAGTAACATGTAAACAAATTAACTACTGTGTCTCAACCTTGTACAATAACATGTAAACAAATTAACCTCTGTGTCTCAACCTTGTACAAGTAACATGTAAACAAATTAACTACTGTGTCTCGACCTTGTACAAGTAACATGTAAACAAATTAACTACTGTGTCTCAACCTTGTACAATAACATGTAAACAAATTAACCTCTGTGTCTCAACCTTGTACAAGTAACATGTAAACAAATTAACTACTGTGTCTCAACCTTGTACAAGTAGCATGTAAACAAATTAACTACTGTGTCTTAACCTTGTACAAGTAACATGTAAACAAATTAACTACTGTGTCTCAACCTTGTACAAGTAACATGTAAACAAATTAACTACTGTGTCTCAACCTTGTACAATAACATGTAAACAAATTAACTACTGTGTCTCAACCTTGTACAAGTAACATGTAAACAAATTAACTACTGTGTATCAACCTTGTACAAGTAGCATGTAAACAAATTAACTACTGTGTCTTAACCTTGTACAAGTAACATGTAAACAAATTAACTACTGTGTCTCAACCTTGTACAAGTAACATATAAACAAATTAACTACTATGTCTCAACCTTGTACAAGTAGCGTATAAACAAATTAACTACTGTGTCTCGACCTTGTACAAGTAACATGTAAACAAATTAACTACTATGTCTCAACCTTGTACAAGTAACATGTAAACAAATTAACTACTGTGTCTCAACCTTGTACAAGTAATATATAAACAAATTAAC
The DNA here is from genome assembly GCA_963662155.1 of Lamellibrachia columna. Classification (NCBI taxonomy): domain Eukaryota; kingdom Metazoa; phylum Annelida; class Polychaeta; order Sabellida; family Siboglinidae; genus Lamellibrachia; species Lamellibrachia columna. Next base: position 37,766,340 of record OY759263.1, on the reverse strand, counting down.
TACTATGTCTCAACCTTGTACAAGTAATATATAAACAAATTAACTACTATGTCTCAACCTTGTACAAGTAATATGTAAACAAAAAGGTGATGTGTCATCTAAGTGGAAACTCATTGCAAAATATTTGACAATAGTCAAATGTTATATTATATAAGAGTTACTAAAACATAACCATTTGTAACTACAATTAAGAATATCACGCTAGTGGTTTAGTGGGAAGACCTTGTTGAATACACAACATCTTAATTTCATGGGCCGCACCATACTGTTAGAAAACCCTAAATCATGAGTGTCATATCCTGGCAATATTCACTCACCAAATGAAAATATATTTGTATAAACCTATTCCTATACTTGCCAATTGGATATGGCCATGCTGTTTGTGCCCAAATTCAACTTATGTAACATATGTTAGTGTTCGTTTACTAAACTAGTCCCTTTTCTGACATAAACGACACGTTTGATCAAGACTTTGTGTTGGTTGTGTGTATACCGACTGTGTTTTATACGTCCCACATTTGTCTAGATTACCCAAGAACTGTGCATGCGCTTATCGGTTGCACTGGTTAAAATGTCAGCCCTCAGTTAACTGGAGAATTGAAACCACTGCATGACGTGAAATTCTTGATTTTAGTTACATATGGTTAGTTTTTATTATTTCTTTTAGGTGCGTAACCCCTAAACCATGATTTTTATTTTGTTTCAATAATCCTTGCTGATGTTGGGATCCTAGAGAATGGGAACACCACTACCTTTGATTTTTACGCCTGCAAAATCTGTGTTATGATGTAAAATTTTCACACATTCATTTTATCAGAAATGTAACAGGATATTACCTTAGTTACATTAATGCATTCCATTGCTGCCTCTGTGCATTTAGAAGTAGCTGCTTTCAACCTATTAGTTTGCCTTGATGTGTGTCCAGTATTGGATGCTTTGGTTGTTGCCATGGATCACCTTATGACGACGATACAGTAAGTGTACACATTTTGTTTGAAGTTACTCCATTTCAAATGTTACTAGTGCATTTCCTTCTCTTCAACTTCAAGTCTTCAAGTATATACTGCTAAAAAGTAATAATTAACTATCCTACAGTTTGTAGTGTCATGGAGCCAAAATGAGTTGATAACTTAGAGGGCGGCTTTTTGAAATGCTTCTGCAGTACGTGTCTGCAGTAGGTGCTTCTTGGGTGAGCGAATTCAACATTGGAATAGAGTGAACATAGAATGAGTGCTTGTAAATCATGCAGAAGGCTGGTAGCGTTCAGAGTGGTGTCTAGTGCAAGCATCTGCTGTGACAATAATGATAGGCAAACTGATATGAATTAGTCCATGGTGAAGCTTAAAAAAACATAGTGGCATCTCTAATGCAATGTCTGGTGTGTTGTACATTCCACATGAGGTTAGCACACATGACAGTATATGATCAGTTTGGCAAATGTCATTGTGAGTACTCCACACCCGATTCCATAATGGCTGTTTGTATTACTGATGACTGCATGGTCATCAACAGTGTGTGACAACATACAATGCAATACAAGAAAGTCCTGTAATAACACTCACTCAGTCCTCTTTGTTCCTGCTGGAGCATAAGGCGCCAACAAATCTCCTCCAGCCAGCACTCGTCTTGGGTGAACCATCCAAGTTCTATCCAGTTCTTCCCAGCCAACTTCATTTCTTCTTCCACAGAGATCCACATCATCGTGACATGCCCAGCAGTTGGTCTCTTCTCCTTTTTCCAGATGGTGTCCATGTAATAACATGGGTGGCCTCCGTGGTCTTGGCATGTAATAACATGGGTGGCCTCCGTGGTCTTGGCATGTAATAACATGGGTGGCCTCCGTGGTCTTGGCATGTAATAACATGGGTGGTCTCCGTGGTATTGGCATGTAATAACATGGGTGGCCTCCGTGGTCTTGGCATGTAATAAATGGGGTGTCTCCAAAGTCTTGACATGTAATAACATGGGATGTCTCCAAAGTCTTGGTATTTGTTACCATGGGGTGTATCCAAGGTCTTGGCATGTAATAACATGGGGTGTCTCTGTTGTCTTAGCATGTAATAAATGGGGTGTCTGTGTGGTCTTGGCATGTAATAAATGGGGTGTCTGTGTGGTCTTGGCATGTAATAACATGGGGTGTCTCCAAAGTCTTGGTATTTGTTAACATGGGGTGTGGTGTCTCTTTGGTCTTGGCATGTAATAAGATGGGATGTCTCCAAAGTCTTTGTATTTATTAACATGGGGTGTCTCCATGGTCTTGGCATGTAATAACATGGGGTGTCTCCATGGTCATGGCATGTAATAAATGGGGTGTCTCTGTGGTCTTGGCATGTAATAAACGGGGTGTCTCTGTGGTCTTAGCATGGGTGTGTCCAGGTGTGTGTCCAGAGTCTTGGCATGTAATAAATTAGGTATCTCTGTGGTCTTGGCAAATAATAACATGGGCTGTTTCCAGACTCTGGCATATAATAATATGGGATGTCTCCAAAGTCTTTGTATTTATTAACATGGGGTGTCTCCATGGTCTTGGCATGTAATAAATGGGGTGTCTCTGTGGTCTTGGCATGTAATAAATGGGGTGTCTCTGTGGTCTTGGCATGTAATAAACGGGGTGTCTCTGTGGTCTTAGCATGTAATAAATGAGGTGTCTCTGTGATCTTGGCATGCAATAACGTGGGGTGTCTCCAAAGTCTTGGTATTTGTTAACATGGGGTGACTCCAAAGTCTTCTCATATAATAATGGGTGTTTCCATGGTCTTGACATGTAATAACATGAGATGTCTCAGTGGTCTTGCCATGTAATAACATGGAGTGTCACCAAAGTCTTGGAATATAATAACATGGGGTGTCTCCATTGTCTTGGCATATGATAATATGGGGTGTCTCCAAAGTCTTGGTATTTGTTAACATGGGGTGTTTCCATGCTCTTGGCATGTAATAAATGGGATGTCTCTGTGGTCTTGGCATGTAATAACGTGGGGTGTCTCCAAAGTCTTGGTATTTGTTAACATGGGGTGTTTCCATGGTCTTGGCATGTAATAACATGGGGTGTCTCCGTGGTGTTGGTATGTAATAAATGGGGTGTCTCTGTGGTCTTGGCATGTAATAACGTGGGGTGCCTCTGAAGTCTTGACATATGATAAGATGGAGTGTCTCCAAAGTCTTGGTATTTGTTAACATGGGGTGTCTCCATGGTCTTGGCATATAATAAATGGGGTATCTCTGTGGTCTTGGCATGTAATAACACGGATGGCCTCTGTGGTCTTGGCATATAATAAATGGGGTGTCTCTGTGGTCTTGGCATGTAAAAACATGGGGTGTACTATGGTCTGTTGAATGTAACTGTTCTTCTGACTGTACAGTATTTTTCTGTACATTGGTCTACTGACTGTACAATGGTTTACTGGCTGTACAATGGTCTACTGACTGTACAATGGTCTACTGATCGTACAATGGTTTACTGACTGTACAATGGTGTACTGACTCGACAATGGTCTACTGATTGTACAATGGTCTACTTACTGTATAATGGTCTACTGACTGTACAATGGTATACTGACTGTACAAAGGTTTACTGACTGTACATTGGTTTACTGACTGTACAGTGGCATACTGACTGTACAATGATCTACTGATTGTACAATGGTCTACTGAATGTACAATGGTTTACTGACTGTAGAATGGTTTACTGATTGTAGAATGGTTTACTGGCTATACAATGGTCTACTGATTGTACAATGGTCTACTGATCGTACAATGGTTTACTGACTATACAATGGGATACTGACTCGACAATGGTCTACTGATTGTACAATGGTACACTGACTGTACAAAGGTTTACTGACTGTACAATGGTTTACTGACTGTACAGCGGTCTACTGACTGTACAGTGGCATACTGACTGTACAATGATCTACTGACTGTACAATGGTTTACTGACTGTAGAATGGTTTACTGACTTTGCAATGGTATACTAACTCGACAATGGCAAACTGGCCGTACAATGGTGTACTGACTGTACAATGGGATACTGACTGTACAATGGTATACTAGCTGTACAGTGGTCTACTGACTGTACAGTGGTCTACTGGCTGTACAGTGGTATACTGGCTGTACAATGGTCTACTGACTGTACAATGGTCTACTGGCTATACAATGGTCCACTGACTGTGCCGTGGTCTACTGACTGTCATTATACAAAATTGCCTGCATGCACCTGAAGGCAACAGCCTTATGAACTGTGATAGGAAAATAAACAACGGTGGCACTACATTTTTCTTTGTTCCTGCATTTTGTTTACAGTTAGCTCTTGTTTTGTCAGTTGCTGCCAAACTAATGTTTTGTACATGCTAAGCTATATAGTTATGATTATGCATATAGTTGTTTCAAACGATTTTACATAATACTCATTATATTACATTGAATGTACTGTTTTTAGAGGAAGAAAGGGTTTTGGAAGCAAGCGAGTTATCCTGTTGACAGACATGGGTGGGGAGTTTGTTGATGACCAGCTGAGTAATATAATTGAGAGCATGAAGGCGGCTCAGATGGAATTCAACGTCATGTGAGTAGAGGGTCTTCGATAATTTTTTAGTACAGTCATCACTCATCATTGGACCTGCCAGCACTGCGAGCGGTCATGCCTTGACATTAACACTGATCTGCTGGCCCAGTACCTTTTTTATGCTATCAGGCCAGCTCAAGCCACAAGTTTTCATATTTTAAAAACATATCTATTTTCCTCCAAAAACATTGCTGATTTATAGACCATGGCCTCTCGCAAGTGAATACATTATCACCAATATGTACATTGCTTAAATGTTTTTTTTATGCCACGAAAAGAATTTTTATTTTTGGTCACAGCAAATTCCTTAAATGCGTACATGATGTGACTTAAAATAGGTTCAACAACATTGTGATTCATTTGGAATGACAATATTTTCACCAGATTGCAAGCTAGAAAGCACGAAACTGTTTAGCTTTGTCATGTTATTAAACATAAACTGATTTGTAAACCTTCATATTTTATTACAAAAGTAAAAATTTAATTGCACCACACATATGATTGCATTTGATGTTAACAGAGGTCCTGATCTTGATGGTGATACGGATGATAACTGTGATGACAGTGAGCATGGTGACGTGAGACCTGGCCCAAGCAATGGGCATACAAGACCCATGGCAGCCCATGGGAAACCTAAGACAGCTCATCAGAAGAGAGGAGAAGCACTGTTGAAAAAAATTGTTTCAGAAGTGGAAGGCGAATCATATTCATACAGGTAAATGGTGACAGAAGTGGCAGGCAAATAATTCTCATTCAGGTGACATGGTGACAGACATGGCAGGTAAATAATTCTCATTGAGGTCGCGTGGTGACAGAAGTGCAAGTAAATAAGTTATAAATAAGTCTCATTAAATCACACAGAGTGAACAGCACATACATAGGTGTAGCATTTTTATTATGCTTTGATGATTCTTGAAAGCTCTGAATTTAGGCTCATGGTAAAATCCTTGGAAATGTAAAAAAAAATTGTCCTAATTGCAAGAACTGAAATGGTGACATAAATGAACTTCCATGGATACAACAGGTACAACTATTTTTCAGCATTTAGAAAAATTTTCCACTAATTAATATGTGTGATCTGAAATAATCTTTATGCAATAACCAACGCAAGTCCAATGTAGTAAAGAATTGAAATGGGCCAAATAATGATGTTTTTATTACAAAGTGGACTGTTTATCATGCAGCCACTTTGGGAAGAACATTAACAGGAATGTGAGCTCTTCAAAGCAAACCAGGCAGGAACTGAACACATGTACAGCCCCGTCCGGCAAGTTTCTCAGAGCCCACATTCCTACAAGCATGACAATAACATATATACATCAAGAAGTCGTCATGAACATATAACATATGCAAAGAATACAAACATTCCACCACCAATACACAAACTTAATTACAAACAGGGCATTTCGCCACAAGGTCACCAACAAACCTGTGACCACCCCACCAAGACCTGAGACCTTTTAAGCAATTTTGATATACCTTCTAAAAGCATCTGAACTCCACCTGCCTGCTGCCCTAATTTGACTGACTCCCCCCGCTAGGCCGCTGCAGTAGCTGCACCGATGCGAAAACTGTAACCATTAAATGAACTAGACTAGACTGGTATCTGCAAAAACTGCGGAGCCGTTTCAGGGACACATCGAATTCACTCCGGAGCATAGTTGAGCCATCAGGGTATCCAAAAAGAATACCTTGCATCGGGTGTCTGACCAGAATAAACTCCCTCAAGAAGGCTGCTTGGTGGATGAAAGACCTTTGTAGGCATTCCCCTTTCACCTGCAGAGATTGTGGACCATGTCGTGCACTTTGGTTAAAACGACAAAAAGATATTTATAAGGTCACCGGTCAACTTGACATCTCCCACATGTAAGCAGCCCTGCACCATGTTCCTCGACCTGGGCACCATTTCTCTGACTCGCAAATAGGCTGTGAATACAATGACCATCATTGCTCGGAGCGTAATGCACCTATAGTTTGAAGCAAAAACAGTTGGGAGAGCCTGCACCATGCGAGAGAGGATGGGTAGTGTGACAGGCAGGCGGACATCGGGAACAGATCCTAGGTTCCGAGTGCCAGCCAGCAGGTTGACTACGATAAAGTTGTTAGTTGGATCTGGTAGGCCATTAATTTTGTGAAAATATGCCAGTGCCAACACATTGAAAACAATTGTTGTGGGGGCAGCACCACCGGCATGCAGGTGTGCTACAAAGAGTAGGATCATTGCCACTGAGATTGGCAAAGCGGGATACATCCCAAGTGACTGAAAGAATGTTACTAACTTGCCCCATGTAGCAACAGACTCAGATATTCACCAAGCCTGCTGGGTAGATAATGTAGGGAATTTCCTGCAGCTGGCTTCTGCCCATGGTGCCAGTGGTCGGAATTCCTGTACCTGCGAACGTGACAGTTTGTTAGCTAAAGTGTTGATCATACCTGGAGTATGACGTGCGGTGAAATTGATGTTGAAACACAAACATGCTAAAATCAATGGATGGATTAAGGCCATGATGTGGGGCTCACGAGATGTTTACTTGTTAATAACTGGCACAAGAGCCTCATTGTCTGTGTAGAAACAGACACTTCTGTTTGCCCATCTACCACCCCACATTATCACTGCTGCCATTATAGGGTAAAGCTCCAGAACCGATATGTTATATGAATGGCATGATACAGGCCACTGCCCATAGAACCATTCGGCACCATACAGTGCCCCAAAACCTATACCTCCGGAGGCATCAGTGTATAGGTGCAAGTGGTCACCTGTCAGAAAGTTGTCGTCTAGGAAAAAGGACCTGCCATTAAATTGAAACAAGAATTCCTGCCATACTTGTAGATCGAGTTTTGCCTGACAAGTCAACCTGATGTGGTGATGGGGTTTCTGGACCCTTACCATCATATCTATGATCCTTCTCAGAAAAGTTCTACCTGGCACAATATCTGTACAAGCAAAATTCAGGAAGCCAATGAGTGATTGCAAGAGTTACTTTCTGTTTCTTCTGAAATTCCTCCAGCAATGTCTTAACCTTTCTCCAACTTATCTTCTGGCAGTCTAGCTTCCATAAGCACTGTATCTAGTGTAATGCCAAGAAAGGTGATGACACGAGTTGGGGCCACTGTTTTCCAAGGTGCTAAGGGACCCTCAAGTTCAAAGCAAAGATTAACAAAAGCTTGTAGATCTTGTTTGCATTTCACACGAGAATGGGCAAGAAACAGAAAATCGTCGATAACATGGACAACTGCAGACGCCCCCAGTTTGGACTTTGCTACCCACTCCAACGTGGTACTGAAAGATTCAAAGGTTGCACAAGTGCTGTAGACCCCCATCAGGAGGACAGCATCCATGAAGAACTTACCCTTCCACTGGAATCCCAGAAGTGGTTGGTCCAGTGGTGAAACTGGAATAATCCTAAAAGCCGATTCTATGTCCACTTTAGCCACAAAGACCTGATTACCGGGTTGCTGTTTGATGAACCTAATAGCATCCTGTACAGTTGAATATTGGATAGCAGAAATTTTCTTGGGAATGAAATCATTTACAGAGGAACTCTCTGGGTAAGATAAGTGATGTATTGTCCGGAATTCCCCAGGAGTCTTTTTGGGGACTACCCCCAGAGGAGAAACCCTGAAGTTGTCACTGGGGGGTGGCACATCAAATGGGCCCAAAATTCTGCCTAGCGCCAGCTCCTTTACTATCTTGCCAACTGTTACTTCGGAGAATTCAACAGCAGACTTCAGATTGGTGACCCCTTTATCTAGTTCTGCTGGTAAACCAAAACAGCTAATTCTGAAACCGTGTTTAAAGCCATTGATAAGATACGTAACAATATTATGATTGTAGCCAACTAGCCAACATTTCTAAGTGCATCAGGAGAGACTGGGGTATGCATACTACCTCCTGAAAACAGTGAACTGGCAGCCGACGTTCAGGCAGCAGGGTTGGGTTGGGGCTGCTGTCATATAGGTAAAGGTAAGTTCTTATGTAGCATGGTATCTAGTCCTTAGAACTGCTCAAAGCGCTTTACACTTCACCCCCCTGGCAGACCTGTTCATTCCAAGGTCATTTCAACTTCTCTGGGAAGCAAACTGATTCCCATCCCCAGTTGAGGGCCTGACGCAGCGACCAGAATGCCTCATCATACTACAGCCAGTCCGCACCCTTTTCATACAACGAACGAACTGTCTGGATATACATAAGCATGTTTTGTGATTCAGACATGTAGTGCGGCTGAAGGAGAAAAACAGACATAAATTTCTAAGCCCTGCAGCCATTGGTCAATTGACACAGTGCTGCTCCTTGCCCTAGGGGCAACACAGAACATGGGGGTCTCGTCGTCATTGCCTGGCCTAACTGACTCAGAATAGCTTTGTGGTGAGGAATCGTGCAATAGCAAGGAAATACTAACATATTCCCTGGACCAAATTTTGGTTTTAAGTTTGTCAGACACTCGGAAATGACAGGGTAGAGCTGAAGTTGCAAATGAAGCTACTAGATCGTGGGACACCCTGAGGAGAGTGTGTACCTCGTTACATGTATTGTTACCTGATGATGTGTTGAAGCTACTAGATCGTGGGACACCCTGAGGAGAGTGTGTACCTCGTTACATGTATTGTTACCTGATGATGGCCATAGGCAAAGATTAGCCACGGGGGGACAATGAGCCCCCCAGCGGACGTTGCCATGGACACAGGGACAGCTGGAGGCGGCGCAGGTAGGACGGTGGTCGCAGGCAGTTGGTGCAGACCACACACCATCACATGGACTTCCTGCAGCATCTTGTCGGAAGCTTCAATCCGGCACTCCATGTTAGACAGGCGCTCCTCCGTCGTACCGATCTGATCCTCTGCTGCGCCCGATACCCGATGAACAACCTGCTGAAGGGCTGGTTCGTCCTCAAAGTGCACTCTGCTGGGGGTGGGCCTATCAGAGATCGTGCCATGGCAGCGCAGTTAGACGCTGCCCGCGACCTTGTTGCCACCGGACTGGGACGCAGAGGTTGTCCACGACAAGAATTCTTAGATGGAGCCATACTGAAATGCATTGTGGAAGAGCCAATACTGAGTGAACAGTTAAACACTGTGAAACTGCTACCACGCTATTCACCATGAAACTGCTCTGGAGGCAAAGCAACACTGAGATGTCAAGATGTTGCCACCACATTATTCACCATGAAAACTGCCTGGGAAGGAAACCAATACTAAATAGTTGTGGCATTGCTACCAGGACTGTTGCCTTGCATCGAGGGTAAAATAAAACATGGGATACAGTCACTAAAGACCATAATATGCGTATGATAGTCGGTTTTTTCCCATTTTTAAAATATTAAAAAAAATTATTTTTTTAATATAAATTAGGGGGGTCACCGCCCACGATAGCACATCAACATAAGATTGTAATCAATTAATTAGGGGGCACCGCCCACGATAGTAGGTGTGATCTGAAATAATCTATGGTGATGTTGTGATTTCAGGGAAGCCCTACCAATGCTCAGTTTCTTCCAGAGCCGCCAAGTAAAACCAGTTGCTTGGAAGTGTCAGCTTGAAGTGACCAACCTTCTTAACATACCTATTTGTGGCTATGCTAAGGTCAGTAGCCATTATTATCTTACAATTTTTAAAAGTTACGAAAACTGCTATCACAACTGTTATTTCACAGTATTCAAATAATTCATGTGTTGATACAAATAATAATAATACATTTATTTCCAACATTACATATATGCAGTGTATATACATACATTGCTAATGCAGAACATTTCTAGACAATGCTCATTTAAATCATGTATATTTAAAAGATGAATAGTAACAATCATAGTGTGCTATAATCTTATTCTAGAAATGGAGAGAATTGAAGGGTAAACTTATGTGTACTCTCCCCTGCTGTATTGATTTGTTATAATATGTATACATATATACATATACACACATACATATATATTTTTACTCTTTCATACAGCAATCCCTGATAAAACACATATAATTAATGCATAAATATACCAAAAGCTAATACAATAAACATGTTACGTCTCAGAATAAAATATTTTTGTTGTATCTATCAAGTATAGATGTTTTTAAAAAAAAATTTTAAGTGAAAATATTTTTACAGTTTTTTTGTGCAATACACAGGCAATTCCAAAGTTTAACACCAGCGATAGAAAAACATTTAGCCCTTAGTGCTGTACGAACTTAAATTTTTTTAATTTGTCCCTTTGCTTTGTGTTGTGCAAACTGTCTTCATTAGAATAAAAAAAATCTTTGGATGCTATTGGGCAATAGTTTATATTTCACTTTGTACATCAATATGGATGTTTTGTATATATATGTTAAGTAAAAAAAATGTATAAATGTAAGATTAATAAATAACATATTTGTGTGGTCATGAGCCTTTGCTCACAACCCTCTTTTGTAGAGGGAATGGGGGCATTAGATTTATGCGAATAGTATTTCCCCATATCTCAGAGCAGTAGTCTTATATGGGGGCAAGAAAAGTGAGAAGTATAAAATAATCAATGCCGAGGCCTTTAAGAAAAATTTAGCTTTATAAATTATTGACATTGTTTTAACCAATGTGGATTTTCCGATTGTATATGTGCTTTCCAAGAAAGCGTATCATCGATAATTATGCCAAGAAATTTTTTTTCATTGACTTTCTATAATGTTTTGTTTTATTATTATAAGTAACCCTTCCTCTTCCAAATACCATGTAATTAGTTTTATTAATATTAAGAGACAGTTTGTTAACTGCAAACCAATTGTGCAGTTTACTCGGCTCTTGACTAATTATGTTACTACTGTAAATTCTCTATTTGTAGCCGCACCCCTAATTAAAGCCGCACCCCAACTTTTGACATAAACCCCGACTTTCCTCCGCACCGTTTGTTGCAGGCAAAAACCCTATTTAAAGCCGCACCTGGACTTTGAGCCAAGACCATTTTAAAAGCTTCGTGTGACGAGTTTCCGTAGCGCACACAATTAGGAACAATTTAAATGGGTTCTACAAAAAAGTTATAACTGCTAATAATTATCATAATTGAATGAATGAGGTATAATTTTACTGTTAAAAGAGTCTAATGTAATGCAATGATAATAAATACACCACGTTATATAATCATGGGAATATTACTATGTGAATTTAGTCAAAATGGAACACAAAGTAGAACAAATATCACTGTGCTACCAGATAATAACTGGGTGGCTGAATGTCCATACACCCAGTGGGAGAAATGTAGCCATACATGTTGGCTATACAATAAAGCTAAAATTATTCAAATATGTTGAGAAGTTTTATTTGTATGACGTTTTATGTAGAACCATGTATAACGTTGCATGTATCGCAGGAGATTAAAAAAACTACCCCGGGTCTGTTGTGCCAGCTGTTACAACTTCAAAGGTGTTTGAGTGACAGCCGGTAACGATACTGTGGTTTTAACTATTTCTTGGAAAGTTCCTGTTGTTGTGTCATCGTTGGCCTACTGCCCTGGTACTCACAAGCATTTGATAAAATGTTAGCACATTCAATTCAACAAGCCTGGACATTGTTTATTCACTCTCCTGTTGTTTCTGGGGTTGTGCACGATTTTTCAGCATTCAGTTAATTCTTCAACAAGCATTAACTAATTTAATAGTTTGTCTGATGATTTCACAAGAACTACATACAAAAGTTGCACAAACGAACTAGCATGATGCAATGGATACTACGTAGGTTTGGTTTTTCGTAAAAATTTATTTGAAATGAGACCAGCAAAAAATCTAATTGATTAAGCACCTTTAATGGATATAATCCAGAACGTTCTTAGTTCTGGTATGAGTATTGTGCTTCAGAAGGTTTAAATTATAATCGCCACATGAATATATTATTTTTTTGCATTTTTACCGTATTTAGTAACAATTCTTAGTTGTCATTGAATATGTCCGCATTTGATCCCGGAGTTCTATATGTACATCCTATGATTACATGCTTTCCTTTATTTAATTTCAGCTCTACTGTAACACATTCCATAATGTTGTCCACTACTGATGACATGCTTTTAATTTCCATAAAATCAATGGATTTTGAAATATAAATTGCCACTCCTCCCCCTCCTTTATGTTCTTGGTTAACATGCACATGTATATATCCTAACTTAAATGGAGAAAAGTATGTTCTGAATTTCTTTTTCAATTTATTTTTAGGTGAAAGAAGCCAAAGCAAAGAGCTTCAAAAATGTATATGCAAAGAATGTTACAGCAGAAGTTCAGAGGTCAAGGACACATCACCTGAATGATGATGCGGAGACAGAGATTGACAAATCAGATGTGGTCGATGGTTCGTGTCAGTCAAACACATGTTGAAAACATTTTATCATAATTTTAGCAGTTCATAGCACAATTATATGCTATTTCTTGACAGTAGACACAATTTTAGAACAATACAACAATATTATTTGGACAGTCTTCATTATGCTTCCTGAATACATTGTGCCAGAAAATAGTCATATATCTGGTGCATATTCAAGGAATGTCGGACTTTTTTGATTGGAGGGAAACCGTAAAAACCCTCTTTTATTTGTCATACACAGATACAGGTAACCAACCATTAAGAGAAATAGACAGTAAATGGAAATGTAACATAAAAACAATACTGTGTTCATAGCAGTGATCAAAACATTGTTGTGAGAAAACATTACAATGTCATATCAAAGTTGATAATAAGTTGTTTGCACATATAATAACATATCCATATGCGAGCATGACTAGTCAATGAAATTAAGTGAAATTGTCCATCAAGTGTCCAATGGCACTGAGATACGACTCAATTCCCTGGTCACACAGCATGTATTCCAGTCCACGTTCGTCCAAACGAGCATTGAGGTTGATGTACTTCTTCCTGCGCTTGGGAGCGGGCTGACCCGACTGTAGCTGGAGGATGGAGACGAGTGATGCGGCTTTCTCTTGGCTGAACAGCTCGACCACCTCAAAGATATTGGGGTGTATCTTGCCTGCCTTCCGCATGAGTCGTGTATGATACCCTTCAACGTGATTGTTGGTGTGATTGGCCGTCATATTTAAAGAAATTCCACATTTCGATTGGATACTGCCCATTCATCCATGTCCTGTCGAAGTAGTCATTGAAGTCTCATACACAGGGTACACCCGGTGCTGTGTTCTTGACAAATTGAAATGCGTCTTTCACATGTGGCACGGGGACAAATGGCATCGCTAGTAGCGTACGAAACCAATTTCTGTTGTCAGTGTTCTCTCTGTAGCTCACAGATAGTCCTATACATTGGATTCTCCGCCACAGACACTGGGCGTAGTGGAAGTAGCACCCCTTGACAATCACTCCGGGGAACACGTGTAGGCAGGCATTCATCAGACCTTTCTCGAAATCCTGCATGATATGTTGGGGGCTGATGGTGAATCCGATTGATTCAGACTTTTCCTTCATCAAACTTAGGAAATGAATGTAGGTGTTCCCATCTTTGTTGGGGAGCAGACCAAACACAAGTGGCAGCATCACTCCAAGAATGAATACATGCAATGTGACTATTTGATAAAACAGCCTTGGTGCTGTTGCAAACGTCCCATCCATGTGATAGGTATCAGCATTCGCTAGCGCATGCAGAGCGAAGTTGGATGCAAACGCTATTATCTTGTTGGCTCCATCGCCATCCTCGCCAAGCGGGAACCGATCTCCTTAAACCGTAGTTGTCCACTGGCCATCCAGGTCAATGTCACCTCTTGTGGATGGCATTAGGGGGAATCGTTTCCTCCGTTCACGGTACAGTGATGACTTGACACACTGGTATTGAGGCAGAGCAGATGCTGTCTCACCTGGTGAAGCTATCGCAGTCGAACTTTGTTGAAGCAGTTTCACCTTTTTCTGATCGTAAATCGCCCGCATTTAAGTCGTTTCATCCCTGGCTCGCTTCCTCATGTTTCCTCTCAACTGCCGTGCTTGTACATCACCAGGGTTGGGTTGGTGATTGTGGGTATCTTCAGTTTTGACCACAGTTCCATCATCGCTGACCACCACAAATGCCTTACACTTCACACTTTGCCTATTGCTACAGAGAACTTCATGCCATTTGTCAACGCTTTCGATTTGTGATAGGTATAACTGTTCAAAACAGCAACAGGAAGTCCCCTAGCACTTCGATGAACTCAACACTAGCAGCCATGTTTCACGTGTCATTCCGAACTCAAATATAAAATTCAACATGAAACTCAGGCCAGCTAGAGCAGAGGAGCTCAACATATCCTTTCCTTATTGGCTAGAAATGTGTGAACTGGCCGGCACAGAACACCACAAATCCACAATCAATAGGTTATTCAGTTAAAAGTTAGGGCGATTGACTTTCAATAGCTTCTACCTGGATCAGGGCAATTAGCTTTTATGCGTGAGTTAAATCGGGTTTTGCTCACCTCAAACAACCTTTATGTAGAGGATTTACTTTAACTCTTAGGATAGTGAGCTTTTCATACCACACAATTGATGTGTGAAAGTTACACGGAGCTTCAAATGGTCAACCCTTCAAATGATTAACTCTACCTAGGAATATCTAGAAAGAGGGGGTGTGTTAAATCAACAGCATACTGACTGGAAGGCTAGTGGCACTCAATTCTCACACCTCAGGGGGCTACTGGGACGGGGGCTAGAGACAGGGGGGCTACTTGGATGACACCGACTGCCACTGTGGAGGGACGGGTGACTGCCACTAGGGGTGACTGCCACTGTGGGGAGCAGGGTGACTGTAATTGAAGGTTACTGCCACTGTGGAGGGAGGAGTGACTGCCACTAGGGATGACTGCCACTGTGGAGGGAGGAGTGACTGCCACTAGGGGTGACTGCCACTAGGGGTGACTGCCACTGTGGAGTGAGGAGTGACTGCCACTAGGGGTGACTGCCACTGTGGGGAGCAGGGTGACTGCAACTGAAGGTTACTGCCACTGTGAGGAGAGGGGTGATTGTCACTGTGGGGGGGTGATTGTCGTCTGGGTATAACTACCACTGTGGGGTATGACTGCCACTGGCGGCGACTGCCACTGTGGGGAGAGGGGTGACTGCTACTCTGATGGAGGGTGGATTGCCACTGGGAACTGACTGCCACTGTGGGGGGAGGGGTGACTGCCACTGGGGATGTAGCTTATTAAATACAGAATGAATTTATAACAAAACATGAAGCTACCTGTTTACTCTGGTTTTGTATTGATCCCAGAAGTGTTGTGGCTACAGAAAGTACCTGTTGTGTGTTGCAGGGTTGCGCTATGGGAGTACACTAGTCCCTTTCTCAGCAGATGACAAGGAAGTCATGAAAGTACCCAGTGCCAAGTGTCTCAAAGTGCTCGGATTCACAGAAACTCAAAATGTCAGTCTTAGTTTCAGTAGTTTTTATTTGCTTAATGATTTTCAAATAGAAATGAGTTAGAGAATTCATGATAAAGTCTAATTCAGATAATAATCAACATGAGAATAATGTATTCATCACTTTGGACAGTTGCATTGATGGATGGGCGACCAGGATTATTACTGTTTTTTATCACTAAGCAGAAAATAGACTTGCTTCATACGTTTTAGTAATGATAGTCAAATTGAAACCATTGTTGTTAAAGAATTATTTTAGTTCACTGTATATAGATCATTAGAAGCTAGTAGCACCTCCACCCTGATAAGGTTATGACACCTAGTAACTAAATACGTTGTCAATCTGCAAGTGTGAATTTTGGTATCTTTATTTGTTTGTTTACATATGAAGATGCCTCGACATCACTTCCTGGGCGACTCCACCCTGGTCATTGTAGCAGAGAAGGCAGATCAGGTCATTTGTTTTGTTGCATTTAGTCATATAAAAGTCTGCTGCAGGCTCCACTGATGTCATACTACTAAGTTAACCAGAATTTTCAGGATACAAAGTACAGTTGAGCCTCGTTATAACGCGGTGGTCAGGGTCCACGATTTCAGACCGCGAGGTGCGTTACGTGTTTCTCATATCTGCCACCAGGGAACTACTAAACAACAGCGATCACCGCCCACTGTACCAAGTCCATGAACGTTGCCGAAGCCACTGTGTGCTTGCAGCACTGTCTTATATGCCAATATGCAGTTTATTGAGCTTATTAAACAAGTCTGCTAGCATCAACGCGCATTATTTTTTAATGTCACACCCTGTTGAATTTTGAACTGAATAAAATACATGTATGTATACCGTTATAGAATAGATCTGCTACGATGATGATGTACTGGACCAATGGGCCTACGAATCGAAAATAATAACCTGGATCTGATCAGCCAAAAATGTATATGATTTGACACACGTAGTATGTAAGCTAATAAAACATAGAAAACGACAATAGGTAGAATTAATAATTGTTTCACTTCGTCTTTCAACTGATCTCGACTGAAGCATAAATTTATTACGCACCACTTAACATCGATTCATCATTTCAGATGCGGATGATGAATTCGTATTTTTTTGCACCAGTAGTGCCTTGGGTTATGAATATCGTCCAAGTCATTGATATATATTAAGAATAATAAAAGTCATAATACTGATCCTTTTGGTACCCCACTCAAAACTGATTTCCAGTTTGAAACCTCCCCATCTACTACAACACGCTGTCTTCTGTCAGTCAGCCATTGTTCTATCCAGTCGAATATGCCATCCCTGATAGCATGAGCTTTTAACTTAAGTAGTAATCTTTGATGTTGCACTTTGTCAAAAGCTTTCTGAAAATATAAGTATATAATATCTACTGGTGATCCCTCGTCTATCAACTTAGTGATTTCTTCCAAAAACATAACATATTTGTTAAGCATGACCTTGCTTTTAGGAATCCATGTTGAGATGGATTTAATAATTTCTGCCTAACAAGGAAAGCCACCACATGGTCTTTAATTAACCTTTTTAATAATTTACAAATCACTTATGTTAAACTCACTGGTCTGTAATTATCTGACTTATTTCTCCAACCCTTTTTAAATAATGCTCTGATGTTTGCTTCTTTCCATTCAAAAGGAACCACTCTCTCTTTTAATGACTAGTTGAACACTCTTGCAAGTGGTATACTAATTTGTTCTACTGTTTCCATTAGTAGTTTTGGAGGAATTCCATCCACTCCAGGTGATTTATTGTCCTTCATTGCCTTTATTTTCTTAGTTACCATTTCTGGAGTTTACTGCCCTAAATAGTCCGATTTAGCCTCTTGAAATTTAGCATCTGGAACTGGTAATGGACTGATATCCTCTCTAAATGAACTAATATCCTCTCTAATTTGTTGATTGACATGTCACAAGTTGTAAGGGCTCATATCACAAGTTGTATATGCTCAGTCATTATTTGTAGACAGCGAAGGTTGCACTGTCAGCATTCATCCAGGCCCTGTATGAGACCAACACAGTGGTGATAGTCAGGCGTGTGTACAGCAGTAGTTCGTCTGTGAAGCTTGGATGTCTGGTGCCACACATCAAGGCCAATTATGAGGTGAGTTAGTTGAACTTGATCCGGTAGTGCATGTTCTGCTTCAGTTGCAGTTGCACATGGTATCACTATGATAACAGATAATGTATAACTTAGTTATCAAATAACAAGGGTATGTTCAATGTGTAGATCTTGTCAGTGTGGACATTGGTGCAATACGTGTCTCTCGTGTACAGTAATTTTTATACTATTTAAGAAGTAATGGCCAACCAGAGGTCACCAGGTTTGAGATGATGCAAATGGACAGGCCAAGTTTATTCAAGGCTTTTTCTGATGAGGCTTTCATTTAGAGATATCATGTAAGGTGAACCAGGCAAGTGGTGGAATGGTGAAAGAAGGTTTGACAATGTGGAAGAGCTTGACAAGTAAAAGATGACAGTTACCTGGTATGTGACAGGAACATCTAATGTTAATAGATGACAGCTATCTGTTATGTGATAGGAACATCTAATGTTAAAAGATGACGCTACCTGGTATGTAATAGGAAGATATAATGTTAAAAGTTGATAATTACACGATATGTGATAGGAAAATGTAATGTTAACTCATTGTTGATTTATGGAGACACTGTCTAAGAAGCTGTCTACACTCATTAGGAAACAGTTTGTTTCAAATGTCAAAGCGAAACAAAAGTCATAGTTTGGGGGTTATGCACCTAAAAGAGATAATAAAAACTAACCATGTGCAACTAAAGTCAAGAATATCACACCAGTGGTTTACTCAAAATGTGTTCTAAAAGTGGTACATTCTGGTAATTTCTCCGGTTGACTGACGGCTGACATGTTAACCAGTGCGACCGATAAGCGCATGCGCAGTTCTATGAAATCGGGTAATCAAGAATACTGCATTACTGCATATTAAGTGCTGCTGACATACACAGAACCAACACAGTCTCAATAAAATGGGGTGTTATGTGGTGAGAAACAGGACTAGTTGAGTAAACAAAGGCCAAAATATGTTACATAAATTGAGTTTGGATGCAAACAGCATGGCCATATCCTATTGGCAAGTATAGGAATAGATGTACACAAATATATTTTTATTTGGCGAGTGAAGATAGTCAACTTACGGCACCTGTGACGTAGGGTTATCTAACGGTATGGTGCAGCCCATGAAATTAAGATGCTGTGTGTTCAACAAGGTTTTCCTAGTGATTTTCCAAATGGTTATGTTTTCGTAATTCTTATGGGTGCATAGGCTCCAAACCATGACTTTTGTTTCCCATTTTCAACTTATGTTGATATAGAGAAGAACCTGAATTGCATAAAGAAGTCTACATCAGCTACAGTCTACATAGTTGGACAGGAACTTAGACTTGCATTGTTAATCCGTTTGTTTTGTGGACTGTTTCTGGGCTTCTTTGTAGTGCCTTTTCTACAATGAGATACCCTTCTCAGAAGACCTGAGACAATTCTGTTTTGGCTCACTACCAGTGGTGGAAGATGCTCTAGCTGCAAGTACAAAGTATGCCCCTTCTGGTGAGTACAGTAAGCACAGATAATGAAAAACGGTTGGATTTTAATCCTTATAGTGCTGTGTTTTTGCAGTGGCCTAATCCTGCTGGCTGAACATTTTGGGAAAACGAGTACTTATTTTAAAATGTAATAATTGTTATGTATCATTATGTAAAGTATAGGCCAGTTTGATTTAATTAGTTTTATGCGCTAATGTTAGTAAGTCATTTGGAAGTTTATTCGATGTATTAAGCCTAGATTAGCAACAGAAAAGCAGGTTTCTAAAAGTTTATAGTTAAACCACCCAAGTGGATATGGACAAAATCCATATGGTGTCAAAGATTGATGGTACTGTTTAGACGCTTCAGCCGTCCCTTTAATCCTGACATTTGCTAAATTGCTCTGACCCGAGGGTCAACGTAATTGGGGAACCAAGAAGGAACCCTGGATTTGGCGCAGCTCCAAAAGTTCAAAAGTTTAACTTGCGGAATTGGGAAAGGAAGACTGGCAGACGTCATTGTCCAGTGGTTGAGAGGGTGGGTAGATTTAACAAGTTGACCAATAGTAAAGCGTATTGGGTATTTAAGCAATCACAGCGCCTCTAGTGACGGCGTCTGATTTTGGAAAACTGGCAGTATAAATACCCCAGAGGAGCGTTTACAAGGGGGCGGCAAGACTATTTTAAATTCACACTGAGGTGTGTAGTCATGCTGAATTTTAGGCATCCAAATTATCAGTAAGGGTGGTCCTGGTGGGCCATACCTGCTTTAGCATTAGAATTAAAAATTTCTGGTCAGAATTTTCATGTTAAATCTTCTAGACCTTAAGAGTCTGTATACATTTTAAGTGATGTTTACATTCACTACTTTTCTTTACGATTTACAGTGATAGATGTCTTCACTGTTATTTTTATTTTTCATCGTGAGTGATTATTTTGCTACTATGTATGTAGCCGTCTGATGTACAAGATTAAAATCGTTTTGAACCTGGAGAACACTTCTGTAGTACTCTATGTACTCATTGGTCGAATGAGTGCAAATTCAGTTATAAATCTCGACCTGGCGAGCGCAAAAAACGGCGGACAATCAAAATATCTTTCATTGTGAGAAATGCCTCTTGGACCATTGCGTGCGGCCCCCAAGAAGACAAGAAGAGGGAGGCATGTATTTTACAAAGGGTTACCAAGTAGTTCTTGCAGTGGGGCAAAATGTCAACTTCAAACACAGTTAGCTGGATTCATTTGGTTCTTTATGAGTCAACCAATGCCTTGTAGTCAGGTTATTTTGAAGTCAGCCAATGCCTTGTAGTCAGGTTCTTCAGAAGTCAACCAGTGCCTTGTAGCCAGATTCTTTTGAAGTCGACCATCACCTTGTAGTCAGGTTCAAGTGCATGCACTGGGTAAGGTGCTCTTAACAAATTTAACTACTGAAATGACTTGAGGAACACACCGCCTTGCATAAAAGATTGGCAGTTCCACTTTGCGTAGTTGCCCCTAGGTGTGTTGAACCCAAAATAACGATTCAGCTATCAAATCCCAAACTGTAGTTGAGCCATGTGACATGATGAAGTGGTTGATATGCTTGTTCAAGTACTGTCCCATTGGGCTCAGTTGCTGATGTTTTTTTTTTTTAGGTGAACAGCTCTCTCTGATGGGAGACCTGCTTAAAGACATGGACTTGAGTGTTATGTGAGTTTGCCAATTACTATATCATTCATTTGCCAATATTGCCCATGCTCACATTATCGAAAATATGTCTATAGATATGTCAGAAATGGCTGTTGAGCAAAAATGAGCAATACACCAGTGAGAAACAGTGTGTGACATAAGAATAAGATTGAACATTTCAAGGGGGAGAACCAGGCCTGTAGCCTGAACATGTGAAGGGCCTTTCTATTTGAAGGCCCAACAAAATTCCCAGCACATGAAGCAGCTGTGGTTGTCTTATGAAGTTTAGTGATGTATGTTTGCACAGTAAGTGCAATTAACATTTGTCAGTAAGTTCATACATAGAGTATATAGAATATGGCATTTTTTTTAATTTATCCGTGCCTCTCAGTATTGTGGCAGAATTTTATAGTCCAAGAATTGTAGGTAAAACCTAAAAGTTCAATACCAAAAGCTGATTTCTGCACCACAGATCCATGAAAGGGTCTAGAGTAATATACTAAAAAGCATGCATGTATAAAAAAAAATGTACTCTAATCAGAGCAAAAATTAAGGGAAAGGCAAATAAAAGATTAAATTCCCATCGTTTTGTTACCGTAAATTCTCTATTTGTAGCCATGGCTTCAATTACAATAGTGTGTAGCCGAATTGATGATGATGATGGCAAAGTTGGGGTGCGGCTTTAAATACAGTAATTTGCCGAAAACATAGCAAAAGTTGGCTCATTGGGTTGTCAGTAGTAACGGTTATTAGTGCGATTATTAGTAACGGTTTATAATCAATGAAAAAACGAAGTTGGATGCATCAATAAAACATTATATTACAAATGCCACTGGTGCATAACAAATAATTACATAAAACATAAAAACCTGTGTCCATAGTGTTCAAAAACTATGATTAAATCATGTCATAGTTAAAATACTTCAAAACACTTTCGTCGTCGCTGTCAAAGAACGCTGCTGGTACCGGCATGGCGGCGTCATCCCATGTATCCGTGTCTGATTTACGAGTCGTCAGCATCGCGGACCGTGGCCGCATGCACCGGAATCTTCGAACGTGATGTCGTCCGTTCCATTGTTGGAGATGCCGCACTTCTTGTAGCTGTATTCAATCATGGCAGATGGAATTGCACCCCATGCCATCACGAGCCATTGTACAAGAATCTCCTTGGCCGGTCACGTCGGCGGCTGCCACCGGGAGCTCCGTGAATCATCCAGTGCTCCCACAAGTGTCGCATCTGCTGCTTGAATGGGCGATTGCTGCTAACGTCAAGTGGCTGTACTGGCAGCATCAGACCGCCGGGGATTACAGCACATGGTTTCAGGTTTTGATGTTTTAAGCTGCGTTACTTTTATGAGGAGTTCCAAGTTTGCTGGCTTCGTCCGATTGTCAAAGCAACACCACTACCAGTGCCTCGTTGGAGTTAATTACATTTACTTTAGTACATGATACAGTGTTATAATCCCACGCACCTGGTATCCTATGCAAGTGATCCCATTAATGCGCGCCTGTAAACTGTCTGCGAACTAGACCAATCTGTCAATCAGTAGTTCTGAGAATAACAGTCACGCCTTGCCGATTATGTAATCAACATGCATCGCCATTCCCTTGTTGGAGACAATTGCATTTACAACAGACTGTTTTATAATCCCCTCAAAAGTTGTGTGAAGTCAGCAGTGCACAACCCCAGAAACAACACGAGAGTAAATAAACAATGTCCAGGCTTGTTGAATTGAATGTGCTAACATTTGATCAAATGCTTGTGAGTACCAGGGCAGTAGGCCAACGATGACACAACAACAGGAACTTTCCAAGAAATAGGTAAAATCACAATATCCGTTCTCACAGCTGCAGCCGGCTGATCAAGACGTCCAGTTATTACAAAGTTACCGGCTGTCACTCAAACACCTTTGAAGTTGAAACAGCTGGCACAACAACAGACAGACCCCGGGTAGTCTTTTTAATCTGCTGCAATACACGCAACGTTATACATGGTTCTACATAAAACGTCATACAAACAAAACTTCTCAACATATTTGAATAATTTTAGCTTTATTGTATAGCCAACATGTATGGCTACATTTCTCCCTCTGGGTGTATGGACATTCAGCCACCCAGTTATTTTCTGGTAGCACGGCGATATTTGTTCAACTTTTGTGTTCCATTTTGACTAAATTCACATAGTAATATTCCCATGATTATATAATGTGGTGTATTTATTATCATTGCATTACATTAGACTCTTTTAACAATAAAATTATACCTCATTTATTCGTTTATGATAATTATTAGCAGTTATAACTTTTTTGCAGAACCCATTTAAATTGTTCCTAATTGTATGCACTACTGAAATTCGTCACACGAAGCATTTAAAACGGTCTTGGCTCAAAGTCCGGGTGCGGCTTTAAATAGGGTTTTTGCCTGCAACAAACGGTGCGGAGGAAAGTCGGGGTTTATGTCAAAAGTCGGGGTGCGGCTTTAATTAGGGGTGCGGCTACAAATAGAGAATTTACGGTACTTACAACAGTGAGTAGCATAACATTCAATTCAGCATTATGTACTAATATAGACATAGATGCTATGCCATCAAGACATTCACACTACTGCGTACTCGACGCCAGATGCTTAAAGCTTTACCATCAACCCCACTGTGTCTAGGCTTCATGGACATACAAGCATGTTGAGGTGATTAGTGTTGAGTATGTGTGGCATGTCATCGTATGTGCTACAAAGTTCCCAGTGTAGACCATCTCCCAGCAGGCGTCAATGCCGGCTCCTGACATGTAACCTATTGAACCCATTTAGGTCATCACAAAATGAAAGCCTCGGGATGACCCCATTAAGGTGTGGTTAATGTACAGTGACTGGTCAAACGTGTCGAATTTACACTTCTGTCATAGACGGTTACTCTCCCTCTTGGCATAGCACCTTACTGAGAATATCGTGTTCAGCTGGGTTGGATTGCGATTTATAAAGGAGAGCAATACAATGCTGGCCTTCTCATACTCTCCAGTGCTGCTGGCTATCGGTATAAGGCCAGCCCGGAATGGGTGAGAATGGATTGAGGTAGAAGCCAGCCGTCCACAAGTTTGCAGGTTAACGCCGCTCATCTTCAGCTTGCAGAGAGGTTCAGGAAGATGGAGGGGCTTGAACGCTTTCAGCTTGGAAATGAGCTCATCACCGCTATTACCACCCATCACACGGAAAGTTCCATGCCCTGTTGCAGTGGCAATGTTGACATCAGCATTGTCAAAGTCAAATTGCACAAGACCCTCCACAGAGTCTGGTGGGAGAAGAGTTCCTTCATCTGCGCATTTACCAGCTTCACCACCTCATTGTAGCTCTCAGCCAACACAAGACATTTACCAGCTTCACCACCTCATTGTAGCTCTCAGCCAACACAAGACATTTACCAGCTTCACCACCTCATTGTAGCTCTCAGCCAACACAAGACATTTACCAGCTTCACCACCTCATTGTAGCTCTCAGCCAACACAAGACATTTACCAGCTTCACCACCTCATTGTAGCTCTCAGCCAACACAAGACATTTACCAGCTTCACCACCTCATTATAGCTCTCAGCCAACACAAGACATTTACCAGCTTCACCACCTCATTGTAGCTCTCAGCCAACACAAGACTGTTGAGTATGTCAATCAGCTCCCTCGACCCGTACTTCTTGTGGATAACCATTGCCAAAGCAAGTAAAGGGGGAGAAATGTACGACCTTGGGTGCCACACAGCTATGAAGGCCTGACTATCTGAATATCACTGAGACATGTTGTAACAATGTCAAATCCATATCTGGCTTCATGCTTATGTATCAATCAAGTATGACAGCAACGGCTGACTGATTTACTCTACTCTAACCTTTTCCTGCGTTTTTTTTCTGATTAGAGTTGAAAATGAAATAAATGCATATTCTGATGACTCTAGAATGTTTTAGTTGGATAGAGCATGGTGGAAAACCCTACCCTAGACACCAACATTTGCCCTCTAGCATAAGTGGTTCAGAAGTTATATAGTTAATCAACGCGTTATAGACATCTTGGACGCCGTCTTGAATTCTGCGTTTAGCTCAAGGAGGATTCATGGGGATTTTTAATATGTTACTTTAGACCCTTTCATGGATCTATGGTGCAAAAATTTGCTTTTTGTATTGAACTTTTAGGTTCCATGGTATTTTTGCCTAAAACTCTTGGACTATTACATACATATTAAAGTTTGCTATGCATAATTGTGCCTACGAGTTACATCTATATTTTTATGATAATAGATCACACATTTTTATGTACTTTTTATTTGTTGTCTACGATTACATGCAAGAACACTCTTGATGCATCAATATGACTTGCATTTCCAATATTAAGGTTGCCAAGGCAGCTATTGTGTCAGTTTATATATTTTTTCTGCATAACATGCTAGGAAATATTCAACTGCACGTCAAAACCACAAATAATCACACGGCTCTAATGATCTTAACCCATTTTATCCAGGATACGATTCTAGTCGTAGTTTGCCTTTGTATCCGGGATACGATTTCAGGCCAGAAATATTAATATTATAGCTAACTATCAACTGTATGTCTTACATGCATCGCTTGAATAATGAAAACTGTTTTAAAGGCATCATGATGTAAATATTGTACCAAAAGCAACAGAAATTATTGGCGACTACTCAGAGTGGTGTTTGTGGTATATATGCAAAATTAAGGTTACTAAAAAATCTCTTGTCATTACGTATGTATACTTTATTACATACTTACCTTAAACTGATCCTATTACATGTACTGCATGCTGAGTCAAACTTGTTACACACCTGCCTCATACTGATACTGTAACATACACTTTATGCTGAGTCTTCCTCATTATACAACTACCTTATACTGATCCTGTTACATATACTGCACGCTCAGTCAACCATGTTACACACTTACCTCATGCTGATCCTGTTACATATACTATATGCCGAGTCAGCCTCATTACACACCTACCGCATACTGATCCTGTTACATACACTGCATGCTACGACAACCTTGTTACACACCTACCTTACACTGATCCTGTGACATATACTGCATGCTGATTCAAACTTGTTACACACCTATCTCATACTGATCCTGTTACGTATGCTGTATGCCGAGTCAACCTCGTTACACACCTACTTCATACTGATCCTGTTACATATACTGTATGCTGAGACAACCTCATTACACTCTTATTGCAGGAATGAAGATGAGGGTAAGAACCTCAACCCAAAATTAACTTTCAACCCTTATCTGCAGCGACTGTACCAGGTAGGTAGATGGTTATGTGCCTGCCTTCAAACAGGTCATGGGAATGAGAACCTATATGCTTACTCTCACATGTTGTCATTTTTGTCACTCCAAAATGTTTGCTGTAATTTTGTTTATAAATGCACATCACAGTTACAACACATTATTCTAGTGAAAGCTGGTAAAACTTTTTTGGGGGGTTTTGTAGCAACAGACAGTTTTAGGGTGATCGTTTTACAAACAGCCTAATTGCTCATTGTTTCTGGCCTTAGAATTCTCCTTAGACACTTGTTTATGAAACTTTGGATCTTCAGTAGCATGAATTTTATAGTATACCATATCACTGATTTATACATTAGCACAGCCTTAACACTTGTGTTAATAATTCCAAAATTGTTTCAGGAAATGACTTGATTTCAGTATGTGGTGATTCACTTCTAATTCACAATGTACCAGTGACAGTTGTGACTAAACATTGCCTGCCTGTCACACACTAAATAGTAGTCTTTACATATATCACCATCTAAACATAACCCAGCCTTTCTATATGTGAGGTTTACTTACTTACTTATCCTCTTCGCCAGACCCCTCTGTCTTGGGCTCACCTTGTTGCTATGCGACATGTTAACCCAGCAACTTTCAGTTCTTCTTCCATTGTTTGTCGCCACATTGTTTTCAGCCTCTCTTTTCCTTCTGGTGTCCAGGTTAGCGCTGTTTTTGTTGTTGTTCATCCTATAGACATGACCAAGCCATGTCCACCTTCTCTTTTTCAGGATGAGGCAGATGTGTTGTTGTTTTGTTGCTTGGTGGAGTCTGGTGTTGGAGATGATATCGGGCCAGTACACTTTCAGTATCTTCCTTAGGCAGGTGTTATGGAAGCTGGAAAGTCTATTGGTGTCTTTTTGTGTCCTGCGCCAGCACTCTGAATCATAGAGGAGCACATATATCAGTGTAGATATTCTAAAAACCTGTAGTTGACACTGTGGTGTTGTAGTGTTTGCAGCACCGAGTGCTCTCTTCTGATGACCCCCTGCCTGGGATTGCCCCTGAAGTTGAGGCCTACTTGAAGCCACCACAACAGGTTGTCACTAAGTGTGCGCAAACACTTGGCAACATGCAAACCGTTTTCAAGCTTGAGGACGTGAAGAAGGACAAGGAAAAAGTGGCAAACGTCTTTGTCAAAGATCCTGGGTAAGGCTAGTACAGCAATGTCTTCTATGCACATGCTACTGCGTTTACCAATTTTGAGATTAACTAGCCCTTTTGTTTTGATGTATCTCCGAGGATTCAGATGTAAAAGAAGTTGTTTTCTTCTTATTATAATTATTAATTATCATTGTGGCAGATTGAAGGAAGCATGTGGCAGCATGTGGCATGACTATTTGTTTTACTTGTAAGTATGGTAGTGTATGATGTACGGGGCAGAATATGGAAATTGATGTAATTTATCAGAGGAATTTGTCTGATGTTGATTTCGTAACAGATTTTCTTTTAAGATATATATTCACACTGAATAAGTTGTCTTTGCGAGAACTGTAACAACTGGGTGGACTTCATCAAGTCTGGTTGTGAGAACTCCTGGGCTGAGGTTCAGGTGGATAGTTTTAGTTTTGAGTGTAGGGGTTACTTAGAGGTGCCTCAAACAGGACAAGAGGCCACTAGTACACACAAACTAGTAGTAAAATGTCTGGATAACATTTCTGAAACTCGTTTTAAATGCATGTGTTTAAATGCAAGAAGCATAGTAAAAGAAAAACAAATTGTTTTGAAATTAGAAAACCTAAAAGAAGCTATGAAAAAAATTTGTATGTAACACAAAAATGACAGCAAGAGTTTTTATGCATATGCCAGGAGTAAACAAAACATACGAGACAAGGTTGGACCACTAGAAGACATTGTTGGAAATACAATATCACAAGGTGTTTTAATAGTGGAAGACCTAAATGGATACATTCAGCATTTACCAGAGACTTAACAAGGTTGCCATCCAAGGCAAAGGATCAGATGGCAAAATGACAAGGAAGCAATTGGCTTATCGAGAGTCCAACATTTTTAATCTGTGTGTAGTTCGCCCTCCTGAGATATGTGTCAACCTTGTTTTTAAACATATTCATGCTGCTAGCAGTTACACAATATGTATCTAATTTCATTTGACAATCTAAAAGAAGCTGTGAGAGAGGATACTAGTACATTACCAGTTCCAGATGCTAAATTTCAGGAGGCTAAATCAGGCTATTTAGGGCAATTAATTGTAACTCAGCTAAAAAAATAAAGGCAATGAAGGATAATAAATCACCTAGAGTGGATGGAATTCAGCCAAAACTACTAATTGCAAGAGTGTGCAACTTGTCATTAAAAGAGGGAGTGGTTCCTTTTGAATGGAAAGAAGCAAACATCATACCATTATGTAAAAAGGGAAATAAATCAGAGAATTACAGACCAGTGAGTTTAACATCAGTGATTTATAAATTATTAGAAAGGCGAAAAGTGCCACATCAAAGATTACTACTTATAGTAAAAGCCCATGGTATTGGGGATGGCATAATCGACTGGATAAAAAAATGGCTGACTACTTTAAAAGAAAAGGACTTAGGAATAACAAGCGCTGATAAGAAAGTTTCAGAGCAGTGTGATATTGCAGCTTCAAATGGTAATGAAATTCTTGGGTTGACTAGGAGAAATATCAAATCTAGGGAAAAAGAGCTAATTATAACTCTGTATACAGCAAGTGTTAGGCCTCATTTAGAATATTGTATGCAAGCTTGGAAACCATATCGTAAGAAGAATGCAGATATGCTGGAACGAAAATGATTCCAGAACTGAGAGACCTTAGTTATGAAGAATGCCTAAATGAATTGGTTTAACCCTAGAGACAAGGAAGTTAAGAGGTGATCAAATTGAAGTTTTTTAGGAGTGGGGATGAAAATATTGATAGAAGTTTTTTTTCACTCAAGAAAGATAGTAGATCTAAAGGACAAGAGGTAACATTAGTGAAGGATCAGTGTAGATTGGACATCAGAAAGTACTCGTTCTCACAGAGGACAATAAATGAATGGAACAAATTATCTACAGATTGTGTAAATCACTGTTGTTTAAAAACAAAGTTGACATATATCTCAGGAGGGCGGGTTACACATAGATGAAAAAATGTTGGACCCTCGATAAGCCAATGTCTTCCTTGTCCATTTGGGCCTTTGCCTTGGATGGCAATCTTGTTAAATCTTGCCTGTCTCTGGTTTTGAAGGACTGTCTTTTCCCGACTAGTGTTCTTGTTGTGTTATAATTCGTTTATGTATCGTCTGTGTGGCTAAGTCATTTAAATAATTTTGCTTGTCCTTTTTTGCACCCGTATTAATTTCTTTATCAAGTTGCCTGTACCTTGGTGTTCCTGCTTCTCTTCTAATTGTGTTCACCATTTGTTTCATTTGCTTCCATTTTTTAACTACCATGTTTCTATTGACAACAACCATCAGGGAAGCATTTCACTAAGATATAGAGCTCGTAAGGAAAATCCACTATAAAACAGAATCTGTCATTAAATTTCAATACCGTTTTCAAAATGTCATAAACTCTACAGTGTGCACATTTGGGCAAAATACAGAGAAATAAAAAATTGGCTCATAATATGTTCCATCAACCACTTTTCAACTGCATTTTTCTGATTTGCTCACTGGATGAAGAACAAAAATGTAATTTACAAAAGATACCGTATCACAAAAGATGCTATTTCTGTGACACGCTGTAAACAAAAGCTGTAATTTACACTATTCATTGCTCACATCTTGAAGACTTATTTGACTGAAAAATTGGATCTCTGCATAAAGCTGGAGTCAAGATAATACACGGTGAAGTAAATTTCACTGTTTATTACGGATATGTTTTGCTAATGAGTGGTCTAACCTCATCATTAACAAGGAACATTTTAGGAGCAATTTTTATGACAGATTCTTTAGTGAAACGCCCTTTTAAGTTTTGATCATGGCTAATGAGTGAAGTCAATTTAAAAGAATTAAATTATGCTTATGACCTCATAAGAATCTTAGTGAAACAGTGCCCTGATCTCTTTTTAAATATATATACAGTGAAACATGTCCACAGCGGGCACTGCCAGGATTATGCATTATGTCCGTTATGGACAGATGTCTGTTATGGAAAATATGATTAAATGGACACTCGCTAGGTGGTGCCATTATAATTTGCTATGCACGGTCGCTAGTTGGCAGGGTTGGCATGTAACGAAGTAAAAGTACTTCATTACAATACTTGAGTAGTTATTTCAAGTAATTGGCATGTAATTAAGTAGAATTTTGACTAAATACTTTTACTTGTAATGAAGTAGTTTTATTTAAAGTAACGCGACTTTTTACTTCGTTACTTTTATTTACTTCGCAATATATTCTCGTTACATTTTTGGCAAAACCACTGCTGTTGATGGCGCTCCACCGTCAATGACATTTCATAAACTGTGCATAGTTGCCAGGCCAAGAGCTATTAATATCATCCAATCGCATGCCAGTTCGCGATCATATTTGCATACAAACCTCTCTGGGAAATCGACGCAACCATTGTTTTATATATACGTCAGTGAACGAAGTCTGCCAAATATTGGCATAGGTTAGGTCAAGGCCGTTGACATGAAATGTCACTTCGAGTACACAACGCTTGAACACCATCTCAAACCATGATGCAAATGTCTCCGTTGCACCATATAAACTATTAATCAGTAAGTTTCCAATACGTATTATAAATATTAAAATTTTATTATCAGTACAATATACTGATAATCCCCATACACTGACACAATTCTGGTATTCATGAGCGAACGCGCATCGTGAATCGATAACTTCACCGATGTTCGCCCATTGTCAGCAACAGCCTTACCGGTTTACGTCAGCATTAAACAGCATTTTTCTTTCACGAATAAAATTCATATTGAGATCCTTGAATGGATAGATGATCCGGTTTCTTGGTTATTAATATTAAGCATAATTACCTCTCAAGAAACTTAGTGTTCGTTCTGTATATTTCAACTGCATCTCACAGTCTTCTTCAGCAGACTGAAGTTGGGATGTGTCACATGACCAATGTCATGGTGGGAATGAGTAGGTGATTAACATCCACAGAGAGAAATCTACGCTGAACCGAGACATTGGCCAGGAGCTCCCACCAGTCCTACTCCAGCTTGTGTCACATGACATTGATCATGTGACACATCCGTAACTTCAGTCTGCTGAAGAAGACTGCGAGATGCAGTTGAAATATACAGAACGAACACTAAGTTTCTTGAGAGGTAATTTTGTTTCATATTGAGATATTTAATAAATTCATAGTAATGATTACTCTACAGAACTAAAGAGTAAAGAATTGATACTCTGCCAGTTGGCAGCATCTTTTCCCATCAATGGCTTAATCAAGCTGACCCATAATAATCAGGGACAGGGGCCCTGACAGGGCACACTTTTAATTGCAATTAGCAACAGCATTCTTCTGTTGCACTGGTCTGTCTTCTGATCAATTCTAGCCCCAGCTGGTACCAGGTAACCAACACAGCTAGCTGCTAAAGCATGTTGTTTCAATGTTTGTGTGAGCTGATAAGACATGTCTGGGAAGACATGAGAAGGTGGGGATTCACAAGCCAGGCGGCTTCATCAGCTAGGCATCAAATGTCTTCCTTAATTTTACTATGAAAAGTGCTAGGTGGTATTACCTCTGACCAGTTTCCCTGAGAGGCTACTACTACTACTGGACTGACCCTCTAGCTACGCAGATACAATCACACCTGCGTGTGCATATCGTGTTGTACAATCTACCTCCTCCCATACCCCAGTGGAACAGGTCGATAAAAGACAGATTGTGCCTCATCATTAATTAAGTTCTGTATTTAACTGAAATTATTTGATGTGAGCTCTCATTAATGATAATGTAATTTTCCAAGCATCCAAGTGAGCACCATGTTCAATTATGGCAAACCGATTGACCAGCTAAGGCTGTCTGGGAACACTTTGTTATAGGCAGAGTGGTAGCAAAACAGTTGCCAGATGCAAGCTGTGTAATTTATATAATATTACTCATGATTTTGTTGTTATTTCTAAGTGTTGTACTTTTACTTTTACTTCAAGTACTTTAACTTTTACTCAAGTACTTTTTAGGTTAATTACTTTTACTCAAGTACAGAATTAAAGTAATCCAGTCAACCCTGCTAGTTGGTACTGTCGTGAACGGTACAAAGCTATGGTTAATAAAACAATATATGTATATCAATATATGTGGTCCCTTAAACTTAGTTGGTGAAAATGTCATTACAGCATTACTGCATTCCACTGCATGGAAACCAGGTGACGTATGGGGCCTGTAATATAATCACCATTTCTTTGACGCCTCTACAAACAAATGATTAATCCGCCAAGTTAAATAATTGAAACAAAATGTACACATTCCACTGCTGTCAGGCGGATAGTAATTTTTTAGTCATTCACTTTGGTTGGAGCTTGGCTTCTGAGATTTAAACTTTGAGTCGTCAAAACAAAGAAAGGTTAGGGCTATGGAAAGGCGAACTGAAACGGCTTTGATGTCCAAGAGAAGCCAAGGGGTGAAAATTTACTCACTGGCGGTGACCAAGGCAAGAGGCTTGCTTTATTGGGGTCAGATTTTCTTATACTTATATATGTGTTAGACACTCATTTAGCACCTCGACTGTTTGAAACACATTGGATATTATGTTTCAACCATTGTTTTCCAGTAGTCTGAACTTATCTCCCTAGGGAATTTACAATATTTTTAGGAAGCTTGTAACATATGTGAATTCATGATGTATCGATGAAAGGTATTTGATTACTCTTCCCAATAGCGTTACAGTAACATACAGTTATGCATGGATGACATTACACTCTTTCTATGTGGCTGCATCGTGTACAGCTGACCTCCTCATCCGATCATCCAACACCAATGTACTCATGTTGCTACAGTATCATGGTAACCGACTACAGCCAGACGTTTCTTTGACACGAAATTGGTGCAAAAACTGAAATGCCTCATCAGTAAACATGGTGACCTGATCTATTCAGCAATGCTTGCTGTGTTTGTGGCCGTTTCAGGACACTTGGTGAGAAAGGCTCTTGAAGGTAGCCAGACAGGAGAAGTTGTCTGTATGTTAAACCATCATACATAGATGTCAACATGAAAAGCTAGAATATGACTGGATTGAAGGTGACATCTGCTACAAGAGTTTATAGATACTTTGACAATGATGAGGAAAATGAACAAGTGGCCAGCCTAGCGGACAACTGGCTAACTAACTAGTCAGCAATGCTTCCAGTAAGCTGACCAAAATAGCCATCTGTAAATAGTATTTAATAAATATGTCTATTTATACCTGCATGCTCATTTGATATACACTGCATGCTGTGTGCGTATATATTTACATGCACACACGCATGCACAAACATACACACACACACACACAAGGTAATATCAATAGAGAAACATGCATGCATGCACACAAGCATGTGCATTCATGCACGTGATCTTTATCCATTCTATCCATGCTATATACTCAGAGAATGAGGGGAACTGCAACATACATAAAATAAACATACCTTTCCACCAGTACCAAACTTAATATGGTTCCAGGTTTCCAATTATGTAAGTTAATTATGATGCAATTGTGATGTTATGGAACACTTATACATTATGCTGTCATGATATTTGTATAGAGAATTGACATACCTTTCCACAGATACCCAATTCCAAATAGTTTGGTATGATTTGTAACATATTATGTGGAAATATCTATCCCTACCCCATATTAATTTTTTTTTTCAGTAGTCATACTTCCAGACACTCCCTGTTGAACATGCAGGAATTGCCAAGCGGCAAACAACAAGATTTCAAATTGTTATTATATGAGGTCATAAAAAATATTGGCCCACAGACTATTTGTCAAATCTACAATATTGCAACTTGCAGGAACAGATCAGTTGGCGAGCCTCCATCTAAACGACCAAGGATGGATCCAACCCTTACTGGGGGCATAGCTGACATTGTAAACGACAAGGTCACTGAGGTCAGTGCAATGTATAGTTCTCGCATTGTATTGTTAAAACTTTTTTGAGAAAATAAGACTAATGAACTTTGTGTACACAAACACACATTATTTATGGTACATGTTCTTGGCATGCCACTGAGGCCATATTGAGTAGTTTGACACTGACGCCTGGTGCTGTTGCTGTTGCTCCCACATCTGTTTGCAAACTAGTCTCTGTGAGCCTCAGTACACCATCCAAGTGTCTGTCTGTTAGCTGCATTTGTGTCGTGCATTTCATGAAGTCCATCTTCCACTTTCTGCTGCGAGCGCTGGGATCAGTGAATCGGTCAGCAAACTCCCGTCTCGGCAGCTCCATGAATGCTACAAAGGCGAAGCCCAGACACAGCTGTGTCTCCCACAGTCGCAACTTTGTCTCGAAAGTGGAGACAGACTGGAAGAATTCATTAATTAGGTGCTCTCGTCCCTGGAGTTGGACGTTCAGCTGATCGAGGTTCTCCATGATTTCGATTAGAAATGCAGAATCACACATCCATATGGGATCATCAGTGAATTCTGGTACTTCTGCACCTTTCTTCTCCATGAACACGCTTCTTCTCAACCGAGTGCTTATTTCCAGTCTTCTATGAAGTTCCTGTCTACTATGCAGTTCTTAGCTCCAATCTTCTATGAAGTTTCTGGCTCCAATCTTCTATGAAGTTTCTGGCTCCAATCTTCTATGAAGTTTCTGGCTCCAATCTTCTATGAAGTTCCTGGCTCCAATCTTCTATGAAGTTCCTGGCTCCAATATTCTATGAAGTTCCTGGCTCTAATATTCTATGAAGTTCATGGCTCCAATATTCTATGAAGTTCATGGCTCCAATATTCTATGAAGTTCATGGCTCCAATATTCTATTTCCTGGCTCCAATCTTCTATTAAGTTTCTGGCTCCAATCTTCTATGAAGTTCCTGGCTCCAATATTCTATGAGTGTTTCTTGCTCCAATCTTCTATGAAGTTCCTGGCTCCAATATTCTATGAAGTTCCTGGCTCTAATATTCTATGAAGTTCATGGCTCCAATATTCTATGAAGTTCATGGCTCCAATATTCTATGAAGTTTCTAGCTCCAATCTTCTATGAAGTTCCTGGCTCCAATCTTCTATGAAGTTCCTGGCTCCAATCTTCTATGGAATTTCTAGCGCCAATCTTCGATGAAGTTCCTAGCTGCAACCTTCTATGAAGTTTCTAGCTCAATCTTCTATGATGTTTCTAGCTGCAATCTTCTATGATGTTTCTAGCTCCAATCTTCTATGATGTTTCTAGCTCCAATCTTCTATGAAGTTTCTAGCTCCAATCTTCTATGAAGGTCCTAGTTATGTTGTGTAGCTTGCAGTTGAAAGTAAAGTGTAACTAGTATGTCATTGTTTGCAGGTCGGCAGTGCAAGGCCAATCGAAGACTTCAACAGCCTCATCAACAGACAGGATGAAGACCACTTTGAAAAAGGTACTAAGTTTGAACCAGATTCTGTCAGCATAATAAACAATGAC
The DNA here is from genome assembly GCA_963662155.1 of Lamellibrachia columna. Classification (NCBI taxonomy): domain Eukaryota; kingdom Metazoa; phylum Annelida; class Polychaeta; order Sabellida; family Siboglinidae; genus Lamellibrachia; species Lamellibrachia columna. Next base: position 37,730,358 of record OY759263.1, on the reverse strand, counting down.
TCTAGATAGTATGTAATTTCTGCAACACACAATTAAATTTTAATAAACAAGTTGACATTCTATTTTAATAAATAAATCTGGCATTCCACATATTCTTTGGTAATTTTTATGCATTTCTATGTCATGTATCACTTGCATTACTAATAACATGCGTGCATGCACATGCACAGATGAATGTCCATGCACGCACGCATGCACGCACGCATGCATGTACATATGAGAAGAGAAGATTTCAAAATTAATTGCTTAAAAAGGGGGCTAAAACGCAATAAAAATTTGGATGGGAGGATCAAAAAATTACAATACTCTGGGCATCCTTAGGATTCCTAGATAAAGATACATCACACCTTACAATATTAACTTGCTTACTAATTAACTCAACTATATGTGTGTGTGCATGTGTCTGATTTATTTTACATGTTAATCTACTCGGAAGGATCAGGTAATGTGTAAGAATAATACATATTATGTATAGACAAACAAACAAACAAACCATTAGTCTGGATTATTCCTTTCTGCTTTTTATAAATATGGCCACAGGACATTGAGGAGAAAGTCGTGGAATGACACGCTAACATTCAGTAATATCAATGCACACTGATGGCCTATTGCACAACATGAACTATGAATCATGTGACATCCTACTTCAGCATAACTAAGGTGCGTTGAGAAAGATGTTATTTGTGTAGTGTTGGCTAAGATCAACAGTTATCAGCCATACACACGGCATTTGACACATTTCGATGAAAGATGCTTTGAGTAAGATGTTAGCATAATATTACCTCAAATCAAGCAGTGTACGGACATTTTGATGAAAGCTATTTTAAGAAAGATGGGTTATTTGCGCATATATATACAGTCGCGCCTCGTTATAACGCGGTGGTCGGGGTCCACGACTTCGGACCGCATTGTATGCGAGGCGCGTTAGGTGTTCCCATATCTGCCACCAGGGAGCTACTAAACAACAGCGATCGCCGCCCGCTGCAACCAAATCCATGAACGCTGTCGAAGCACTGTGTGCGTGCAGCACTGTCTTATATGCCAATATACAGTTTATGGAACTTATTAAACGTATACTAGCATCAACGTGTATTATTTTTAAATGTCACACCTTGTTGATTCTTGAACTGAATAAAACACGTACATATACCGTTATGGAATAGATCTACTACGATGATGATGTGCTGGACCTATAGGCCTTCGAATCGAAAATAATAACCTGGATCTGAGCAGCCGAAAACGTATATGATTTGACAAACGTAGTATGTAAGCTGATAAAAAGCAGAAAACGACAATAAGTAGAATTAATAATTGTTTCACTTCGTCTTTCAACCGATCTCGACCGAAGCATAAATTTATTATGCACCACTTAACATCGATTCGTCGTTTCATATGCGGATGACGAATTCGTATTTTTGTGCACCGGTAGAGCCTTGGGTTAGGAATTTGGCATGTTGGTTTCGCGTTGCGAAAACGATTAAATTTACGATGTAATGTAAGTGATATGTCGGTATTGCATACTAAATGCATTTAAAACTGTTGATCTGATTCGTACACGTTGAGGCGTATTTGTGAACCTCGATTGCAATTTACAAAATATCGAAGCGAAGGCAGGGACAGCGATTGATGTCGGCGGCAGCGCAAAACAAACAACACGTTGATACTCGTTCTTTTAACATTGTTCGCCTACAATTGTCAAAGCAATTCTAAGTAGGTTTAAGCAGGCCCATTTGGCACTTTCCCCTGGCGGCAGAAAATCGGGGTCCACGACCAACCGCGTTATATCCAAATCCGCGTTATAACGGGGCACGTTATAACGAGGCGCGACTGTATATGTATATATATATATATATATATGTGATTTTCTGCATGTAAAATATGGTGCTTTGAGAACTTAGATATTAAAATCACATTATTAAAATCAAAGTTTCCACCACTTTTCAGCCTGTAAAATGATGCAAGAAAGAATTGTGACGTTGGTGATGGAATCTTTTGGAAGACAGTCATATGGCAAGGCTCTGGACTGTCTGAAGGAGCTGCGATGTGCTGCAATCAAGGTAGGAATGATGACATGGTGGTGGGTATGAGTTCAGTGTTTTGAAAAGTGGGATATGTCAGTGCTTATTTTCCACGTTTGTTATCTTGCCTTTTTATTCAGTGCATGTGATGTGCGTGGCTGTGCCACAGGGGTTGGGTGATGTGTCTAGTGCTGTAGTTCAGTGTAGTGGCTAGTAGCGTGCCTTGTAGATGAAAAGTTTTTTCAACTGGTACATTGTCTCCTCTTAGTGAAGACTTCCTACAGACAGCATACATTATATTGACCTGCGCTAGATAGATCTTCAGATCTTATGGTGGCTGGCATGGCTCATGTCAGGTTTTTTAATTTGTTCTCATGATATGCTAGAAAATACTGGTATTTGTAACGACCTTCAATGATGTATTGACATCTTTCATTAGTCCCAGATGCAACAACATCATCAAGACGTGTGTAGATTACGTTGACGTGACCTAGTCTTGCTGATGTAGTCATCAAGGCATGAACCAGATGTAGCATAGTCTCCGACTGAACTCTAGCTAAACTAGCGGTGCATTTAGCACACAAATAGTCTCAGACTAGGAATTCTAGACTAGACTGCCTTAGTCCGGACGTATGCTTCTATGAAGTAATTCCCCACTTCCACTATGTTAGTTTAGATTCACCGTGAAACTTTAAAGATGGATATTATATTCGAATTTAGCGGGGGTCCATAGGCCCCAAAATTCACTGCTGGATCCTCAATAGTCTCAAATCTGGGGGTCCGGTTGACCACTAGCATTTGGCCAAAAACTACAATATTGGTTCGTCTCGAAGGCACAACACAATTTTATGAGTCCCACTAAGAGGCATTATTTTAGGAGTCCCACTAAGAGGCATTATCGGTGAGGTCTTCATTTTTTATGAGAGTCAAAAGTTAGCCATATTTTGTAAGGTAAACAAACCCATCTGCCAGCCACATTAAAACTTACACGAGAAACGAGAAAGCTTGAACTAGATTGGTCTTCTTTAGTCTCCCCATGACTTCTATCGTTCCCCACCTTCTTTAGTCTCCCCATGACTTCTGTCTTTCCCACCTTCTTTAGTCTCCCCATGACTTTTGTCATTCCCCTCTTTCTTTAGTCTCCCCTCTCCCTTTCGTCATATTCTGTCCTGCAGTCATGTCACTTGGCAGCATGTTGCCCATCTCCTTCTCGCCCACCTGTTTCCTTTGTGCCCTTCGCCTATGCTCCCATCTTCTTCGTCCCCATCACCTTCCCTCCCGTCAGCTTCCCTCATCTCTCCTTCGATCTTGTTGCCTTACCTCCTGTCTCCTCCCCTCCCGTCTCCTTTGCTCCTGTCCACTTCATTCCCATCTCCTTTGCTCCCGTGCCCTTCCATCCAGTCTCCTTCTCTCCCGTTGCCTTCACTCCCATCTCCTTCCCTCCCGACTCCTTCCCTCCTGTCTCATTCCCTCCCATCTCCTTCTGTCCTGTCACCTTACCTGAACTCTCCCTATCATCTCTCTCATTGCCTCCCCCCATGTATCATCCACTGTCCCCCCCACTGGAACCACTGACACAACCCACCTCCTCCCTTCCCACCAATGCCACAACAAGGTGCCTCAGGTGTTCCATCTCCACCTCTAGTCCCTTCATCTTCGCACATCCCCTACACTCAAAACAAACTATCCACCCAGTTGCTGCAGCTCTTGCATACTAAGTGCCTGGTGGCCTTGTTTACAATGTTATGTCCTTACTATGTTAGCCTTGGATAAGGGTGCTTTCTGTGTTCAAAAGAACACTTTTGGCTGGATTATTTAGGTTTAAACTTAATTTTTATAATAATATACTTGCTAACTATGTTCTGTCTGCTAAGCTCGCATGAGCCTAAAAAGGCTGCCACCTAGCGAATATGTAGAACACTGTAAAAAAAACAAGATTCAGTGTATAACAAGAAGTTACTTTTTACCGAAAACGTTTCTACAACTATGACATATGTCATATATTACTGTATGTATGTCGTATATTACTGTATGTATGTCATATATTACTGTATGTAATTTATGTGGAGCGCGATGGCATACCGGTTAGAAGGCCGGACTCTCAATCGAGAGAACCCGGTTTCAAATCCCACTGCGGTCGCTTCGAACCTTTGGCAACTTTGATCACCCCACGTTGCCACAGTTCACTCAGCTGTATAAATGAGTACCTGGCACACAGTACCTGTACAGACAGTGGTCGAAATGTGAACGAATAGTCTTCGTGCAATTGCAGTGTGGCTGAATGCTTCCCAGAGAAGTTGAGATGGCCTTGGAATGAACAGGTCTGCCAGGGGGTGAAGTGTAAAGCGCTTTGAGCGGTCCTACGGACTGAATACCGTGCTATATAAGAACCTTTTAAATGTATCACCTTATCTCATATATATTCAACCTTGTAAACAATAGTTTGATACACCAAAATAAATACGTTAATCTGTACCAAGACTAAGTTACTCTAAGATACTGCCTCTGATTTACTTTTAACAAAAACTTACGCTTTAATGTGTTATCCTCGGTATCATTGGAAAATCAATAAAAAATCAATTAATCAAACAAATTCAAGCCAATGCTGCTCCAAGACTCCTGCCAGATCATGGACACTGTCTCGAGATAACTGAGTCAATGTCAGTTATCGCATCCAATTCAACATCTTCAGTTAAGTGTTTCTCCTTGTCGCAAGATTACCTAGTTATTATAATTATAAATGATCTCCGTAATAACAGGTCCGTTCCCTCTATGAATAATTCAAGACTCAGAATTATCAATTCATCCGTTATTTCCGATGAGGTAACGTACACATTGCAAGCAGGATTGCCAGGCCAAAAAAGATCAAATCGTTTCACACCAAAATGATTCCAAGCCCTTCCCTCTCGACCTGGGAATACTTCTGCTCTGCTTTCATCAACGAGCGAGATGCAAACTGAATTGGTCGCTCCTCTCCATCAGGCATAATGTGTGAAAGCACCGCTCCTAAACCAAGTGGCGATGCATCACATGCAACTGTCATGGGGAGACTGCTGTAAAAATGCACCAGAAACCCGGACCGCCTAGGGCACTTTTCACTGCTAGAAACGCGTTATCCATCACATCTGTCCACACAAAGGTATTGAAGGGAGTGACGTGGAGTCTGGCACAAACTTTTAATAATATGCATGCATGCATATACCATGCAAATGAACTATGTCAGTGTACTCACATCAGTGGGTCTGGATGCATCTAATGTGATGGCTATCTTGTCTTCAGATTTGTGAGTACTTTGGGCATATATCATGTGACACAGATACTCAAGAGATTCTCTGGAGAATTTGTATTTATCTTTAGCTTTAAACCAAATCAGTCTTGAAAAAAAATTGCTTAAACATTCTGACTCGATTCTCCCTGACACTAGGGTATCATCTAGATGTTCCTTGGCCAGCCCTGCAATACCTTCTCTGTTGCATTCTGCCATGTAGCAGGTGCAGAGATTATACCATAAACTAATCTATTCTGCTGAAACACACCGTTATGCATTGCAATGGTAAGCCATTCCCTTGATTAATTGGAAACCTCCATTTGATTGTAGGAATTTGCAAAGTCAAGTTTAGAGAATTTAACTCCATCAGCCAAGTCAGCCAGAATATCATAAATTTTTATATTTGGCTGGAGCACTATTTTCAGCTGAGGGTCACTGGTGAAACTGGTTGAAATGACACCAGCTTTCTCAAGTCTGTCAGACTCCTGTTCAACTTTCGGGCGTAGGCCATATGGAACCCAATATGGTTTGGTGTACACAGGTTTAGCCCCCCTCAATATGTCCCTGAATCCCTTGTAGCAACCGAAGTTGTCTGTAAAAGAAATATTAAAAAAAATATTACTAATGAGTTTATGTAGATGTAGTATAGCAATAGCAGGCATTTCATTTTGCTTCTATATATTTTCTTAATATGAGAAAGGAATGGTAAATAGTGCAAAATATACTGGCACATTGTCATCCCTAGTTTGTGCTGGCAGCACTTATCAACATACCAGTAACAAGTTCTTTCAAAGGAGCTGCCATTCCAAGATTTGTAAGGCAAAATAATTCTTTCAGACTATGTATTTTCGCCTGTAATTTCACATGTTAAATTGTAATATACAGTTTATACAGAATATACAGTCCAGGTAACACAATATAGCACTAACACAATGTCATATAGTCCATGTTAAATTCATATTAAAGCGACTCGCTTTGCAGATTTGAATGAGTTAAATATGGTAATTTACTCTGACAGAGAAATAATTTTTATTAAATTATTCATTTTGAGTAATATTTTTCCTGCATCTCTCTTTGACAACAAGAGCTGAATTACCTAATATTTTATTGAACATTACAAAAATCCACTACAGAAAGAAAAATACGGTAATAAGAGCTGTAGCACCAAACATTATTGTTACTTGAACAATACAGAATTACCATAATATCTTAACATGATTGTAGAGCACCAAATATGAATACAGAAACAATATGGTCGACCCTGTATATTTGCAATTATTCAATTATAAGACTAAAAGACATTATCAAAATAATCAGCTGTTTGGTCTCTGAATACCCTGTATTAAGAACTCCACCAATCTAGTCACCTTTCTGTCAAATGTCTCCTACTAAACTCTGAGTCTATCATCACTAAGTCTATCATCACTAAGTCTGTCATCACTAAGTCTGTCATCACTAAGAGGGTCCATTCGCAATTGTCGACATTTACCTATTAATACAGAGCATACTAATGGGTGGAGGGGGGTCAAGACCTGCATACTAAATTTTTTAAATATTGGTCGCATGCGAAATATGAACACCGTTGCACAGCCTGTAAAAGCCTGTAATACAGTCCGACATCTTGGAAATTCACAACTTCATGGAAAACAATTATCAATTTGACACTGTGGAGTTATTATAAAAAAAACTTTAGCATAATTATTGGAGATAAATGTTTGTAAACATATTCTGGTGGTTATTATGGTATGTTCTATATGTTCTATATGCATGCACTGTGTCATAACATTGTTACATCTTGATCTTGTTGATCTGATTCTTTCTTCGTGACAATTTTCTGGAGGGTTGGTGCTTTGTCCGCTTTCACATAAACCAGTCTATCCACCAGAAGAAACTCATCAAAACTGTATACACAGTTTCTCATGGTAGTTGATGCAGCTTTGGACAGTGATGAACTTTGATCAGTCACCATGGTCATAATGGCTGGTGTCTGCTCGCCAAGATGGCATGCATGCTGATCCACCATGTCGGAACATCGTGGATAAGTTTGTGTCCAATGGCATTTCCCGTCAAGAGAAGTTCTTGCTTTGCATTGAACAGGTCTGTAGCAATGCAACTTTGGGGACATCGAGTCCATATTTTACTGTGAGGTTGATCTGATGCCCATAGCACCCGAAGTGTACCCATTTCAGTAGCTTGAACGCTTTATGCTCATTTGCAGCATTACCTGTTACGGCGGTGGGAGTTGGAAGCTTCCACATGGCTTGCGCTTTCTGCAGATCTGATGCAATGTTTTCAGCTGTGTGGCTACCCACCATCTTTGTGGTCTGCAACACCACACTGAGCAGTTCCCAAGTCTCTGTTATGAAGTGGGTAGTCACTGTATTAAAACTGTCTGTGTTCAGGCTAGTCCAGCTGTCGTGTGTTATTGCCATGTCACAACATTGCCCAACGTCATCTTTAATTTCTTCTTTTACGGCTGAACTTTTCTTGTTAAGTGCTGCAGTCAAAGCTTTGTTCCCTGGTTTATGATATCTGTGAAAGGCAAAGTAAGCATTTGCATTAGCTAATTTGTAGATTAGTTTTTATTTTATCCATGAAATTATTCCATCCATGAAATTGATCGAACATGCATGTATATTAATTTTATTCAGGGGTTTATAGGATGCAAGATCCTGCGTCCTATATGCATAAAACCTTTACCATGTGCATAAAAAAATAATAGTTGTGTCCCAGACATACAAATACCATACAATGAAAATATATGTTGGTCAAGTACATGTCTTGTATGAATGCTGCATTTATCTTTCTAATTAATTACAGTATTTTTTAGTCAATACACTGTAATAGTATTTTTTAGTCAATAATAGGGGAAGGTCGGGTATATTGGACCACTTATGAACATGGCCCGATATATCAAAGGAAACTATCAATGTTGCGCTTTCCACTATTTAATTTGAAACTCGTCAGTGATAGGCACCAATAGGTACAATATGGCAACCAGTTTACACTTACATGAGCCGTTGCTACCATCTACAGTCTACACTTACATGAGCCGTTGCTACCATCTACAGTCTACACTTACATGAGTCGTTGCTACCATCTGCAGTCTACACTTACATGAGCCGTTGCTACCATCTACAGTCTACACTTACATGAGCCGTTGCTACCATCTGCAGTCTGCACTTACATGAGCCGTTGCTACCATCTACAGTCTACACTTACATGAGCCGTTGCTACCATCTACAGTCTACACTTATATGAGTCGTTGCTACCATCTGCAGTCTACACTTACATGAGCCGTTGCTACCATCTGCAGTCTACACTTACATGAGTCGTTGCTACCATCTGCAGTCTACACTTACATGAGCCGTTGCTACCATCTGCAGTCTACACTTACATGAGCCATTGCTACCATCTACAGTCTACACTTACATGAGTCGTTGCTACCATCTGCAGTCTACACTTACATGAGCCGTTGCTACCATCTGCAGTCTACACTTACATGAGCCGTTGCTACCATCTGCAGTCTGCACTTACATGAGCCGTTGCTACCATCTACAGTCAACACTTACATGAGCCGTTGCTACCATCTACAGTCAACACTTACATGAGCCGTTGCTACCATCTACAGTCTACACTTACATGAGCCATTGCTACCATCTGCAGTCTACACTTACATGAGCCGTTACTACCATCTGCAGTCTACACTTACATGAGCCGTTGCTACCATCTACAGTCTACACTTACATGAGCAGCTGCTACCATCTGCAGTCTACACTTAAATGAGCCGTTGCTACCATCAACAGTCTACACTTACATGAGCCATTGCTACCATCTACAGTCTACACTTACATGAGCCATTGCTACCATCTGCAGTCTACACTTACATGAGCCGTTGCTACCATCTACAGTCAACACTTACATGAGCCGTTGCTACCATCTACAGTCAACACTTACATGAGCCGTTGCTATCATCTACAGTCTACACTTACATGAGCCGTTGCTACCATCTACAGTCTACACTTACATGAACAGCTGCTACCATCTGCAGTCTACACTTACATGAGCCGTTGCTACCATCTACAGTCTACACTTACATGAACAGCTGCTACCATCTGCAGTCTACACTTACATGAGCCGTTGCTACCATGTATGTATCTATGTATACATGTATTTAACTGTGTATGTGAGTGTGGCCGCTTAGCACATACAAAAATGTGCATGCATGCATGCACGTACGTATGTGTGAAGGTTTGCATGTATACATGCATACATGCTATGTATGTTATAAATGTTATGTTATATGTTATGTGCATATACGTTTTTATTATTATGTGATTAGCTGCTTAGCACATCAATGGAACAGATGCAGAACGAAAAATGAGTGGTGCTGCAGTCGCTTTTTGTTTTTTGTTCTGGTGCAGTGAAAAATGAGTGGTGCTGCAGTCGCTTTTTGTTTTTTGTTCTGGTGCAGTGAAAAATGAGTGGTGCTGCAGTTGCTTTTTGTTTTTTGTTCTGGTGCAGTGAAAAATGAGTGGTGCTGCAGTCGCTTTTTGTTTTTTGTTCTGGTGCAGTGAAAAATGAGTGGTGCTGTAGTTGCTTTTTGTTTTTTGTTCTGGTGCAGTGAAAAATGTGGCGCCGCAGTCGCTTTTTGTTCTGGTGCAATGAAAACGAAAAATGGTTTGACGTATCTTCATGTTGTTTGACGTATCTTCATGTTGTTTGACGTATCTTCATGTTGTTTGACGTATCTTCATGTTGTTTAACGTATCTTCATGTTGTTTGACATATCTTCATGTTGTTTTTCTAATTAATATTACAAAAATCGTGTATAACAATTTGTAGCTGTTTTTCATCTTTCCTACGTAAAATTTAAAAATTTTTAGTTTTTACGTTACAAATTTGATAACGAAAAAATAAAAGACGGCACATGCACAGACTCAGCTGGGTGTACAAGGCAATACCTGAATGCAAAGCAATGCTAACTGCCATGCACATCTTCAGTTGACTGTTATCCAGGTGCTGCCCAGGTGCTAGACTGTCTGTGAAATAGGTTATGCCGATTTCCATTTATTGTAACCACCTGTCACTCAAAATCACATTTGATCACCCTTGGGAAAGAAAGCCCAAAGACTGCCTGGTTTTACTTGGTTGTACGTAAACATAATCATATATAAATAAAACGGTTTAATTTATTTGATTCGTTTTGTTTCATGTTAAGGCTTACACATATGGCTACATAATATATAATTATTAGCAAAGTTATGATGTTTTAAAAAAACCAATTTAAATTGCTCCAGATTGTGTGTGCTGCAGATGTATTCGCGACATGGGAGCTTGGCTCAAAGTGCCAGTGCAGCTTTAAATAAGATTTTTGTCTGCAACAAACAATGCAGAGAAAATCTGGATTTATGTAAAAAAATCGGGGTGCAGCTTTAATTACAGGTGTGGTTTTAAATACAATATTTACAGTAGAGTCCATTTTCAAACATCATAATAAATTATATAGGCCTCCCTGTCTCGAAAGACAATAGGTCTGCGTCTGAAGAGTCAGTGGTTGGTGGTACAGCGCCTGCTGTGACTGTGCAGACCAATTCTGGAGTGACAGTCCTTTTCACATATTCACGCACTCTCACGTGCCATACCCTTCGATCTATGATAGTTGTCTCCCATGATGTTGTGTTCATGTTGCAGGCCTTCATATCACTTTTGCGCACATCCTTGAAGCAAAGCATCGGATGGCTGTTGGTCTGGAGCCTATTTTAAGCTCACTGTAGAGGATGTCTTTTGGCATTCGGCCATCCTCCATGCGACACATGTGCCCGAGCCATCGCATGCGATGCTCGCTGAGAAGAGCATATATGAGTGTTTGCTAGCTTGATTTCCAGCTCTGTGTTGGGGATTTGATCCTGCCATTTGATGCCAAGGATGCGCCTGAGGCAACGTAGGTGAAATGTGTTGAGGCGATGCTCCTGCTTGGCATATGTCATCCATGTCTCACTGCCGTACAGCAGGATGCTGAGGACACAGGCCTTGTACACTTGAACCCTAGTGTTCAGTTTGAGTGCACCATTTTCCCACACCCTATTGGTTAGTCTGGACATGGCAGAAGAAGTTTTGCCGATGCGTTTGTTGATCTCGTAAGTGCAGCATCATCAGCAAAGAGAAGTTCATGAATGAGGACTTTGCTGATCTTACTCTTTGCTTTCAGGCAGGCTAGATTGAAGAGCTTGCCATCTGATTTGGTGTGGATGTAGATGCCATCTTCAGAGGTTCTGAAGGCATATGAGGGAGAAAAAGATTCCAAACAGGGTAGACGCGAGGACACAGCCCTGTTTGACGCCACTCTTGATGGGGTAAACATTTCAGACTGCTCCATCCTATCGCACTGTGCTTTTCATGTTGCTGTGGAAGGCTGTGATCAGCTTTGGTGGACAGCCAATCTTTTTCAGTAGTTGGAACATGCCACTCCTACTGACAAGGTCGAAGGCCTTGGTCAGATCGATGAAGGCAATGTAAAGGGGCACTTGCTATTTGTGGCATTTCTCCTGTAGCTGACGCAAGGAGAAAAGCATGTCGATGGTTCACCTGCCTCTGCGGAAGCCACACTGAGCCTCGGGATACACTCGCTCTGCCAGCTTTTGCAGTCTGTTCAGGATGACTCGCGCAAAGGTTTTGCCTACAATGCTGAGCAGAGAGACAGTGCTGAGCGCATAACTTCATTGGCAGACTCCTTTTCTGACATGAGCGTCTCAAACCAGTCTGCGCTGCTTTTCCTCTGCTTGCTGAAAGTTGTCATGACAGCATTGTTGATACTGTCTCTGATGTGTGACCATTTGGTTTCAATGCCTCCTCTAGGTGTGCTATGCAGAGCTTGTTCAAGGGAATTGATGTATCTTTCAGTCAGTGCTGGAACTGAGGCAAAGGCAGCGTTGATACAAGACTTTCACCTTGCTGCATACCAGGGCGTGGTCAGTGGTCCAACTGATGTTGATTGGTAGAATGTGTTGGTAACGCAGAGGTTGTGGTAAGAGCACAGCACGAGCAGACGCTGTCTGTTTTCGTTCATTTTCCCAGTGCCATAGTGTCCAAGGCAGGTAGGCCATGAATCATGGTCGTCACCGACCCTGGCATTGAAGTCTACCAACAAGAACAGGTGTTCAGAGTTGATGATGCTGGTGATGATGGAGCTGAGTTTTTCATAGAACAAGTCTTTGACTTCCGGAGGGGAGCAGAGTGTTGGCGCAAGTTCACTGAGCCTGATGCAGTAGACAAACGGAGGGACAGGATGCGTTCTGAGTCATTTGTTGGTGGATCGATTGTGCTCAGCAGGGAGTTCTTGACAGCACACCCCACTCCATGGAAACGGAGTTCATCGGGTTGCTTTCTTTGCCAGAAGAAGGTGTAGTCTCTTTCTCGCAGTGATCCGTTTGTTGCAAGGCGTGTCTCCTGAAGAGATGCGATGTCCACGTTAAGGTTACTGAGCTCTCTGTCGATGATAGCTGTCTTCCTTGCATCTTCAATCCACATGAGATCATCCGACAGGCCAAGACACATGGTCCTGATATTCCAGCTTGCAATTCGAAGGGCTGGATCCTTCTTAACATTTTTCTTTGTTTTGCCTGGTGCAGTATTTCAGTCCACTTCTCAGGCGAAGACCCTAAGCTCCAAGCACCCACTGAAGCAGGTGGACCATGGCGGGACAGCACCTTAACTGACCAGGGGCTGCCTAGCTTGAGGCTGGCGGTACCTGTCCAGTGAGATACGATGAATTCTCCCACCGCTGAAGGCAACCCGTGGCGTCCGTGATAGACTTATAACTTATAAATTGTTGCCTTCCGTGTTGTACAGTCGCGGTGAGGCGACTATGGAGTGACACTCTCCATGGCACATGGCTGGGCGAGATGTATGGAGGTCTTGGGTTGCCCAAGTGACAAGACCATCCACTTGGCCTCACTTGTGGGAACCAAAGGAGTGCAGAGCACGACACTTGGCACCAGCTTGACTGCAGGAGCTGCCGGAAGATGCCAAGAGTTGACTCCACTCCAGATTTTCTGTCTGGGGGGCTCCACTCCAGATTTTCTGACTGGGTTTACTCCCATAGCCTTTGTCTCTCCCAAGATGCCCACAAGACAGTGTGGGTTTGTAATCAGAACAGTTGAGTAGGAGTGGCCATATGGATGCACTAGCAGCAAGCTGCAGGTACAGTGGCGATCACTACCCCTGGATAGGCTGTTTGTTGCGCTTCAGTATCCTTGGCTGAGTGGGATGTAAGGCCAAGACCCCAGCACCCCCAACAATAAATTGCATATAAATAGTAATAATAATAAAATAATAATAATAGTTAACTTCTATGGCACCTATATCCTCAGTAACCTGAGCTCAGAGGTGCAACAAAACAGAATCATTAAGCATAATCGTGAACAGGGACGCGCAAAAGTCATTCTCAGAACGAGAGACAACCGAAGATTTCTGGTGGAAATGCAGTTTGGAATAAATGTCTTGAGTTTTTTTTCGGAAGATAGCTATATAGTTTTAAATGTTTTCAAAGTGATGGGGAGTTCATTCCAGACTCTAGGTGCAGCAACAGAGAAAGCACGTTTGCCCAAGTTAAGTTTTGTTTTAGACACAATAAAATGTTGTAAAATTTATTATCTGAACTGTCTCGAGATATAATTGAAAGATGCAGGAGACTAGCCAAGTTGGGTGGTTGTTGCGTAGATAGAGCACAATATGTAAGAGTAGACAGCTTAAAATTAATTTGATAAGTAACTGGAAGCCAGTGTAACTGTTTAAGTAGTGGTAGTGATGGTGAAAACCGAGGCACCCTGAGTACTACACGTGCCAGACAATTTTGTACTCATTGGAGTTTAGCCAAGTCTCTTTTAGCAGTGTTATTTAGTAGTGAATTACAATAGTCAAGGCGGCTATTAACTAATGCTGTTGATATTGTTTTAGCAGTAGATACAGTTACGTGACGCCGAATTCGATGGAGATCACGTTTATGATAGAAACATGATTTACATACTTGAGAAATATGCTGGCGAAAGTTGAAGTCACTATCAAAGACAACACCTAGATTATGAACAGTATCTGATGGGAATGTATCACTGCCAAGCAGTTTAATTGGAAAATGGCTGATGACCCTATTTCATTGTTGCTTAGTGCCAGTAATAATAAGGTCTGTTTTATCTGGATTAAGCTTTAACTTACTTGATTCCATCCACAACAAGATATCAGTAAGACAATCACTGTAAATCGAAACAGATTCTTGTTCATCTGATTGTGAAAGTGATATGTAAACCTGTGTGTCATCAGCTTATAGGTGATGACTGAGATTATGATTAGCAATTACTTGGCTGAGACTTAGTATATAAGCTAAAGAGAACAGGGCCAAAGACGGATCCTTGCGGCACTCCGAATGGAAGGTGAAGATAGTGTGCCAGATATGTTAATGCTTTGGTGTCCATCTGAAAAATATGATTTGAATCACTGAAGAGCTGTGCCAGAAATGCCAAAACGTTGATGCAGTCATTAATTGATCAATTGTATCGAAAGCAGCTGAGAGATCTAGTAAAGTGAGTGCTGTGACTTTGCCATTGTCTATGTTATCAGCTATGTATATCATTGTGTATCTTGAGACGAGCCGTTTCGGTAGAGTGGAATCGTTTATTTGCAAACTGTAGATCATTGGATAAGTGATGTTTATAAATATGTTCATTAAGGCTATTAGCAACTACTTCTTCCAATACTTTTGACAGAAAACCGAGATTGGAGATAGGACAGTAATTCTTTAGGTCATTTTTACACAGATTTTGTTTTTTAATAAGAGAATTTACAGGCTCCTGTGCTTTGTGCATTAGAATGCGCAATATTAAAAGCACTTGAGCATTCTGGGAAATGGCTATGGTAGGTGTCACCAGGGTACTAGGGGTCAGCTCAAAATATTGGAGGAACATTATTTAGGTTACTAAGTAATACATTGCAGATTATCTTGGCTGAAGCAATATATATTCCACTTATGGAAATGGACAGGTAAGTAAACATGTCATCTTTCAGGTTATCTTGCTCTCCTGTTGCCTTCACACCCTTCGCCTATCCTCCCGTCTCCTTCACTCCCATCGCCTTCCCTCCTGTCTCCTTCGGTCCCGTTGTCTTCCCTCCCATCTCCTTTCCTTCCATCTCCTTCGCTCCTGTCTCCCTAGCTCCCGTCTCCTTCACTCCTGTGCCCTTCCTTCCCGTCTCCTTACATCCTATCTCCTTCCGGAATGTAATATACCTACTACGGCACTATTGGCAGTGCCACACGATTTCCGTAGCTGTTCTCACGCATATTTTAGCAGTTCCTTAATTCGCTTAAGCTGTGCAAAATCATGTTTTTAGCTGAGATTATTTTAGCTTATTAACATAACATTGTATTTCATTAACATAATTTGTTGACTGGCGAAATGCCTCCAGAAAAACAACCACTAGTTCGCAGCGTCTCACTACACATCACTGCTACTCGCTGTCAGGGAAGAAACATGAACATGAACATTACTAGGTGAATATGAACGGGTCAGTGCCCACATGAACGCAACAGCAGACCTCATACTTGGTTTAAATTTTGCACTGGCGATACAAACGGATTAATTAACAATTGGGGGAAACATTATATTTGTTATTATATTATTTATTTCGCTTCTTACGCTTTCATTGACACTCTGTTGTTTTGCAGTGATGTTGCAATTCATTTATTTGTGTCTACCATGTTTGTCTACAGCGTTTGCATGCTGCGTTTGTGTACCAAGACTACATCTATTTCATAGAAAGGCCAATGATGTGAGCAGTCACAGGAGTGGACCTATATCTGGGAGGGGGTGAAGTAGGCAGCCCTGGTTAAGGTATACTGGTAGAAGACTTGAGCAAGCTCTGAAACTCTTAACAACCAGCAATGCTTTACAGTTAATTTCAGATCATAGTTTTGTTGACACTTATAGATTTTGGTTAGGATCAAATGAATTGTTAGCAACACAGTGATTGAAATAATTGCTATGTGTCACATGACAAAGATTGTGTCCACAGAACTTGGAGCCAGATATGTTCAATGACTACTTGCGACAACTGAAGACTCAACTACTGGCAAAGGCAAGAAGTGACTTTTGGGATTATATCATTACAGGTAGGCTGCTCAACAGAGCACTGCATTGTCATTTATAATGCAATATTTTCATTCACTGAATACATTATATACATGCTCTGCAAACATGTACAGTATACAGTTCTTATGATGTATCGTGAAATGCATACAAATAAAAAGTTGTCATCCTATTGCAAATATTATATATACATGATCAGCAGCCACATTGTTACCGTTTTTTTTACAGTGCAAATATTTGGAACCTCGGTATTGTACCAAGCCTTAAATATGGCATGCTTGGTGTCTGTAGTGCCTGCAGTGCCCTGCATACATTGTGAACTGGAACAGGTCTTGAACCAGCTTCCTGTGACCTTACAGAGTCAGTGGCCATAGATTGGTCAATAATAATACACATACAGTGCCACTTGCTTAGTTGATAATTGTACAGCGCTTGATATTAAGACTTTTGGCCACTTGTCAACCCATACATATATAAATGAGTACATATAGATATATATATATATATACATATATATATATATATATATATATATATATATATATGTACAACTAAGCAAGTGGCACTGTGTGTGTATTATTGGCCAATCTATGGCCATTGATCAGTG
This sequence comes from Lamellibrachia columna, assembly GCA_963662155.1. NCBI lineage: Eukaryota > Metazoa > Annelida > Polychaeta > Sabellida > Siboglinidae > Lamellibrachia > Lamellibrachia columna. The sequence continues at coordinate 37,713,327 of OY759263.1, read as the reverse complement.
CATGAAACACCTATTCATTCCCGTGTAGTCAACAATATAATTTTGCTGTATTTAATGTTTCAGTTTTGAATCAAAACTGAATCTTTTCTCTGCCATATGAACTGTTATACAATAGTAAGGTTCCTACCTATTCGTTTTAACGTCAGCAGTATTTATTTATGTTCTGAGTGTTTAATTTTTATTTTCAAATATATTTGTCTTTTTATATAGTGACAATTTCCGTAATGTTGTAAATTAGTTATTTTGTGGGTCACTTAATTTAATACCTTTTTAATCTGTCTGGATTACTGAACTTTTTTCCTAAAAATCTAGCCCTGCATTATATACCTGCACACTCGTGCGCATACACACACATGTATACTGACAACTGTAACAGCGATGGTGATGAAGGTGTGACTTGTGTCAGGTTGACAAATGTAACAGTGATGGTGCTGAAGGTGCAACTTGTGTCAAGTTGACAACTGTAACAGCCATGGTGATGAAGGTATGACTTGTGTCAGGTTGACAACTGTAACAGCGATGGTGATGAAGGTGTGACTTGTGTCAGGTTGACAACTGTAACAGCGATAGTGATGAAGGTGTGTCCTTTGTTTTGCAGAGAAGCTAGCACTGATCTGTTCAGAGGAGAGTGGTGACAGCAAGGTGACAGACAGGGAGGCAGAGGCATTCCTTGCAGCTGCTTCACCAAGCAAAGAGTCATCACAGTCCACATATTCAGTGGCAGATGATCCAGAAAACCTGGTGAATTGATTTATTTACTTTATGTGGTTGTCCTTTATGTTTGCTTATTTTGTTTTCGTTTTCAACAGCAGGCTGTTGATATACCTTGTGGTTGTAGTATCTGCATTCTGTCATCCAACAACTATTCCATATCCACGTCACTTCTCTTGCTACTGGTTTACACCTTTCTCTCTTTAGTCTTGGTTTTCCTGCCACCTTAGCTGCTTCTCATTTTCTTTTCATTTCTTGGCCCGTATTCTCAAATATATGAAGTACCTTGAATGGACAGATATTCCAGTTTCTTGGCTCGCTCCCATCTCCCAACAAACATGCTCCCATCTCTGAATATTTCACCCATGTCTCACAAGTGTTCATCAGCAAACCAGCTATGGTAGAGTGCACTACAAACAGAAGAAGAGATTAGCTATGGGTTCACCGGTATCCCTGATAGTGGTGAACTTATACATGGAATACTTTGAAGAAAGAACCATCAGGGAAGCATCTCAACCTCCAGGCATCTGGCTGAGATATGTGGATAACACATTCATAGGGCTACAAGAGAGAACAGTTCACACAACATATGAACTCACTGGATGACAACATCAAGTTCACAATACAACCGGTACAGTACAACGTATTAGCCTTCATAAACACATGCTTTGAAGGACGATGGATCAATGAAGGTAGGCATATCGTAAAGCAACAAACTAATATTTGAACAACCATTTAGAACACCAAAGATCAGTGGTAAATCACTACTCCACGAACATAACACCTAGTAAGAGCAGAGAAGGATAAACTGTGGATGTTTAACACCACACAGCCAAAGGAAAAGAAGAAGGATAACACCACAGACACCAGCTGAAGATCACACGCAGTAGGTCTGTTAATGAGCTATCAGAGCAATTAGCAAGGATTTTCAATTCCTATGATATGTCAGTGTTTCAAAAACCAATCAACACCCTGAGATCACTGTTGGTGCACCCAAAACGCAATACAGCAAAGGAGGTAAAGTGTTGAATGCCCAGAATGTGAACAGCACTACATCGGTCAAACATTGAGAACACTTGACACAAGAATCAAAGAACATCTGTCTTGTCATCAGACACCTTCAGCCATCAGTGAACACAAACAGAACACAGGCCATCATTGTTCAATGAAAGACGAAGGGATTCTAGATCATGACGAGAACTGTATAGAGGGAAAATCAAGGAAGCAATAAACATCCACTGAACTTAACCTGCCCTGAACCGAGATGTTGGCCAGGAGCTCCCACATGTCCTTCTCCAGATTGTGTCACATGATGTCGGTCATGTGACACATCTGTGTCGAAGCCATTCCACTGACAAAGACCATGAGACATGGTCAAAATATTCGGAGATGAGAGGAAGTTTCTTGAGAGGTAAACAATGTCAAATTTATTATGACGTTTTTCTTTTCAAATTTTTTTAGCTATGACATATGGCTGTTTTAGAAGTTATTTACAACAATTTCACTTCATTGCAATGACTAACACCTGCAATGATATGCTCTGTTATCATTTCAAATAGCATATGGCTAAATGTTTAGCTTTATGAAATCTAATTATGATTTTAATGTATGAAAGTTTTTATTTATTTTAAAGAATATATATCCAGACTAACTGTACCCAGAGCATGGTTGACTATCCTAATTGTATCCAGGGCATGGGAAGTCATCCCAACTGTACATAGGCATGGTTAACTATCCTGACTGTATCCAGGGCATAGAAAGTCATCCCAACTGTACACCGGGCATGGTTGACTATCCCAACTTTATCCAGGGCATGGAAAGTCATCCCACTGTACACAGGCACGGTTGACTATCCTAACTGTATCCAGGGCATGGAAAGTCATCCCAACTGTACACAGGGCATGGTTGACTATCCTAACTGTATCCAGGGCATGGAAGGTTATCCAAGCTGTACACAGGGCATGGAAGGTCATCCCAACTGTACTTAGGGCATGGTTGACCAAGCCTACCCTAAACAGGGCTATCCCAACCATGCCCAGGACATAGTTTACCTCCCCATTGTACCCAGAGCATTGTTATAAATCACAACCATGACCATACCAACTGTGCCCAGGGCATGGAAACATTATCCTTACAGTACCCAAGGCATGGATGGCCATCCAGTCATACTCAGGACATTATAGTAGCCCATCCCAGTTGTACTCATGGTTGTACCATACACTAACCATACATTAACTCCATGAACAGCACTGATTGGGTATAAAACCATACCCAAATAAAATTTAATGTTCTTGTAATTTCTTTACTTTAAACCACCTTAAACCAACATTAATGGTTAATCTGCTGTAGCGTGGTATACAGTCTTTAGGACCATTCAAAGCAATTTACACTTCACTACCCCTCTTAAAGTGTAAATGTGTTGAACACCAACTTAGCTTATCTGGGAAGTATTAAACTGTCCAAGGCTATTCATTCACTTAATTCCAAAGTGTATATATTACTCACATATGCAGTGTGGGGTCATTAGGAACAGAATGAAAGTGTCAAGTATGTTCCACCACTATGCTGCATGTCTTAATTCTTCATGACATGTAACCAATTTTTATTAATTGTCGAAGCCTCAATTACTATTACTTAAAATAACAATGTAATTAATTACAATTATTACGATGGTATGTAATCAGAATTACAATCATGACTGTTTGTTTCATTTTGTAGTTCTCTAAGTAATCATGAAACTTTTAATTTGCCCTGGTTTATACAGATGGTGAGAGTTGGAGAATATAATGAGTTGTCTACTGACTGGTTTATACAGATGGTGAGAGTGGGAGAATGTAATGAGTTGTCTACTGACTGGTTTATACAGATGGTGAGAGTGGGAGAATATAATGAGTTGTCTACTAGTTGTATGACTTGTCTTTGCCTGGTGCTTTGATATTCTGAATTCATTTTCTGAACAAAAATTACAAGTGCTGTAACCACGATCAATTTAATTGTAAAGTAATCAGCAACTGGGCTCATTTGGAATAGTTCTTCCATTTGTTGCGCCTCTGAGCTCAATTTCTTGAAGATATAGGTGCTATAGAAGTTATTTTGTTTAGCCAGATTTAATATTGTTAACCCAATGCCCCCTAAATACACCACTGTTGTACAACCAATGCCCCCTAAATACACCACTGTTGTACAACCAGTTGCTCTAGGCTGTGTTTATTCAGTGTTCCAGATTAAGCATAGTTACACCTCTTGGAGGACTGTTAAAAGATAACTTGTTTAGTATATAGTAATTCAGTGATGTTTCATGCAAAAAAACATGTTTAAATACAGTGATAACAGATAATAAAATCAATTGGAGTGACCATATAAAGTACACATGTAATAACATTTCTAAGAGCATAGGCATTATTAAAAACGTAAAGAACAAACTGAACAAGAAGACATTGATTAACCTATATTATACATTTATTTACCCTTATATTACTTATTGTAACGTAGTTTGGGGAAGAGCCCAACAATATATTTATCAAAAATTCAGATTCAGAAAAGAATAATAGGTATAATTAGTCATGTTGTATTTAGAAACCACACACAGTTTTTTATTTAAGACATCAAATTATGAACATTTATCAACTAAACAAATATGTAAGCTGCATGCTCATGTATAAACATAATAGGGGTACGTTACCAAATATATTTACTGACATGCTTACACATCATGTCACATCACACAGTCATAAAATGAGACAAGAAACAGTTTATAAAATACCATACTGTAAAACCAACACCAGACAAAATACATTGGCATATGTTGGTCCCAAATTATGGAATACTATTGTTACAAAGAACCACCTGGATGACTGTGCGTCTATTTATATTTTTTAAAAGACAGTGAAACATTACATCTGGGGAACTTACGAACAAGATTACTGTAGTCAATTGTGATATACCAGTATAATTTAGTATAATAGTCATGTATTATATCTGAATGACTTATTTGTGGTAACCTTTTAACAGATCTTATTACAAACAATTTATTGATTAGACAATTATGGTATACTTGTATTAGAAATCACTTGTGAATAACTATTGGTTAACTTAGTATTATATTTTCAACGTGTACAGTAAAGTCAATGTTCCAACAGTAGCTGCTGTACACTGGTCTACTATAATTCACATGTGAATAATTTCACTTATCTATTTTTTTTTTTATAAAGAGCAGACATCGTGGCACATAATATATTTAATTTATAATTGAAAAAGGAAACATAAACAATTTGCTTCTTTTCCATTGTCTTAAATGTGCTAAATAGTTGATCGGCTGATGGATTATATGTATATGAATTTATGTTATTTGAGACAAACATTATTGTTATCATTATCACATTTGGATGTTTTCGTTTTCAGTTGGATTGCCTGTAAGCCAAGAAATGAAGAAATTATGCTGTTTGCAGATGGGATGTAAAACAAGGATTTGAAATATGAGTCTAGGTCATGTTTCCTGTCATTTCTCTGAACCGTAGTAGTTTTCTCTTTCTCTTGGGGAGTTTGTCTTAAGGGAAATGATTTTGCTACATTACATTAATTTTTAGAAGAGTTAAAAACGTTTGTTAAGACGTTTAATCTAATCTACCAGTCACTGATTGCAGATAGACTGCAGAACTGGGAGCAGAGTGAGTCAGGGCTTAGCAATCTTTCTAGTGACACATTTGTAAGACATATTGTTTTCAGAAGAAGCATGTCTAAGTGTATGTAGTTTTTTATTAAAGGTATTTTCTGTATATGAACATTTGCTTACTGTTCTTTTTAAACTCATAATAATTTAGCAGTTAAGAAATTTGGTAACTTGTTTTTAAATATCTTGACATGTCTGTCTCATAAATGTTGGTGAAATTTTGATAAGCGCATGTTGATGGAAAAACAAAGTAAATATGTCAGGCAGCTTGTGCACAACTTTATAACATCAGAAAGATAAGAGAGTACATTGATCACCACAGTGCAGAGCAGCTGATTCATGGTCTAGTCCATAGTCACATTGACTATTGTAATGCTCTGCTAACTGGCCTACCCAAATACATAATTAAGAAGCTTCAGATGGTACAAAACACTGTGGCCAGGGTGTTGCGCAGAGTAGGAAAGTATGAACGTATAACTCCAACACTTGAACAACTCCACTGGCTGCCAGTTGAGTTTCGAATCAAATACAAGGTGTGTTTATTGACATTCAATGCAATACACGGTCATGGTTCCAAGTAGTTGACAGACATGTTCAGATCAAAAATTAACATGGGCCGAGATCCTGTGATGTGCCAGGCGCGTAGATAGCCATATACACATACGCATGTGCTTCCACATCCATATAACAAACAAAAAATTCTCTTTTTCTATCTATGGCTAGGCAAATATTTTTTTTAATCCATCCCGCTCCCAGAAATTTAATCGTCCATCCCTAATCTGGCTGATATCTATCTATCTGAATGTTCGTAAAGTTGGTAGATGTATTTTAGTAAACAAATGTCTTCTAAACACAACTATTACTTACTCAACATTTCAGCTGCCTTCATCAGGAATTCTTAGACGATTCGATCTTCTGCTCACCAAAATGTGGAGTAAGTAATCTCAATAGTTGTGTTTAGAAGAAAATCTGTTACTCTTATAAAAACCAGCTTTCTCAACTCACCTTTCTCACCTGCCGGCTTGTCGACTGAGGTGGGTCGCCGTGGCCACGGAAGCTGCCCAGAGACATCTGTCTTGGGTCCCTGCTTCCCCAATCCCATTATTCTTCATGTCTTGCTTCACCACGTCCATGTACCAGGCCTATATTGGTTGCATCATTGCTACCTCGCCATCTTACATAGCCATACCAGTGCAGTCTGCTTCATCAGGTGTGATGGCTTGGTTGAGTACTCCAGCTTTCTTCTGTATAGACATGTTAGTCTGGTGTTCCATGAGACTAACACTCTGAATCCAACGCAATATACACATCTCTGTCTTACTTAGTAGCTGTTCATCCTTCCTGTCCAACACTCTCCGGCATAGCAAAGAGTGGGTTTGATGGCAGTCTTATATAGCTGATGTTGAGCTTCAGTGGTACCTTCTTGTCGCACACTACTCCTCTGAGTTCTCTCCACTTGTTCCAGGCTAGGCATACTCGGTTTTTACAGTCTGTCTTAACACCGCCTTCCACATCAAATATCGAGCCCAGGTATTTGAATTTGGAGACAGTTGGTAGCTCCTGGTTGTACATTTTTAGTCTGCACTCGGATGCCAAAGGTACCAAGTATTCTGTTTTCTGCCAACTCTCAGACCCCGGCTCTCCATAGCATTTCTCCACACCTCCAGTTGTTGCTCAGCCTCTTCTTTCATTTCCTCACACAGCACTAGGTCATCGGCAAACAGCATAGCTTGTGGTGTTGTGTCGATGTTCTCTGCTATCACATCCATAATAATAATGAACAGCGGTGGGCTAATAGCGGAGCCCTGATGTAGGCCAACGCCCACCTCAAAGCTGGCTGTTGTTCCTGCATGGGTCCTCATTGCAGTCTTACAATCTGTATACATATCCTGGATGGCTTTTACGTAGACTTCCTCTACTCCTTTTTTCTCAGTGCCCACCAGATCAACTCTGGGTAATCTGTCGTATGCCTTCTCCAGATCTACAAACACCAGATGACGTTCTTTCTGCTTCTCCAGGTACTTTTCTTGCGTCATCCGAAGAGTAAAGATGAGTTCTATTGTAGATTTTCCTGGTTGAAATCCGTATTGTCCATTGCTGATGTCTGCTCTCTCACTCAATCTGTTTTCCACCACTCTTTCATACAATTTCATGCCATGGCACATGAGCTTAATGCCCCTGTAGTCACTGCATTCCATGGCACTTCTTTTCCCTTTGAAGATGGATGTTATGTAGCTGGTTCTCCATACCGATGGTATTCCCTCCTGAAAGGCTTTGTTCATGGTTTGGCATCAGGTGTCTGGAGATAGCTTGTCTAAAATCCTCAAGGTCTCTGTTAGGATTTCGTCTGGTCCGCGTGACTTGTTGTTCTTCATCTTCCACAGCTGTTTCTGGATTTCTTCGATGGTAATTTCTGGTACTGGGCCCTCTACTGCTGGTCAATGGGCTCCCGCTGGTTCTCTACATTCAACAGCTGGTGGAAGTATCGTCTCCATATCTCACTGATCTCCTGTTGGTCTGTGACTATTTGCTTGTTGGTATCCATGATGTAGATGTTGTCTCTTATGTCTAGTGTCCTCTGGTGTCTTGCTTTGGCTAGCTTGTAGATTACTTTGGTACCCTATCCTGACTCCACCTTCTGGTACAAGTCCTTGTACGCCTTTTCTTTTGCCATTGCTACTGCTTTCTTTGCTTCTTTGTTCACTTCTCTATAGGCCTGTTCATCTGCTTCTGTTTTTGTGCATTGCCAGATCTTGAAAACCTGTTTCTTCTTCTTCACTGAGTCCTGGACGTCCTCCTGTCACCACCACGATTCCTTCTCTCGAAACTTGCCTCCTCTGGTCCGTCCCAGGACTTCCTCTCCTGTCCTCACTAAGCATTCCCGCAGTTCTTCCCATGATGGTGACTTCTCTTCTGTTGTCCGTCTGTTCAATTGTTCTGTCACCTTGATGTTAAACTCATCTCGTTCCTCCTGTTTGAGTTGGTACCACTTCACCATCCTGGTTCTTGGTCTTCTTATTTCCCTGTGTCCTAGGACCAGGGTCATGTTAGCCACCAGTATCCTGTGTTGTCTTGAAATACTTTCACCTGGAATCACCTTGCAGTTGGTCAACTCTTGGAGGTTAGCTCTTCTTAGCATAACATAATCTATTGTTGTCTCATTCTGCCCACTCTTGTAGGTGATGTAGTGCTCCTTCCATTTCCTGAAGAACGTGTTCCCAGGGCCAAGTTGACAGGTGTGGCTGGTCCCTGGTCGACGGGAGACATCCTATCTTTTCTCTGATTATCTGTATGTGGGATTGTCATTGGCTAAATATTGAAGCAGGGTTTTTACTGCCGGATGCTCTTCCTGACACCAACCCTCCTCTTTTTTTCGGGCTTGGGACCAGCTTGACTTGGGTCAAGATTGACCCTCCCCCAGGCAGAGGTACTCATATAACCAGCTGTAGTCTAAATATTCTAATAATAATATGGCCTATGTTTGGCAATATGTGGTGGAGTGGATGCGTTGTATTGGTCTTCTCAACTACAGCACACATGGATAGCCATGTGACGAAGAAAACCAAAAGGACACAGAATAAAAGCATAATTATTATACACTTCAAGATACATGGACAATGAACCCACATCAACTGTCATGTTATATTACTGTTTTAACACATTCTGCCTCAAAAAAATTTTTTAAACTATTCTAAATACATTTTTTTTACCAAATTTATTTTAGAAATACTTTTTCAAAAATACTTTTACACAAATACTTTTTCATGGCCTTTTGAAAACAATTATTGCCAAATTTGACTTGTTCCATTTTAAAGTTATTTGTATAATATAATGGATGTGCAGACACTTCCGGCTCCATTTGGCGATTACATGTTTGGAGAAATCACTCAGAATGACAGTCTTGCCCAGCTGACTCTCACCAGGCATCGTGAACTCGCTTGGAATATCTTGTGTGCGCTTGTGTGCAACAAACATTGGCGCCACATGACGCAGCCTTGATAATCGAGGCTAGTACAAAATGTAAACCTGTTGTCCTTCTCCTTATCATTCTTGAATTCCATACAGGTACAGATCCATACCAATATGTCTACATAGTCAGATAATTTCAGATATATAGCTTGAAAACTTCTCAAGTTAGAGGCACCTGAAAAAAAAATTCATGCTTGCTATTAGAAATACACATTTTTTATACCTAAATGTTATGATCACTTACGTGGGTCCTGGGTGAACCCCTATACTCCTAGAAACAAATAACGGAAGACAAAATCTCTGTTTTTAAATGTATGTAACTCAAAAATGGCAACAACAGATACACTGATTTTGATGGCAGATTCTGAAAGCCTGGGCCATAATTACCCAGTGTAGTGATTTCTAGCTTCCAAAGATGAGTTATGATACTCCAAAAATGTCAACAAAACAGATGCGATTCACGAATGCAAAAAAATGACGTGGCACCTTATCTTTAAGGGGCTATAAACCCAAAACTGCATGGTGTTGAGGGCTAACGTTTGGTTTATGGGTTTGGGAAGTTTACCCCATAGGAAAGTAAGACAGTCCCACAATATTCCCATAAGTCTGTACCTATACAGTTAATGTTGACTCTCCATGGGAAACTAACTAAGTCCCATAGAATCTGTCATAAAAATTGAAATAAGGTCCCATAAAGTTGTTATTGGCACTAAGATCTCCACACCAGCCCAAGGGGGAGAGGTTCTGGCATCATGTACCTTGTTTTGCATTATGGATTCTGAAATATGTTCGAACCAAACACTCCATTTTTACCAAATATATACAAATCCTACCAAAGCATATACAATTATATAATTTTTGAAAAGTATCTTGGAATAATTCACAACATAATGTATTTAATTTACAATACCTATGGAATGTATTGTAACATTCTGTGATGCGCGAATAGTATTTCATAGAATGCTAGAGAATGGTGTACAGGATCATATGGCATCCTCGCGAGTCGGGGGGGGAGTACCTACTACTCTATCCCTGTCATATATCCTACACAATGTATGGAAGCCAAATCATGTGTACACTTCATCCCACTTGCTGTCTTGGTGGTTGTGATTCTGGGAATAAGCTCAACAGCAAAGAGCAATTCAAGGAAATGCCTGTCATTAATTGACCAACCACCTATGACAGGTCTACAGCCAATTAAAGTTAACTTCCTGGGGTACTGATGTACTCAGCATCCCCTGGCTCAAGAAGATGTCATATGCATGCCAACTATACTTCAGGATTATGTTGACGGAATATACTGTATGGCATTGAATACTAAACGTATAATATACCACTGAATTATGTATATATATCATATATGTATCATTAAACAATTTTGCAGAATACCCTGCAGTATCCTAAAACATCTTTCAATGAGCACATTCTTTAGACAAATCCCATTCCAAGGGAATGAGTATAGCAAAATAACATTGAATTCCCAAGTAAATATTTCCATAGGAAATTATCATTGCACGTTTGTATTAGGGTTAGGTGGCAGTTTGACTATGGCTATTAGGCCTATCATGAAATGCATATTTACACGTATGTACGCTTACAACGGCGTAGCGCTGAAACGCTACACTCTTATCTTGCCAGTACAGTAGCTACCATACATTGTCCACATTCTTCAAAAGACTTGCACGTAATCACCCAACCATGGAATGTCAACATGCTTCACTGACTATATATAACCACAACATGGAACTGAACCAAGATTCGTGACAAGACCACGCTTCACTGGATGTAGGGCAGCTTACGAACTGCACAGTAGCCCCCAGAATGATGGCTTGCTGTTTGAAAACTGTCCAGCTGCTCCGACTGGTGACACCCAGTATCAGACGTGTCCACCACAAAAAACTGGTTTATGTGAGTATACATGTCCAGATATGTGAGTATACATGTCCAGATATGCGACACAACTGACCACAAGCTATTGTCTGGGTTCTAGAAAATAGGATGCAACACTCACTTGGTGCTGTTGGAAGCTTTTGTAAGTGCTGTTGTTCTTGTGACTCGGTCATCTGAAACGGACTGTAGACATGGTGAATGTTACTGAATAACAGGTCATCAGTTACTGGCTGTGTGTGTGTGTGTGTGTGTGTGAGTGTGTGTGTGTGTGTGTGTGTGTGTGTGTGTGTGTGTGTGTGTGTGTGTGTGTGTGTGTGTGTGTGTATAGTGAATATTAATGAGATAATAGGCCACCAGTAACTGGCTGTATATATGGTGAATGTTACTGAGATAATAGGTCAGCAGTAACTGGCTGTAGACATGGTGAATTATTACTCAGACAGACAGACAGATGTATTTATTTGACCCATAATTGAGTATATAAAAATATAAAAATAAAAGAATATGCAAGTATTATATAACTATCAAATAAGGGTTCAGGAGAGAAATATATGGGTTTAAGGCTAAAATTTTGCCGCTCTCACAGGAGCCACCAATGTATAGTTAACGCAAATTTAACCCTGGCATATACAAATAGTAGCATATCAGTTGACAGGCTGACATATTCAAAGCTATACACCATGTTCTTGTAGGTGATTTGAATGGTTATTCATCCAAAGAGGTACAAGACAAACTGGCCATTCATTCATATTGACAAATGTAACAATTTCGGAGTGTACACAGAGCTAGATATGTATGCACATAATGATATTTAACATAAGTTGCAAAACCATGTATGCTGTGAGTGTAGATTTTTATTTAATCAGATGCATTATTGATCGTATGTGGCAGAGTGTATCTTTTTTGGGTAAATTCATGTTGTATCCTGGTTGTGGGTATGCTGTATTGTCCACATGTGTTAACATTGTGAATACTATTATCTTTATATTAAGAGGTAATAACTGTTTTAGTCTATTTAGAATACCATTTGTCCATGAAAACCTATTTGATATTTTGTCGATGCAACTTTTCCAGTTAAATTGCTCATTAAAACTTATTATAAGAAAATTTAATTCAAACACTCTCAATATTTGTGTTATCTATTTTTAGTAAAAGGGAAGTTGCAACTTTTCTTCTGGTTGTTTTGAAAAGCATAGGCCTATACTTAGTTTTGTTTACGTTGAGAGACAATTTATTTAGTTTTAGCCATTCGCTAAGTTTGTTCAGTTCTATATTAATAGGAAATTCTACATTTCCATTTTGTTCACACGTGGAAAATGAATCTAGGTGTCATCGGCATTCATTATAAAATTTTACTTTTGACTGGCCTTTGCAAAGTCATTAATATATATAATAAATAATAGTGGGCCTAGAATCGAACCTTGAGGTACGCCTGTTGATATAGTAAGCATGCCTGATTTGGCATCCTCTATTTCCACATACAGTTTTCTATCTGTTAGATAATTTCTAATTAAACTTAAAGCTACTCCCTTTACACCATAATATTATAATTTTTTTAATAATATATGATCCAGTGTTGAATGCTTTGGAAAGGTCCAAGTAAATATTTATAGGTATTTCATTTTTGTCCATTTGTGCAATTATTCTATCGGTTAATTCAAGAGCAGCAAATTGAGTACTATGTTCCGTTCTGAATCCATATTGGTTATCGAACAAGAGATTTTGTATTTTAAGAAAGATATCTAGCTGGGTGTAAATTATCTTTTCAATTACTTTTGAAATAACTGGTAAGAGGTCTTGGTAATTGGTCTGTAATTGACAAATTTGGTATTGTCACCTTTTTTAAGAATTGGAATTACTTTGGCAATTTTAAGTTTATCAGGGAAGATACCCATAGCTAATATTTGGTTTGTAATAAGTGTTAATGATTTTATCAGTGCCAGTTTCACTAATTTTAATAATCGTGCAGAAATACCATCATACCCACAACTTATTTTTTGGTGAATATTATCTATTGTTTTAGAAATTGTTTCTTCATCAATGTTAAAATTTGAATGAATTGGTAGTTTTTCTCTTTCATGTAATAACTGAAAGTTTTATTTTCCTTGGCCCTGTTCTGTTCAGCTTATATACTACATCGCTCAGCCAAGTCATTACTAATCATAATCTCAGTCATCACCTTTATGCTGATGACACACAGGTTTACATATCACTTTCACAATCAAATGCATAAGAATCTGTTTCAACTTTAAGTGATTGTCTTACTGATATCTTGTTGTGGATGGAATCAAGTAAGCTAAAGATTAATCCAAATAAAACAGATCTTATTATTACTGGCACTAAACAACAACGAAATAGAGTCATCAACCATTTTCCAGTTAAACTGCTTGGTAGTGATACATTCCCATCAGATATTGTTCGCAATTTTGTTGTTGTCTTTGATAGTGATTTTACTTACAATATGATATGAGTCACAGATTATACAAATAGCGGAGCAACCAAGGAGATCCTCTAGAAACCAGGCAGGGCTTATGACAAGGACCACTCAGAAATAAGTCAACATAATTATTTTGTTTCCTTAGGCTTAAGCCAAAACATATACTAAGCAACATTATTGTAAGTGAAATACAATATAATGTAAAAAAATAAAAAATTGCTTAAATATGTACATACAAATTGTACTTAGAATTTTATGAACAACTACTACACTAATAACCTAACTAATTATTGCACATGAATACATTACAATGTGAACATGAACACATTAAGTAATGCAGGAACTATGAATACATTAAATACTACACAAACATCAATTCATGGTTTTTCTGCCATGTTAAAATAACGGTAGATGTAAAGTATATGTTATACAAATACAAATTGAGTCTCAAAAATGTTGCTTAAATATCAATATATAATTTGTACTTTGAATTATATGAACGAATGATACACTAACTACACAATTGTCATATATTCATTAAATGTGAGCATGAATACATTAAGTAATATATGATCCTGACTACATTAAATATTACATAAGCTTGAAACACTTGGTCTTCTCCAACATGTGAAAATAAATGTAGATATAGAGTACATTTTGTACAAATACAAAGTTTCTTATTTGCAGCGTTTACTGTAAAGTCATTGATATTTAGAGAGTAACAATTCTTTCAGTTTATTTTTAAATTGGTTAATGGACACAAGCTGTTTTAATTTACTAGGTAATGCATTCCAGAATACTGGTCCTGAATAGTTTATTGTACATTTCCTGTTGTTTGTTCTTATGTTTTGGATATAATAGCTATTTTGGTTTCTTAGATTATGTTTGTGGATATTTTGTATTCTCGTAAGCATTTCGTGTGTTCTACAAAGAATGTTATTTATAGTATATGGTACTTGTAAATAGACAGATAGACTGCAAATAATGCATCACTACCTATGGCTATGGCGAAAAAATTTGCAAATAATTTGCTTCATATGTACTTTTTAATACTAATATTGCATTAATAATAAAATCTGCAAAGTTCATGAGAGAGAATGTCTGCAGTAAATGGCTGTGGAAAGGTGAATATTACTGAGAGAATATATCAGCAGTAACTGGTTGTGGACATGTTGAATATTATGGAAAGAGAATGTCACCAGTGAATAGACATGGTGAATATTACTGAGAGAAATGTGTCAGCAGTAAGTGGCTGAAAACATGGTGTATATTACTGAGAATCGGTCAGTGGTAACTGGCTGTAAACATGGTAAATATTACAAAGAGAATAGGTATTATGTTGCCATTGACAATAATTCACGTTGTAACAACTGACAACTAACGATGTCGCAAGTGACAGAAACTTTATTAACGCAACATGGTTGCACCACGCCATGGATACAACCAACATCAAAACGCCCGGGGTCTCCGGTATCAAAACAACTGAAAACGCGGATCGAGACTTAGCATCCGAAATACACCACATTCCTCCATGCGTAGTTTTTAATCTCAAACTGTGAAATGTCAGTAACTGCAACACTAGTCCAATCAACACAAGTGTCTACAATTGCAATATTAGTTATGAATTAGACATAACAAATGTCACAGGGCAGCGTTCGGCGTGCACCCATAAAACCAACAGTCACAAGTTTATAAATCTAATCGGATCGGAGGTTTAGACACTCGGTGCGGACCTGCGTAGTTCAGGTGTCATTTCTCACTCTGTTGGTGTAGGTACTTTTGGTGAAGTACAAGACGCAATCACTGTCTCACGTGATTTCACTACAGGCGATGGTACCAGTTTAACACCTTCCATAGCTGGAACAACCCCGACACCTGAAGGTAATGTCATGCCGACATTCTCTTCCGGTATGCGGGCACGTAGATGATCCACATGACGTCTCCATACGCATCCATCAGTCAGAGTGACGGTGAATGACCCTGGACCCAAGCGAGTTTTAAGTACTCCGGGTAAACATTTCGGTTTAGCTGCAAAGTTCATGGCCCAAACTGCATCACCTGCAAAGAATGTTCGCTCGGTTACTGCTGCGTTGTGATTCTCTCATGCAGTGGCTTGTTTGTTTAACACACGATCTTCCACCGCCGGATACAGATCAAGCCTGAATCGCGGCCATTTTGACATAAGCATCTCTGCAGGTATTTGACCAGTTGTCGTTTGAGGCGTTACCCGATATCGTGACAGGAATTGATACATCCTGGTTTCGGGATCACCACCGTTGATTTTCTTTAGACTGTCTTTGATAGTTTGTACAGCCCTTTCTGCGAGCCCATTGCTGGCTGGGTGGAATGGCGCACTACGGATGTGCTTGATGCCATTGCTCCTGCAGCCCTTTCTGCGAGCCCATTGCTGGCTGGGTGGAATGGCGCACTACGGATGTGCTTGATGCCATTGCTCCTGCAGCCCTTTCTGCGAGCCCATTGCTGGCTGGGTGGAATGGCGCACTACGGATGTGCTTGATGCCATTGCTCCTGCAGCCCTTTCTGCGAGCCCGTTGCTGGCTGGGTGGAATGGCGCACTACGGATGTGCTTGATGCCATTGCTCCTGCAGTAGTTCTGCAATTCATGGCTGGTGAATGCAGTTCCATTATCTGACACCAAGGTGTATGGCAGGCCATGTGTTCCAAATGTTTGACGAAGCCACAATATGGTAGCAGCGGTAGTCGAAGATGTCATGACATGCGCGTCAATGTATTTTGAATGAGCATCCACAATGACTAGAATCATTTTCCCTTCGAACGGACCAGCGTAGTCGATATGCACGCGATACCACGCTTTGCCTGGCCACTCCCACGGGTGTAAGTTTGCATTTGCTGGCAACTTACTGTGTTGTTGACATACACCACAGATGCGCACTTTGAGTTCGATATCTGCGTCAAGTCCTGGCCACCACAGGTATCTGCATCCTTACGATACTTGGATGGCATTCGTGAAGTTCGTTGAGTAGTTTCTCTCGTCCCGGTGCTGGGATGATAACGCGAGATCCCCCACAGCAAGCATCCTTGCTCTATTGACAGTTCATCCTTCCTTCTACTGTACGCTGTGAACTCCCCGTCAACAACAGATGGCCAGCCCTGCAAAACGAATTTCAGCACTTTTGATAGCACTGGATCTCGAGCTGTCCACTGTGCTATTTTGGTCGCTGTGATTGGTGTGTCATTGACAATGACAGTACTTCCTCTGGCACAGGAACATAAGATGTCTTCGTTGGTAACGGTAGTCTGCTCAGATCATCTGTGTTAGTGTTCTGCACACCAGGTTTGTATCGCAGGTGATACTGGTAGTTTAGCAATGTCAGTCCCATCGCTGGAATCTTGCGCTCGCGAGTGGCGAGATCATCTTGTCCTCCTTCAGCAGACCCAATAGTGGGCGGTGGTCTGTCTGAATGACAAAGTCTCGACCGTAGACATATTTGTGGAATTTGGTGACACCAAAGATAATATCAAGTCCTCGCTCAATCTGCGCATAATTCCTCTCTGCTGGAGCGAGTGTTCGCGACGCGAATGAGACAGGTTTGTCCGAGCCGTCTGGCATCTGATGTGATAGCACAGCTCCGATGCCATATGGCGATGCATCACAGCTTAACACCAGTGGTAGTCGCAGGTCATAATGAACCAGCACTTGTGATGATTGCAATAACGCTTTCGACTCTTCGAACGCTTGCGACTGTGCCGACCCCCAGTGCCATGGAGTGTCTTTTTGCAACAGCTCGTGCAGTGGTCCTAGAACTGCACTGAGATTCTTGAGAAACTTGTGGTAATAATTCACCATTCCCAAATAGCTTCGCAGCTCGGATACTGATTTCGGTTCTGGAGCATTTTGCAACGCAAGTATTTTCTCGTTAGTAGGGTGGATCCCTTCAGCATCCAATCGATGACCCAGGTATACACAAGATTCTTGCATGAAGGAGCACTTCTCTATTTTGAGCCGCAAACCTGCTGTTTGCAGTCGACTCAATACAGTCAGGAGATTCGCTCGAGCTTCTTCCAATGTGCGACCAGACACTAAGATGTCATCGAGGTAAACTGCCACCATCGGTATGCCTTGAACGAGTTGCTCCATTGCGCGTTGGAATATACCGGGTGCAGACGATACCCCATAGCACAATCGTGTATACTGAAACAAGCCTTTCAGTGTAGCGATCGTGGTCAGTTTCTGTGACTCCTCACTGAGTGCCACCTGCTGGTAAGCATGACTCAAGTCCAGTTTGGAATACACCACACCACCTGCAAGTTTTGAGTACAGGTCTTCGATGTTGGGAATCGGATACTGATCAGTTTTTGCAGCTGTGTTCACGGTAAGTTTATAATCACCACAGGTGCGCACTTCGCCATTCGCTTTCAAAACTGGTACCATAGGCGCCGCCCAGTCTGAATACTGTAATGGTATGATCACGCCTTGTGCTTGCAATCGATCAAGTTCCTTGTCAACGTTGCCTCTCAACGCTAGAGGAACTGTACGTGGTTTGAAACAACGACATACAGTTTTGCTTCGACATTCTTCATTTTTCGCAGACCATCCTTGAACCGCTCCGGAAACATGACAACATAGTCAACATCATCCACTCGACGCACTGCTGACCAGTCCAACTTCATGTGCTCTAACCAGTCCCTTCCGAGCAAATTGAGCCGGTCACCACTAAACAAGGCAGAGTGTATGACTGGTGACACACATCCACTGTCACGCCCCCTGCTGGCTGTATCATGTCCAGAATAAGTTCTCAACGTGGGCAAATTCTCAGTAGTCAGCTGCAATTGTTGACTACCTTGCCGAATTTGTTCGAACTGCCTCGAACTGATGATGGATGTAGTCGCACCAGTGTCAGTCTCCATCACTACTGGCATGCCGTTTAATGTCACTGCACACATGTATGGTTTGACATGACTGCCATAGTTCATGCTCTATTCATAGTTCATGCTCTATCCATAGTTCATGCTGTATCCATAGTTCATGCTGTATCCATAGTTCATGCTGTATCCATAGTTCATGCTCTATTCATAGTTCATGCTGTATCCATAGTTCATGCTGTATCCATAGTTCATGCTGTATCCATAGTTCATGCTGTATCCATAGTTCATGCTGTATTCATAGTTCATGCTGTATCTATAGTTCATGCTGTATCCATAGTTCATGCTCTATTCATAGTTCATGCTGTATCCATAGTTCATGCTGTATCCATAGTTCATGCTGTATCCATAGTTCATGCTCTATTCATAGTTCATGCTCTATTCATAGTTCATGCTCTATTCATAGTTCATGCTGTATCCATAGTTCATGCTGTATCCATAGTTCATGCTCTATTCATAGTTCATGCTCTATTCATAGTTCATGCTGTATCCATAGTTCATGCTGTATCCATAGTTCATGCTGTATCCATAGTTCATGCTCTATTCATAGTTCATGCTCTATTCATAGTTCATGCTGTATCCATAGTTCATGCTGTATCCATAGTTCATGCTCTATTCATAGTTCATGCTGTATCCATAGTTCATGCTCTATTAATAGTTCATGCTCTATTCATAGTTCATGCTCTATTCTTAGTTCATGCTGTATCCATAGTTCATGCTGTATCCATAGTTCATGCTCTATTCATAGTTCATGCTGTATCCATAGTTCATGCTCTATTCATAGTTCATGCTGTATCCATAGTTCATGCTCTATTCATAGTTCATGCTCTATTCATAGTTCATGCTGTATCCATAGTTCATGCTGTATCCATAGTTCATGCTGTATCCATAGTTCATGCTCTATTCATAGTTCATGCTCTATTCATAGTTCATGCTGTATCCATAGTTCATGCTCTATTCATAGTTCATGCTGTATCCATAGTTCATGCTCTATTCATAGTTCATACTCTATTCATAGTTCATGCTCTATTCATAGTTCATGCTGTATCCATAGTTCATGCTGTATCCATAGTTCATGCTCTATTCATAGTTCATGCTGTATCCATAATTCATGCTCTATTCATAGTTCATGCTCTATTCATAGTTCATGCTGTATCCATAGTTCATGCTGTATCCATAGTTCATGCTGTATCCATAGTTCATGCTCTATTCATAGTTCATGCTCTATTCATAGTTCATGCTGTATCCATAGTTCATGCTCTATTCATAGTTCATGCTGTATCCATAGTTCATGCTCTATTCATAGTTCATGCTCTATTCATAGTTCATGCTGTATCCATAGTTCATGCTGTATCCATAGTTCATGCTGTATCCATAGTTCATGCTCTATTCATAGTTCATGCTGTATCCATAGTTCATGCTGTATCCATAGTTCATGCTCTATTCATAGTTCATGCTGTATCCATAGTTCATGCTGTATCCATAGTTCATGCTGTATCCATAGTTCATGCTGTATTCATAGTTCATGCTGTATCTATAGTTCATGCTGTATCCATAGTTCATGCTCTATTCATAGTTCATGCTGTATCCATAGTTCATGCTGTATCCATAGTTCATGCTCTATTCATAGTTCATGCTCTATTCATAGTTCATGCTCTATTCATAGTTCATGCTCTATTCATAGTTCATGCTGTATCCATAGTTCATGCTGTATCCATAGTTCATGCTGTATCCATAGTTCATGCTCTATTCATAGTTCATGCTGTATCCATAGTTCATGCTGTATCCATAGTTCATGCTCTATTCATAGTTCATGCTCTATTCATAGTTCATGCTCTATTCATAGTTCATGCTCTATTCATAGTTCATGCTGTATCCATAGTTCATGCTGTATCCATAGTTCATGCTGTATCCATAGTTCATGCTGTATCCATAGTTCATGTTCTATCCATAGTTCATGCTCTATTCATAGTTCATGCTGTATTCATAGTTCATGCTCTATTCATAGTTCATGCTGTATCCATAGTTCATGCTCTATTCATAGTTCATGCTGTATCCATAGTTCATGCTGTATCCATAGTTCATGCTGTATCCATAGTTCATGCTGTATCCATAGTTCATGTTCTATCCATAGTTCATGCTCTATTCATAGTTCATGCTGTATTCATAGTTCATGCTCTATTCATAGTTCATGCTGTATCCATAGTTCATGCTCTATTCATAGTTCATGCTCTATTCATAGTTCATGCTGTATCCATAGTTCATGGTGTATCCATAGTTCATGCTGTATCCATAGTTCATGCTCTATTCATAGTTCATGCTCTATTCATAGTTCATGCTGTATCCATAGTTCATGCTCTATCCATAGTTCATGCTGTATCCATAGTTCATGCTCTATTCATAGTTCATGCTGTATCCATAGTTCATGCTCTATTCATAGTTCATGCTGTATCCATAGTTCATGCTCTATTCATAGTTCATGCTCTATTCATAGTTCATGCTGTATCCATAGTTCATGCTGTATCCATAGTTCATGCTGTATCCATAGTTCATGCTCTATTCATAGTTCATGCTCTATTCATAGTTCATGCTGTATCCATAGTTCATGCTCTATTCATAGTTCATGCTCTATTCATAGTTCATGCTGTATCCATAGTTCATGCTGTATCCATAGTTCATGCTTTATCCATAGTTCATGCTCTATTCATAGTTCATGCTCTATTCATAGTTCATGCTGTATCCATAGTTCATGCTGTATCCATAGTTCATGCTGTATCCATAGTTCATGCTCTATTCATAGTTCATGCTCTATTCATAGTTCATGCTGTATTCATAGTTCATGCTGTATCCATAGTTCATGCTCTATTCATAGTTCATGCTGTATTCATAGTTCATGCTGTATCCATAGTTCATGCTGTATCCATAGTTCATGCTGTATCCATAGTTCATGCTGTATCCATAGTTCATGCTCTATTCATAGTTCATACTCTATTCATAGTTCATGCTGTATCCATAGTTCATGCTGTATCCATAGTTCATGCTGTATCCATAGTTCATGCTCTATTCATAGTTCATGCTGTATCCATAGTTCATGCTGTATCCATAGTTCATGCTGTATCCATAGTTCATGCTCTATTCATAGTTCATGCTCTATTCATAGTTCATGCTGTATCCATAGTTCATGCTCTATTCATAGTTCATGCTGTATCCATAGTTCATGCTCTATTCATAGTTCATACTCTATTCATAGTTCATGCTCTATTCATAGTTCATGCTGTATCCATAGTTCATGCTGTATCCATAGTTCATGCTCTATTCGTAGTTCATGCTGTATCCATAATTCATGCTCTATTCATAGTTCATGCTGTATCCATAGTTCATGCTGTATCCATAGTTCATGCTCTATTCATAGTTCATGCTCTATTCATAGTTCATGCTCTATTCATAGTTCATGCTGTATCCATAGTTCATGCTCTATTCATAGTTCATGCTCTATTCATAGTTCATGCTCTATTCATAGTTCATGCTGTATCCATAGTTCATGCTGTATCCATAGTTCATGCTGTATCCATAGTTCATGCTCTATTCATAGTTCATGCTCTATTCATAGTTCATGCTGTATCCATAGTTCATGCTGTATCCATAGTTCATGCTGTATCCATAGTTCATGCTGTATCCATAGTTCATGCTCTATTCATAGTTCATGCTCTATTCATAGTTCATGCTGTATCCATAGTTCATGCTCTATTCATAGTTCATGCTGTATTCATAGTTCATGCTGTATCCATAGTTCATGCTGTATTCATAGTTCATGCTGTATCCATAGTTCATGCTGTATCCATAGTTCATGCTGTATCCATAGTTCATGCTCTATTCATAGTTCATGCTCTATTCATAGTTCATGCTGTATCCATAGTTCATGCTGTATCCATAGTTCATGCTGTATCCATAGTTCATGCTGTATCCATAATTCATGCTCTATTCATAGTTCATGCTGTATCCATAGTTCATGCTGTATCCATAGTTCATGCTCTATTCATAGTTCATGCTCTATTCATAGTTCATGCTCTATTCATAGTTCATGCTGTATCCATAGTTCATGCTGTATTCATAGTTCATGCTGTATCCATAGTTCATGCTGTATTCATAGTTCATGCTGTATCCATAGTTCATGCTCTATTCATAGTTCATGCTGTATCCATAGTTCATACTCTATTCATAGTTCATGCTGTATCCATAGTTCATGCTGTATCCATAGTTCATGCTCTATTCATAGTTCATGCTGTATCCATAGTTCATGCTGTATACATCGTACGATACACGTGGTACTGAAGGAACGTTCTGGGACACGTTTTGTACGACATGTATTTCCCTTGATGCTCGACAAACTCTCGAAAAGTGGTTTTCACGATGGCATCGATAACGTTTCTTCCCCCCTCCCCCGCCGGGTACTGGCTCTCTCTCTTCTCGTGTATTGCCTCATCACATTCTCGTGTATTGCCTCATCACAACCACTGGCACTGCCTCATCACACTGCAATTGTTATGAGTGTTGGAATTTTTGCGTAAATTCCTACTTCTGTTGGGTCTCGTTTGGCGATTACCATGCCGTGAATGTGTCTGTGGTTTGATAAATACCTTGTGCATTTTCGGTTCTTCCCCAACGACACCATTGCCGACCATCGCTTGGCCCTGCGCGTGTGTTGCACCTAAAGTACGCCCGTACTTTATTAAATCGGCCAGGCTGATGCTTGGTTCGCTCAGTCCATTGTCTCGCACTTTGCTGTTTTGACATTTCTGTATAATCTGGGAACGAACTTCCCTGTCCACGTCGTGAAAGTTGCAGTTTCTCGCAATTTGTCTTAAACGTGGGTTGAATATATCTAATGTTTCATCCGCAAGCCGCGCCGCCTGGCGGAAAACGAATACTTCGTATTCTTCATTGCGTTGTGGTGCGAAATATTCTGTCAGCAGGCGTTTAGTATCGTCAAATGATGTTTCATTAACGGTCCCTAATGACTCACCCAAGTCGAACACTTCCTCCTAAGCGTAGTGTAGAAGCATGGCTTTCTTTTGTGCATCGTCTGTGATCCGCTTTGCCACAGTAAAGTTTACGAAACGTTTCAATCGGTCCCAACGTTGAGCCGCTGTCTCCGCCGGTTCGGTTACAAACACAGACAATCCTTCGTGGTCCATGCCTGCTAGCGAGTACTTGCAATCCTTCGTGGTCCATGCCTGCTAGCGAGTACTTGCAATCCTTCGTGGTCCATGCCTGCTAGCGAGTACTTGCAATCCTTCGTGGTCCATGCCTGCTAGCGAGTACTTGCAATCCTTCGTGGTCCATGCCTGCTAGCGAGTACTTGCAATCCTTCGTGGTCCGTGCCTGCTAGCGAGTACTTGCAATCCTTCGTGGTCCGTGCCTGCTAGCGAGTACTTGCAATCCTTCGTGGTCCGTGCCTGATAGCGAGTACTTGCAATCCTTCGTGGTCCATGCCTGCTAGCGAGTACTTGCAATCCTTCGTGGTCCATGCCTGCTAGCGATTCCTTGCAATCCTTCGTGGTCCATGCCTGCTAGCGAGTACTTGCAATCCTTCGTGGTCCATGCCTGCTAGCGAGTACTTGCAATCCTTCGTGGTCCATGCCTGCTAGCGAGTACTTGCAATCCTTCGTGGTCCGTGCCTGCTAGCGAGTACTTGCAATCCTTCGTGGTCCGTGCCTGCTAGCGAGTACTTGCAATCCTTCGTGGTCCGTGCCTGCTAGCGAGTACTTGCAATCCTTCGTGGTCCGTGCCTGCTAGCGAGTACTTGCAATCCTTCGTGGTCCGTGCCTGCTAGCGAGTACTTGCAATCCTTCGTGGTCCGTGCCTGCTAGCGAGTACTTGCAATCCTCGTCGCCAATTTATTATGTCGCCATTGACAATAATTCACGTTGTCGCAATTGACAATAACTAACGATGTCGCAATTGACGGAAACTTTATTAACGCAACATGGCTGCACCACGCCACGGATACAAGCAACATAACAACGCCCGGGGTCTCCGGTATCAAAACACGGGTAACTGAAAGACTTAGTATCCGAAATACACGACAACAGGTTTCGAGCACTGATTGCAGCTTATGACTCTTCCAATGAAGTCTATTTGGTTTCTGCCAGGGATGGAATACGGTCTTGACAGTCCCAGTGAGTTAGCACTGTGCTCTATAAATACTCTAACAGTGAGCACGACATGTGCTGCCAATTTCAACGTTTTGAAATCTGACCACTGTACGTGTTACTCATGTACGTGTTACTCATGTACGTGTTACTCGTGCACCTGTTGGTTTGTATTGTGGGTGCGTGTTTTTCAAACAGGCAGAACCTGAGTGGACTGTGGGTAAAATGTCCAAACACATTTGCTCATAGGATATTTGCATACCAAGATTATTTGTCATGGGCACTTGCTCACATTTTAAAAGTTGTTCTCATTGGATTGCTAAGTTTTGGTCTACGACCTGTAGGATGTGGGATTTTTCACCAGAAAACACGCAAAGCGTTCGAACAATCGCGTATCTGTCGCGTTCGAAATGATTCAAACGTCTGATTGATTCTCAGAACGAGGCTGATGTGTGTTATCTGGGTTGATATATCACGGTAAAATGCTATATATATATAAATCAATCAGGTAATCTTATTACCATGATTGATCATGCACGGCAGCCTCGTTCTGAGAAGCCTGTGTTAAACATACGTTTGTGAACGTCGAGTGGATATCACCATGGTAAGCCGTTGTATAAATGTGTTGATATATCAAAGTAAAATGTTTTAGACCGACCAGGTAGTCTTATTACCGTGATATATATATATCCAGATAATGCACGGCTGCCTTGTTCTGAGAATCCTATGTTAAACACACGTTTGTAAACGTCGAGTGGGTCAGCACGGCTAGCCGTTGTATAATAGAAGTACAACGGCTAGCCGTGCTATTCACTCGACGTACGAAAGAACAAACAAATGTATTAAGTGAAAGAGTATGCGCAAGTGTTTAATTGCCATTACATAACGGGAATAACATAGGCATTTGTGATGTTACCTGGCTGGTAACAGTCTCGTGACATCAACAAACAATGTATTATTCCATAAGTAGTCCGCTTAGTCAAGCAACCAGACAGCGCCCATGTGTGCCACAGGCACGTAAAGATTGCCCCGTCACGGCCGTCTCGCGTGATTGGGTTCACTCGTCAAATAAACACAATGACGTACGTTGACGATGTGCGGTCTACTGTAGGTCGTGGCTGACAAATACCACTGCACCGACCCATTTAACCGTATTTCCTAATCATGTGTCACTGTCACGGCGGTTCTGAATGCGTACCTTTAGGGCAAAGTAGAACGTATTGACAACCACAAATAATAATGGAAAATAAGGAAGATTGAAAGCGTTGAAGCTACCAAGCCTGTCCTATAGAAGAGCAAGAGGAGACGTGGTTAATGTCTACAAATATCTGCATAGCATCTACAAAGTCGATAAAGTGCACTCAGACTAGTTGTTCTAGAAAGCGAACAGTCTAGTTACATGAAACAGGGAATATCCGGTTAACCAGGGGGAGTGTCCAGGTGTAGAATTATGTAGGTCAGCCTTGGATGTCCAGAATAGTGGTCCACTGTTGTGACTGCTCTGCTGACATATAAGGACACGCCCTCCCTTCTGGGAGCAATCACGATGCCATACTGTACCTGGCACAAGAAAGCGTATAAATGGATGCAAAAAATACAGTTAGGTAGTGTTGGTGAAAGATATTTAGAGTGAGAGTCAGTTTAAGTTTTGGTGGGAAGAGAGGACTAGAGAGAATGTAGAACAGAATTGTACGACGAGCGTGGTGGGCATACGACTATGCATAGATCTGTCATCATGTAGTCTTAGACAACAAAAATGATTGTCTATGTATGTAACTGTATCATGTTTTGTCTGATTAAATTCATAACGAGTTTACCTGGAATCTTCTGAGTGAAGTGAGTTCTTTCTGTTACCGTGGTTATTGATGTCATCAAGCTAACCCTGAACGCAGTAGGGGGGACGCTTGTGACTAATTAAGTGACTAACGGTATAGACGTAAGAAGTGAGACACTCACTTATGTAAAATCAGCTTGTTTGTATAGCAACATCAGAAAGACGGCTGGATTTTATAAGGTGGAACTCTTTCACAGAGGATGTGGTTTCGGCACATACACGACATGCATTCAAAACTAAACTAGACAAATTGTGGTGCGCTTACACTTTTGAGCAAAGTGACAACTTCCCAACCATGCGCACAAACTACAGGCCAGCTAAAAGGCTATTAGCTCAAAAGAGCTGAAGAGGATGTATGTATGTACGTACGTACGTACGTACGTACGTACGTACGTACGTACGTACGTACGTACGTATGTATGTATGCATGTATGTATGTATGTATGAAAACACCAAAGTGCGTGTATAACAGTCGTGTCTCCGGCACACTCCTCTACAGCAGTGAAGCTTTGACAACATTCGCAAGCCTCGGGCGCATCATCGGAATCTCCTGGCAGGACAGGGTCACGAACACAGAGCCCCCGGAACGTGCTTTCTCCTTCAGCCATATAGTTAGATCATTATTCAGTCCCCTATAGACTATAGCGATAAGCCAGTTAGCTGCCAGGAAGCAGGCGTGGACCACAGGCCGGCATCTCATTGCATGGCATAAACAGTTCCAGTCACTGCCATAACACAGGGTAGTACTGTTTAAAATGTGAACATGACTTGACAAATATAAGTTTAACATGTGAAAGTATTTAACATGAACATCTCTCAGTGTCCCCTGGCTTAGGCCTAGATGGGTAACACACCTGGTGGTCTATATGCATGCATGTGTCACAGGGATGTTGACCCTTGACTAATGGTGTACATGCATGCATGTATGCATATGAGGTGATAGTCTGATCATTGCTGATAAAGATGATTGCCATATGCAGATTCCCGGATTTGACCAATTGCAGCCATTAGCTGATATATGTATATAACACTTTAGAAAGTTCAGTTTCGGTCATGTTTAGTGGTGCTACTGTTATAGTTTATATGTTATGAGATTTGATATAAAAGGTGCATGGATAGATTGTGCATGTACTAATGTATTAGGTAACTGTCCCTACAGTTAAACCAGGATCATGTTGGTGCCCTCTCTCCCTTTGAAGTTACGATAATTAATTGCTCTAGGAGGTGGCTGGGAGAGGGCTGATCTTGATCATTCCTAGATACTTGTGCATTGAGTAGTATCCAAGACTTGTTTGTAAACAACAGTGGAATGACAGCTAGGCTAGTCAGGCAATGCACATGTGAAATTGACAACAATGTTGAGTGTTGAGTTTATGCTATTGGGGGTTTATACATGTAAAGTATTATTATTACATTATTACCTACATGTATGAAAGGGAATTTACGGATAAACAATAATATTATTATTTATACCCTGCTGATGCTTAATGTTGATACCTTGCAGATGCGTAATGGCAGAAACCTGAGCTTGTTTGCTACAGGAACACACAAAGAGTAACTGTTGTTAAAGGTCATTTAATAAATGCATCGTGATAATAAAATACATGTATCGATGAGAAATAGCTAGTACAAACATGTTCATCGAGAAAAATATCATATGTGTAAATCAATGAGATATAGCTTAATCATCAATACAAACTAGCTCATCGAGAAAAGCAATTATTAAATGACATGTAAAAGTAGCAAAGGTGGGGCGATCATTTATCCCACAGTACATAATCATGATAACACAGTACGCAACACGAGAACATTGGTGGTAGAAAGGGGAGGATGGTGGGAGGAAAAACGTCCAATGTGTTGCTTCACGAAAACACGACTTACGTCAGCGAAGTTTGCAACACAAAGGGACAGGGTTTAACTTGTCACGTGGTCACATGACGTTTTTGGACTAAAACCATTTCGCGTACTCCGGACTGTTTCTCGTGTTGCGGACCGCAACAAACATGGCAAAGTAGATTCTCGCCTCACATTATATAAATACTATTTTTTCAAGTGTAAAAATATTCATATATTAGTACTGAATGAGATAACAGGTATTTTACGGACAATATTGTGGCCAGTCATCTTTGATACCGTCTGTATTACTGTGTTTGATACCGTCATTTATACCTGTTGGTCTTAACCTTTGTATTAATTCTGCTCTTTCTATTGGTTGTATTTTGAAGTTTTGGTTGACATTTTGTACTTTGATGTGGTACTGAATTTAGATCAGGAGTGTAAATTGTGCAATGACTGAGAAGCCTGGTTTTGTATAATTTTTTATAATTTAATTATAATAAACGCAATTTTATCTTACAGACTTGCCTTACATGCAGTGGTCTATTCTTAATTTAGGCATAAACGTATCACACGCAGCATACATATTATAATATTGATTTAACAGTCACATTAGTGAGACATGTATGTTAACTCATTCTACATTTACTACACTCAATAACTGAAGTTATTTAGTAGATGCTGGTATGATATTATGATGAAGACTGGTGCTGTACTGTATAAACACTGTGCCTCCAGTGGGTTCTTGCCATGCAGCAGCATGGATGTCAGTGGCCTGTGCCTGCATCACTGTATCATGTGTCAACCACTGACCTATATAATATTATATAGGTCAGTGGTGTCAACTGATAAGGGCTCAGCGGTCTTGTTTTACTAACGGGTGTTCTCTTTATGTTTGTGCCTTCAGGGATAATGCCTCAGTTAGACTTCCTGTTGTGTTACACGAACGTAGGGCATAGTAATTTTGGATATAGGAAGTTTT
Organism: Lamellibrachia columna; assembly: GCA_963662155.1. Classification (NCBI taxonomy): domain Eukaryota; kingdom Metazoa; phylum Annelida; class Polychaeta; order Sabellida; family Siboglinidae; genus Lamellibrachia; species Lamellibrachia columna. The sequence continues at coordinate 37,683,942 of OY759263.1, read as the reverse complement.
AAAACAATCATATCATCTGACATAAGTGTCTTTGAGCAGGGACATCGCCATGTTTACTGGTAGAACCTGTTGACAGTGTAATTGTGGATTTATGGATGAGTTTAATAGGCGGAAGAATTTTTGGCAATTTTTTCGCCAGAAGGCACGAGGGCGTAGTAATTCATGCAGAAATTGGTAAACATTGACGGGCAGGGTTGAAAAAAATCTAGATTTTTTAAAAATTTTAATCGGATTTTTTTAATTAATTTATTTTTTATTTAAAAATCTGGTATATTATATACATTTATATAGACGTTTATATTTATAAACTCTTTCAAACGTGTTCTATTTAAATTGATTTTAGTACTTGTCTTAACAGAGGGTACATGATTTTTGCTTATATAAAGTTATATAATGATAACATAGTTTGAATTACAACAGCAACAAAACTGTCGTTTTAAAATACATGTATAATAATATATTTTATTCAATATAGCCCCAGATCCAATTTTAAATTGTTTGTGGCACCCACCCATTAGACAATGTCCACAAGGCCTCACCCCCTGTAGTTGCATAATCTGTCTTGGAAAGGAATTATGTGTCTGTGGCTGACACTGGCTAGCTGTAATTGTGACAATTATTGTTTGCTGAGAGGGAGGATTAGCACCTGTGCAGGGCTCTGTGTACTCTAAGGGTCTCTAACCAGACTGCAAACTGATACAGTATTAGACAATTGTTTGTACCCCGGCTGTCTCACTTGAGTCAACATACTGAATTAGTAACAACTAGCACTGGCTCTAAGTGGACTTTAAACTCAGGGCTTCTGGCTTGAAAAGATGCTTCCTCTGGAAGACAATTTTGTGTGGCTTCACTGCATTCAGAAAGAGATTAGCTCAAACATATACAATATCATAAAATATTTGACTTTAAATACTGGGAATAGTCAAATCTAGAAATAAGGAAACAACATATTATTTCAATACTTTTATTGAACTAAATGGATTTAGAACAAAATCAACATATTTACAAAATGTGCTTCATTGAAATAGTGCACACAAACGTTACATCCTCAACTTGCACACAATGTTACAAACAGTGTGTCTTCATATGTTCATGTTTGCCAAGTTTGACATATATGCAAACTGCATACTCACAACACCGAGTCACAAACGTTTCTGCTACACATTTTTTTTTTTGTATTTAGCAGTTTGTATATGAACACTAGTTTCCCTGCTTTCTCGATGCCAAGCCGGTTTCGTATCTTAGACTGGACAAGGCCGAAGGTAGAAAAACACTCGTTCTACTCCTGCACTGGATGCCACTGCAGTAGTAACGACTTGCACACAAGCAGTATATCTTCAATTAGTCGACTTGCCTGCGATTGCCACCATGTCAGGGAGGATACAGAGGTGACCGTTTCTTCTTTGAACATGTAAGGCTTGAATGGCCCGGTCTGTGTTCTCATGTCGACTACAGATGGCAGACACGTCGGGTGGTGTTCACTGCAGTACTCCATTGCAGTGTCTATTTCGTCATCTGTCAGATGTTTGCCCTGGTGTTTGGGGTCCAGAATGTTTGCAAGGAAGTGGGCAGGTGTCAGAACCTGCTTGGTACGACTCAGCAATTTTTTCATCACAGTTGGGGGTTGGTGCGATTCTTTCAAATCCTCTTCTAGTTTTTTCCACACAGCAACAGCGTCACTTATCTTGCAGCTGTCACTTTGGATCGTATCGAGCGCTACAGCAATAGGTCTCACGCGCTGCTAGTAGTCATCGGCATTTCTTTTTAGACAAAAATCTGTCACTTTAGCAGCAATGCTCTTGTCAATGTCGTCTCTGTGTTCCTCACACACTTTGAGGAGGATAGACCAGTTGTCCAGGTATGACCTCAGACAAGTGTGTTCCTGAGAACATCAAGAGGCAGAACTAGCATTTTTCCACCAGCGGCCCGATACCAAGCTGCGGGCAGGTGGCCATTTCTAAAGAATTTGATGATGTGAACAACATGTTCTTTCACCCAGACACTTCAACATCTTTTGCGAGTAAGTTCATGTAATGTGCCGAACATCCGTAAGATACCATATCAGACTCACTGTCATCAGCCAGATTCTTCCTCATCTTCAGCATGTTGGCCGCATTGTCCGTCACGAAGCTGCCAACCCTACAGGCAAACTGCTCTTCAGTGGAACGAACAGCTTCAGAAGCTATTTCCTGCGAATATTCGGAAGTGTGGCTGTAGCCAGATGTGTCGATAGTGCCCGTTATAAAACTCAGGCCTTTCTCGGATGTAACTAACACACACACAGTACTGGTTCATTGTGAACACTGCTCCAGCCGTCCAGAGCCATCGACACGGTTTCTACTCCAAGTTGATCTTTGCAATCAGCAAGCATAGAGGTATGTACTTCATCAAGCAGTCGTCCACTGATGTCATAGCTTTTTGGTGGTTTGTACCCTGGACGAAACATGGACATCAGCTTGATAAACTCGTTATGTTCCACCAGTAAAAATGGACAGTTCGTTGCATAAATAATTTTAGCAAGTTGATGATCAATGACAGATTTATCCTTGCCTGACGTCTGCATTACGAAATCTTCCAGGCCACCCGACACCCGTCCGTTGCTTTTTCTTTGGCTGAATGGACACAGGTGAAGCTGCTCGTTTTTTTGGAGATGGGAGGGCGATCTCAGCATCACTAGTGTCTGCACGGACAGTTGTTTTATCTTCACTCTTGGAGGCCCCCCCCACAAACCTCGTGATGTTGTTTCATGCGTGCAACAAGTCCTTGCATATCTTTGCCACAGGCTCGACATTTGGCCTTACACCCAGTCTTTCCCGGAACCAGTCTTTTCAAAATAAAGCCACACACAATCTTTTCTCCTTCCAGACATTGTGATTACTTGTATAATTTGGCAGTGCGCAATGAACAATGTTTGCAAGTCAACAGCTAGGTGTCAAATGCTGTGTTGGCCAGCCACTGTTTTCTATTAGGAAAATCCAATGAACTACTCACAGCTCTGAGTCCCACTTACAAATCAATGTTTAATGCAGCTCTGAGCAACCGAGTTGAAACTAAACTAAGATCAAATACAGTTTAAACTTTCCCATGGAAAACTTCAAAGTTAGCCTGGCCAAGTGAATTACACCAAAACAACAGTTAACCAGGGGCTGTTATATGGCAATTAATATCAGGCTATTTGATGACAATACAACTACACAACTACACTAGTGTGTGCACATTGTGTTTTGTATTAAAACAACATACAAAACTTTGTTGATCTCGATGCTTGTAAACAATTATCTGTGTTAAATTCATATAAATCAGTGATTAAAAAAATCGGAAATAAAAAATCATAAATCAATGATTTTTTTGGAGTGATTTAAATCATGATTTAAATCAAATGATTTAAATCAAACAACCCTGTTGACGGGTAAGGCACGTTCAGCCATTTTAAAAGAGTTAGAAATATGTGATTTTGACAACTGAACAACTGGCTGAGAAGAGCCTCAAGAGGGACCACTGAAAGCATAGATCTGCAAATCAAGCACTTTCATTTGCAGCAAGTGCGGCATAGTCCACAGTGGGGCTCTGTGTATGAAGCGCCGTTCATGTCAGCGAAGCGTGCATGTGATTGGTCAGTCACCGCATGGCGTCGCTCGTCCAATCCGAGTTGCATTGACGTCAGTCGCCTCTTAACTTGGGCTGGCTGCGCATATATCAATAAAACACAACCTGCCAGTAAAAGTTCTGCGCACTAATGACCCGCAGGTTAACTATAATCCTTCATTAGTTGTACTACCCTATGGGAGCCACTCAATACCTTCCTTGAGAACTGATCGAACTGAGTCACTGAATACGTTTTACACTTTCACAAAAAAGATACCGTTTTAATCTTGAGCGGGTTGAAATATACACACTTTTCCTTGGACAGGAGTCACAAGTTACACATTCTTTTACTCTTTTCAAGTTGAAGGAGTAAAAACAAATACGCATTCTTTAGCGTATAAAATATGCACTGTTTCATGATATGTGCTGTAAATTAATTCAGTATCATAATATTTCGGTGAATTATTCACTTTAATTAACATTCTAATCTACGCATAAATTATTATTTTATTACTACATTTATGTTATTTAAAGTACGAGATATGAGAGCAATAACTCTAACAGCGTTGAATGCGTTAACGTGCGTTGGATACAAAAAATAAAATTTTGTCGGGATGATGATGCACTGGTAATGTATTGAGTGCACCCCCCCATGGGCACAACTCGGGAAATGACCACAAGCAGGGGTGACTACTGGGACTAGTTTTAGTACTGCGATATTTGTATTGTATTGCCATACCATTACAATAGTCGGAGTCGGGAGGGGTGTCACTACGGGGCGGGGAGGGGTGTCACTACGGGGCGGGGAGTGGTGTCACTACGGGGCGGGGAGGGGTGTCACTACGGGGCGGGGAGAGGGTCAAAGCCACAATAGCACGCATATATACTTTTACTTCTAAAGCTACGTTTGACCAACGAAACTGTCCAACGGACAGCAAAATAAGCAACACCGATACAACCAATGCTACCAGTGACTATAGTCACAGCACTTATTTAATCAATTACGTCAATACAACACCTCCTTGGATGGCTCTATGAGAGATGACAAAAGGGGTGTACTGAAAAAAAATTACCAAAGAGATGACAAAATTAACCCGTTTTTTGGCTACCATTAGTCGGCATCCTTCTGTCTTGAATATATTAATACTCTAAAATACCTCTACTGCGCTAAAATCCTCGGGGAACCAAGCTTAGCAGCGCAACAAAACAAAAATGGTTGAGCAGTTTCTAATCGATAAGCAGTTCCAGTTGTAAACAGTTGGATTTGTACACTGAGGAGCTATGGAGGACAAGCAAGTTTAAACAGGTGGGTTTTTTGTTTACGGCGAAATATTTTTATATTTCCTACAAACTTGACACTAACAGGGAGTGAGTTCCACAGAGTTGGTGCAGCAATTGAAAATGCTCTAGTCCAACATTAAATTTGTCTTATCACTGGGAACAAAAAGTAGATTAGAATTAGATGATCGAAGCTGTCTGGGCTGTACGTCTTGCAAGAGGGAGCAATGAATGCAAATGTGATGGTGGCTAGGATGAAAGTGCTTGATAAGTAATTGTAAAGATCTTAAAACAATGCGATATCGGACAGGGAGCCAATGCACTGATTTACAAAGTGGTACTGAGTGAGAGAAACGAGGAGAGAAATATTATAATAAAGGGAATTGCAATAATCAATATATAGACAATGGTTTGCGCCGCGGTAGTCAAATCCGTGTTGTTCATCTCCTTGTTCATCTTATATATATATATATATATATATATATATATATATATATATACATACGTCAGTCGCCTCTTAAGTTGGGCTAGCTATGTTAACTTTACATCTTATAATATATATATATATATATATATATATATATATATATATGTATGTATAAAAGATGTAAAGTTAACACAGTTAGCCCAAGTTAAGTGGCGACTGACGTTACTATGCTATGTTAACTTTATATCTTATATTAATATATATATATATATTATATATTTTATTATATTATATAAGTAAACATAGCTAGTCAAAGTTAAGAGGCGACTAACGTCACTGCAACGCGGATTGCTATTTCGGGACTCCGTAAGGCGCCCGACTGACCAATCCCATATATATATATATATATATATATATATATATATATATATATATATATATATATATATATATATTAAGTGGATGACATAAGTAAGTATATATATATTTATGCGGGACAAAGCTACCTACAAGAGTTAATTACATGGAAACCGTGGCTCGTTTGCTGAAGACAACAAAGTCAAATGTATGTTTGTATACGAGCTTTATAATAAGCCAAATAGTAAAATGCAATACAATAATATGTATACATCATAAATACATTATTTATACAATGAAAACAGTTGTGACCTAGTTTATATACTCAGCTTACAAAATATCAGCAAAGGTGGGGGAACCATATATATATATATATATATATATATATATATATATATATATATATATATATATATATATATATATATATATATTATATAACATTTGGTGCCGTGAAAAGCGGCAGCGCAACCACATTAACCGTTACAGGGAAGTACTGTTTGTTGCATATGTTGCACTGGTCATTTATTGACTTGTTTTCCCGACTTTTGAATTCTGCTTTTGCAAACGGCGCATTCAGGCTATTCTAGCACCGACTGGCTGAACAGGTTCCATCCTTCGCATCACTCAACTCCGCATGTATCGGGTGAAGACTGCCCCTATAGACAGGTTGGTACCTTGTTACATTGATTTGTCGGGGATTGAGTCGGAGAAGAGTTAATTACATGGAAACCGTGGCTCGTTTGCTGAAGACAACAAAGTCAAATGTATGTTTGTATACGAGCTTTATAATAAGCCAAATAGTAAAATGCAATACAATAATATGTATACATCATAAATACATTATTTATACAATGAAAACAGTTGTGACCTAGTTTATATACTCAGCTTACAAAATAAACCACCGAACATATATCACACAAAGTTAGTAAACCGACCCAACTAGAAATCAAACAAACACTGGTGTAGATGGGGTAGGAGGGTGGGTAAAAACATTAAAAAATATCGAGAGCAACAAATATTTTACCTTCGTAAACTTTGGCCAATATCGAAAGAGAGGCTAATTATTATGCGTGCATTTTGATTGTAAGAAATTGTCACATGGTGAGGTCGGCTTACCGTACAATCAAAATATAAGCTGCAGCATTGCCCACATAAATATCATTTGAGTTTTCAATTCAAATGATGGTTTTATGCGGGACAAAGCTACCTACAAGAGTTAATTACATGGAAACCGTGGCTCGTTTGCTGAAGACAACAAAGTCAAATGTATGTTTGTATACGAGCTTTATAATAAGCCAAATAGTAAAATGCAATACAATAATATGTATACATCATAAATACATTATTTATACAATGAAAACAGTTGTGACCTAGTTTATATACTCAGCTTACAAAATATCAGCAAAGGTGGGGGAACCATATATATATATATATATATATATATATATATATATATATATATATATATATATATATATATATATATATATATATATATATAACATATATATATATTATATAACATTTGGTGCCGTGAAAAGCGGCAGCGCAACCACATTAACCGTTACAGGGAAGTACTGTTTGTTGCATATGTTGCACTGGTCATTTATTGACTTGTTTTCCCGACTTTTGAATTCTGCTTTTGCAAACGGCGCATTCAGGCTATTCTAGCACCGACTGGCTGAACAGGTTCCATCCTTCGCATCACTCAACTCCGCATGTATCGGGTGAAGACTGCCCTATAGACAGGTTGGTACCTTGTCACATTGATTTGTCGGGGATTGAGTCGGAGAAGGTCGCGTACTACCCGGACACTGGCTTATTTCCACCAAGGGCGGCTGTGTCTACTATCATGCCGTTTGACCCTGTAATCCCAGATGAGCTAAAGTAGAGGTTATGGCACGCCGGATTGGACACATGTCCAAAATTACCAACGTTCTCAGGAATTCACGATAGCAATAACTGTGACGATTTCCTTACTCGCTTTGATACTATTGCTAACCTTTGCTGTTGGACAGCTGGCCAATGAGCCCTACGGTTGGAGATGGCTCTCCAGTGGAGGCTTATATGTTGATTGTTAACAATGACCAGGACAACGATTACCAGTCACTCCGTGCCGCATTAGTGTGGCAATATAGCCAATTTGGCAGCGGAGTCAGAAGAAGGGGTGCCTCCGAACCGCGCCGGGTTTTCTTTAAAGAACTGCACGACTTCGCTCGATATGCCTGCAGTATGTTGGTGGTAGCATTGTTTTGCTAGCACTAAGTGCTGGTGTAAAAACTGACTCTAGGGTTGTTATTGGCGCATCCTTAATTTCAAGTGGCACCGAACACATACCACTAGTATTCCTAAACCCCACTGATGAGACGATATTTCTCCAAAAGGTGCAATCATTGGTGTGCTACAGTCGGTACCATGCGTTGAGGTTTTCAACATACCAGATGACGAGTCGCCTTCTACAGGGCATTCCCAGTCTACTTCCGGACAACTTTCCCCAGCCCTAGACAAACTGTATTCTGAACTATCAGGAGAACTAAATTTGTATCTGTTAAATATGCATGTCTATGTTGTGGACTACATGTGTAGTGATACATGGTCAGTGGCGAACTACGTGAGTAGTAATACATGCGTTTGCAAATAAAGATCAGTTATGTGCCACCCCTAAGAACCACGTGTATGTTATATGTAGTGTCTGTGAATATACAACAGATAATTGGCGACGAGACGGATGGGATGGTACTAACTCATCCATGTGTGGAAACTAGATGTTTCCCAGATGTACTGTGAATGAAACAGTTACGGAAACTTGACGTTGAGCTGTGAATGAAACAGCCGAAGAAGACGCATGGCAGAATTCACTGGGCTAATGGCGCCTAAACTCTGCCTGGCTAGGTCGAACGCGAAGGAAACTAGGCAAACATTCAAGCAGCAATTTAATATGTATTTGCTGGCTACAGGAGCTATAACTAAGAGTGAAGCTGAGAAAATTGCGTTGGTGATTACGCTTATTGGTAGTGCAGAGTTAATGACGATATTCAATTCGTTCGATTATGACATCGAAGGCGAACACGTACCGACGGTGAAAGAAGTTCTCGAGCGCTTTGACAACTACTTCGCCCCGAGAACGAACGAATTGATTGATCGGTACAAATTCTGCTCGTGCGAGCAGTTGTACGACGAAACGAGTGCGTCGTACATAGCGCGATTGTGCAATTTGGCGAAGACGTGCAATTTCGGCAACGAAAAGGAGAACAATTTGCGCGATCAACTGGTGTATGGGTGTCACGATGACAGTCTGCGAGAAAAACTATTTCGCGAGGAAACGCTGACATTGCAGACAGCGAGGCAATGCGGTGTACTGTATTAGTGTATACGGTGACAGTTGATGACTTTTCAAATCGAGCTGAGTACGATGTACTAAATGTGCATTGTCAAACCAATTGTATGTTGAATGTAGACAAATCTGCTATCATTGTGCGTCCTACTGTAAATAGCGTTGTATTGCCAATGGAGCTTGACACAGGGTCTGCTATTTCGATGATCCCTGTTGATGTGTATCAGTCAAAGTTTGCAAACTGTCAACTTCAGCCTAGTAACAAGGTGTTACGCAGTTTCACAGGTGAATCATGTAAAGGTATGTTTAAGGTGAATGTGCAGTATAACTCGCATAATGTAGACTTGGTGCTGTATGTTGTCCCCGACAGTAGACACATACTGTTTGGCAGAGACTGGTTAGAAGCTCTCAAACTTGACTGGAGCGAGATCAAGTTTAGATCAGGGTCCGTGTGTCTATCACATGACTGTCAGTTGGACTGGCTATTCAGTAAGCATCAGGATTTGTTTGATGGACAACTTGGGTTGCTTAAAGGGATTAAGGCACATGTTGAACTAGTAGTGTAATATGCTGTGATTAATTCAATATAATAACACGCCATTGTAGGGGTCCCAGCACACACACGCCTGCTCTTTATTGATTGGCTAATAAAATAACACCTGCTCTTTATTGATTGGCTAATAAAATAAAATGACCTCAGTCATTAGTACACTGATGATCGCTAGGGGTCACCATATAATTCAATATGTCACATCCCCCTTTTATTAAAATAGAAGATAAACTGCAAAACTAAGTATAGACTAGGCCTACAATTAAATATAGCCTTTTAAATGCCAAAGTCAAATATGGGCATAAACACTACTGCAAGACAAACTTATTATATGTAACTACTAACGCTAACTATAACATGTTGAAGTCCAAATTCTGAGTAATAACATTGTTCAAGAATTTACTTAACGCCATCTCAAAGTCCTCCTGCCACCGTGGCTTTGACTTCAAGCGGGAGCCTCGCCTCGGCTGTCTTGGAGAATGACAAAGTTCGCTTACTAGCCCGCGACGAGTGGTTGGGGTACCTGGCTCGGCAGCTAGTGGTGATCGCACGATAGCAGGACTGTCCGTTGGACTGTCGATCGTTCGTCGAGGCTCGGCCGTGCGTAGGTCATCATTACGGTCGTCACGCTCCATCAACTCCGGAGGCATGACGTGTGTGACCTCTCTCGACTTGTTGAGAACCCTTTCATTTCGCCGGTAGCTGCCGCCATCCTCAGTGGTGACGACATACGACCTCGGGGTGTCGCACCCTCCAGTGACGATGGCGCGGTGCCACGTGTTGTGTAGACGCACGCGTACATTGTCTCCAATTCGATGTGATGCGCGTATTGTCGTGCCCCGGTCGTAGAAGCGCTTTTGTCGCGTTTGTCGTCTCAGGGTTGATATGCCATCGGTAACTACGGCTGGTTTCAATGTGTTCGATGTACTCGGCATTTTGTCTCTCAGTTGCCAACTGATTAACAGTTCAGCAGGCGAGTACGGCGCTCCTGTGATTGGAGTGTTCCGGTATTGCAGGAGAGACATCCAGAAGTCCTTCCTCGTGCGTTTTGCGCATGAACGATTTCACGATGCCAACAAACTTCTCGCTCTGGCCATTGGACTGCGCGTACCTCGGACTGCTGGTGATGATCTCGAATCCCAACTCAGTAGCAAAGCTCGCCATCACGTAACTCAGGAAAGGCATGTTGTCACATATCATCGTTTCTGGTATTCGGTGTCGTGCGAAGATTTGCCTTAGTACAGAGATGACGCCATTTGCAGTTTTGCAGGTAAGTTGCTCTACCTCTGGAAATTTTGAGAAGTAATCGACGTCTACTAAGCAATCGTGGTCCTTGAACGAGAAGATATCTGCGCTGACCTTTGCCCAAGGTCGATCAGGTATCTCATAAGTTATCATCGGTTGTTTGTTGTTTTGCCTCCTGAATGTTGCACAAGTAGCACACTGGGCTACTGTTTCCTCGATGTCAGCAGACATGTTGGGCCAGTACATGATCTCACGAGCCCTAGCGCGACACTTTTTTTATGCCCAGGTGACCTTCGTGTAACCTTGACAACATCTCGCCTCTCATTGCCTTGGGCACTACGAGTTTCTCACCCGCGAAGAGCAAATAATCCTCACAGTTTCGGCCAGCCATGCATGACGTATCGCCTGATCTGGTTCTGCACGTCATCGTTCAGTGACGCATCCTTCAGTGCTTGAAGCTTCTGTGGCGTAGCAGGGAAGTACTTAGAGACGGAGTGTATTCTCATCTCAATGTTGTGCTCTGGCTGCGAGTCTGTTGACAAAAATGCACGTGACAGGGTGTCAGCAATGTACATTTTAGACCCTTGTCCGTATCGAATAGACAGCAGTCGGAGCATCATCAGTTGAAGACGCGGTGATGCATTATGTAGCGGCTTTCTCGTGATCGTCTCCAACGGTTTATGATCGCTCTGCACCTCCACGTCGCGCCCATAGATGTACTGGTGGAACCTTTCTGCTGCAAACACGATACACAACAGTTCTTTTTCAATTTGTGCGTATCTGCTTTCAGTGTCCGTCAAGGCGCGAGACGCGTACGCGACTGGTTGAGAGTTCTGCAGCAAGCACGCACCTAGACCCTTAGACGAAGAGTCTGCTCGTATCGTGACTGGTAACTCTGGATCGTACAATTTGAGTACCGGTTTCTCGCTGAGAATCAGTTTCACTTTGTTCATGGCAGCCTTATGCTCAGGCAACCATACCCACGGTACACTATCCTTGAGTAGTGCAGTGGTCTGATGATCGTGGCTTTGTTCGGTATGAATGGCGACAGATAGATCAGCATGCCTATGAGACGTCGAACTCCATATTTGTCTGTGGGCTCGGGCATACTCACGATCGCTTTTATTTTTGCATCATTGGGTCGCATGCCGTCAGTTGAGATCATCGTCCCCATGTAGAAGACTTCGGATTTCTTCAACCGCGTCTTCTTCATATTGAACTTGACACCTCGGCCACGATCACGCTCCGTGACTTTCCTCAGAGTGCTGTCATGTTCTGCCTCAGTTTTCGCTGCAATTAGCATGTCATCTGCAACGAGGTGAACATTACAAATGTCACCAAACGTTTTATACGTCCACTTCTGCAACACTTCGCTAGCACTGGTGATTCCGAATGGCATTCGAACAAACCGATATCGCCCGAATGGGGTGTTGAAGCAGCATAGCAATGAGCTGTCTTCGTCCAATTCCACCTGCCAGTACGAGTCCTTCTGGCCGATAATGGTGAATAGTCGTGCACCCCCCAACTGCGTACTGATTTCTGTGAACGTCAGAATCTAGAAGTGTTCTCTGCGAATGTTCTTATTCATGTGCCTTGGATCTAAACACAGACGAAGAGACCCGTCCCGCTTCTCCGTTATGACGAGGCTATTCACCCAGTCGGTTGGTTCGTCGACTGCGATGATGACGCCGTGTGCTTCTAACTTCTTCAACTTCTCTCGTAGAGGTTCGTACAGAGCCTGCGGCACCCGTCTTGGAGGGTCGATACCACAATTCGATGTGGTATTCGCCAGGGTAGCAGCCAAGACCAGAGAATACGTCTTTGTATTCGTTCTCGAGCGTGTCCATCGTGATTGCTGGCTCGGTTGCCTCGACTGCGTCTATATATTGGACTCAATCACCTTGTGACGTCACGAGATTATCGTCTGGCTGCACCAGACCAAGAGCCACGCTGACCTCAAGTCCTAAAATCGGCATGCACTTCTCTCTGGTGACGTACAGCTCGGCAGTAATGCGTTTGTCACCAACTTGATACGTCACTTCGGCAACACCGTCATGTTCGACTACTCCGCCTCCAAGTGTTTTGAGAACGACAGAGCTGCAGTTCAGTTTTGGCTTATCTCTGATGTGCTTCCATGTTTTCATTGGCATCGTATTTGTCTCTGCACCAGTGTCCACCTTCATCTTTATGCGTGAATTGCAGACATGGACGTACGAGTACCATGAAGACGATGCATCGTGTTGTAACGATTCGACATATTTGACGACCGAGTGAAGGAAGAACTCATCCTCACTGCTGTCTTCATCATGACCATGCGGTGTCGTCACAGCGTGCATTGATTTAGATTGGTTGCCACGCTGATAGAAGGGAGTAGACTTTGTATCTTGCTTCACACGACGTCTTTTTACGTAGTTGACCGCCTTCTCTGTGGTTGATTGTGTGTCGTGTGTTGACATTGACCTGACCTCATTCTGTGTGACCTCAAACGCAACGCATAGATCACGTGTTTTAGTTAGGGTTAAGTTCTCTTGTCTCAAGAGCCGCTCCTTCAAGAAAACACGATTTTGTCTCGAATCATGTTCTCTTTCTCTGCAAACTCGTATGCATCTGCTAAGTTTTGTATTGCTGTCAGGTAATCAACAAACGGCTGTTGTTCGGCCTGCCTGTATGTCCAGAACATACAGGCTGAATACAGTTCGTTTTAGACCATTGAAGTGATCTTCGAACTTTTGCATTACCTGAACGTAGCTTTTGCTGTCTTAGCCGGCAGCCTCATCGAAGGTGAAATGGTTGTATCGTTCGAGTGCGTCTGGTCCAATCGAAGCCAACAACATGGCGATTTTGATGTTGTCGACTTTTGCATCGCTCTCTGTGGCCGTCATAAACAGGTTAAATCGCTGTTTCCATAAACGCCAATTGTCGGCAAGATTGCCTGACAGACTTATACTGTCCGGCGGCCGGAATTTGAGCGACATTTTACGATCTTACCGCTTCCGACACCATGTAATATGCTGTGATTAATTCAATATAACAACACGCCATTGTAGGGGTCACAGCACATACACACCTGCTCTTTATTGATTGGCTAATAAAATAAAATGACCTGAGTCATTAGTACACTGATGATCGCTAGGGGTCACCATATAATTCAATATGTCACAAGTAGAGGGAGCAAAACTAGTGTACACTAAACCGTATCGGGTCCCATATGCTCTACGCCCGAAAGTCGAGCTGGAGTTAGGCAAACTTGAGAAAGCTGGGGTCATTACACCAGTTACAATCAGTGACTTGGCAACAGGTGTTGTAGTAGTGCCAAAGAAGAATGGTGCGATTAGACTATGTGGCAATTACAAGACAACTGTTAACCCTCAGTTGAAAACAGTGTCCCAGCCGAATATCAACATTGATGATATTCTGGCTGACTTGGCTGGTGGAGTTAAATTCTCCAAACTTGACCTAGCGAATGCGTACAATCAAATGGAGGTTTCCGATGAATCTAGGGAATACCTCACCATAGCAACGCATAATGGTCTATTCCGACAGAACAGGCTAGTCTTTGGCATAACCACGGCACCTGCTATCTGACAGAATGCTATAGAGAAAGTGTTACAGGGTTTGCCAGGTGTCAAGGTATATCTTGATGATATCCTTGTGTCAGGGAGAACAGAGTCTGAGCATTTGAGCAATTTGGGTAGGGTGTTTGAAAGACTGACAGAATTCGGTTTAAAGCTGAATCGAGATAAATGCGAATTCTCCAGAGATTCTCTCGAGTATCTGGGTCACGTGATTGATGTCCAAGGTATTCACAAATCGGCGGACAAGATAGCCGTCATACTATATGCACCTAGACCCACTGAAGTGAATTCATTGAGGTCGTTCATCGGCATGGCAAACTATTATCGAAAGTTTGTGCTAGACTTTGCTTCCACACTCCATCCTCTCACTACCTTGCTTGAGAAGGATAGGAAGTTTGAGTGGACAGACATGATGGATGAGGCGTTTCTAGCAGTGAAACGTGCTCTAGGCAAGTCCGGGTTTCTGATGCATTTTGACAGCAGTCTCCACGTGACAGTTGCATGTGATGCATCGCCAGTTGGTTTAGGAGTGGTGCTTTCTCACATTATGCCTGATGGAGAGGAGCAACCAATTCAGTTTGCATCTCGCTCGTAGACGAGAGCAGAGCAGAAGTATTCACAGATCGAGAGAGAAAGACTAGGAATATTTTTTGGCGTGAAGCGATTCTATCCATTTCTGTGTGAAACCGGATAAACGACGGGAAAACAAACGGTTAGAGAAACAGATGGAGCGTGGTTCTCAAAATCTGAGATCATTCAGGGGAGGAGACATGGTATGGGTTCGAGATTACCATGGGAAAGATAAGTGGGTCCCAGGAATTATAAATAAGAAGTGTGGTCCGTTGATGTATCAAGTCACTGTTTCTAAGGGATTGTGGAAACGCCACACTGACCAATTGATTTCAAGGGTAAACTCAAGTAACATGCCTCTGACACAGTTATAATTGACTGCAGTGACTGATGGTCATGACTATTTGGTTGACACTATACCATCACTGAATCAGACAAACGACAGTGCCAGTGGGTTGACGTATGAAACCCCTCAACAGCAATCGATTCAGGATAAGTCTAGGTCTACTGCAGAATTGGTAACTCCTACCCAAGTGGAGTAGGAAACACATCTGCGACGGTCTTCTCGTGTGAGTAAGGCACCAGATAGGCTAGATCTGTAGTGTAGCAGAGATTAGTGAGCTTCTCTGTAGTGTAACACATATGAGTGAGCTAGTGGACTCTAGTTACATTAGTTTAGTTAGCAGGACATGGTTGAATACTAGTGTAGTGTTGAGTTACATTGCTAGTGCATAGCTATGTTATTATAATAATCAGGTAGATTATTTCACTGTAGGCATACAGAAGAAGTTATATTGTTGTTAGTAGACTTCTTCATAATTATTCTGGGAGGGAAATGTTAAATATGCATGTCTATGTCGTGGACTACATGTGTAGTGATATATGGTCAGTGGCGAACTACGTGAGTAGTAATACATGCGTTTGCAAATAAAGATAAGTTATGTGCCACCCCTAAGAACCACGTGTATGTTATATGTAGTGTCTGTGAATATGCAACAGTCTCAGCGAGATTCTATTCGAGATGCGGTCTGACGTTATTCAGATGTGTTTGCTGAGAGTAGTAGCTAGTTGGGTACGACTGGTTATTCAAAACGTAGGATTGATACTAACGATGCATACCAAATTCGTCAAAGGGCTCGACACCGTCCGGTGGCCCAACAGGAGTTAGAAGCGAAGGAGTTATAGTTCAAGCTTGATAAGGGTGTCGTAGAGCCGAGCACTAGTTCCTGGAGCAGTAGGGTGGTTTTGTGAAGAAGAAAGACGGT
The DNA here is from genome assembly GCA_963662155.1 of Lamellibrachia columna. Classification (NCBI taxonomy): domain Eukaryota; kingdom Metazoa; phylum Annelida; class Polychaeta; order Sabellida; family Siboglinidae; genus Lamellibrachia; species Lamellibrachia columna. Next base: position 37,667,753 of record OY759263.1, on the reverse strand, counting down.
TTTGTGTCGACTACCGTATGTTGAATGACGTCACCCGCAAGGATGGTACCTGCTGCTGTTGATTTCCTATACCTTGGATGCTCTGGCTGGCTCGGAGTGGTTTTGTATGCTCGATTTGGATGAACGAGATAAAGAGAAGACTGCATTCAATACACGGCAAAGTCTCTTTCAGTAGAAAGTCGTGCCTTTTGGGGTTTGCAATGCGCCAGCTACGTTTGAGCGTTTGGTGGAGCTCGTCTTAAGAGGGTTGTGCTGGAAAAGTTGTTTGGTGTATCTCGGTGATATTATCATCTATGGAAAGACCTTCGATGAAACATTGCACTATAGTGTGGGATAGGTTTCGAGCCGCTGGTTTGAAGATGAATACCAAAAAGTGCAAACTGTTCCAGATTGAGGTATCCTATCTCATAGTCTCCCAACATGGATTGCCACAGATCCACAGAAAGTGTCTGCAGTCCAGGACTGGCCTCGTCCGACTACCGACGGTCAAGGAAGTTCGTCGGTTCTCAGGATTAGCATCATAATACTGCAACTTCATACCCTCTTTTGTTCACGTTGCCAGCCCTTTGACAGCTATAACTCGGACAAGGCGTTCATTTGAACGGTCAGATGCCCAGGAGAAGGCTTTTCGAGCTCTTCATGTGGCCCTTTGTGAAACACCAGTTTTGGCTTACCCGACTAGAAATGACGAGTTTGTACTGTACACTGATGCAATTGTAGAATTCATGGGCAGTGTGCTTTCACAACGCCAGGCTTGTGGTGAAAAAGTCATAGCTTATGCGGCAAAGATCTGCAACCATACACAAGCTCGATACTGCAGAATACAGTTAGCAGTAGTGACTTTTGTGAAACAATTTCACCACTATTTGTGGGGCCGACCATTCACTAGTATCATAGATCATGCGTCATTGACATGGTTGCTCAAGGTCAAAGAAGCATATCGACCATCTAAAAGAGTTCGTGTAGGACCCTTTAACCAGGACAACGGGACATGCCCCGAAAACCCAGGAAGCAGCACACAGACCAGTGAGTCTGCTGCTGACCAAGTACATTCGGGATAACAAGTACATGCGGGATAACAACGATCTTGCGATGGGTGAAGATAGCGAGGTCAGCCTACCTGACACAGCTACCGACATCGTACCCTTGTGAGCTACATTTAAGCGATCCAAGCATCGTTTTTGAAATTATTTCGTTGACGGGACACACGATGAAGAATCTGTGCTGTGGACAATAATTATTTGTGCAGACAGTAACTTTATTGATAAGTTATGAACTGGATTTCTTTCCATTGGGTAATTGATTAACATTTGTACTGCCAAGCTGGCGTTATTATTAATAATAACATATTATTGTTTATATTGCCGCAAAAAAACACAATTATTACTTTGGTGTGTGTCGACAGCTGTTTGTATCTGAAGTGTCTACAACGATGTGATGAACTAGCAGATTTGCGCACATTGACAAGTGTCGTGTTCTGGTAGTTTCATCACTGGTGACTGATAACAGTGTGCTATCAAAAGGGACATTGCATGGAAAAATATTATTGATTTAAAGGGACAACAACTCCCTGGTGGTGGGAGAAACCATTCAAGTGTGACATTCGTAAAGCATAGTGTTCACAGAGTTAAGGTTTATTTGTATTACCAGACGCCTCACCCGGTGGTGGTAGAAACAGATCACCGCTGGGACTCGGGTGGTGTTAGCAATAGAACACCACCTCCCAATTCTGCTGGAAGTGAATCGGCAATATCTGGTAGTGAGGACGTTGTTAAACCAGAATCCCCACTCCATGCAGGAGAGCGGTGACGGATATATATATATATATATATATATATATATACATATACTTATATATATATATATGTGTATATTTACAATCAAAGTTAGTTTAATAAACAGGGCAACATATATATGTATATATGTAGATCTCCACACCCCTACCGTACGAGCATTCACGCACTCACGCAGGCACGCACGCTTGCACACACGCACGCACGCACAGTATAGATACATATTGTTGTGTTTGTTGCTTGCAGTAAGACGTTTGACACCTGAATTACCGGAACGCGTTTAGAAATAACAGATGAACACGACTGACGTGCAAATTGTGCCAAAATGCTGACAAGTCACACAGGTTGACATTTGGGAATATAAAGACCTTTATTGGTGGTATGCAATGTCAGACGTATCGATGATGTCACTGAAGATGGTAATGTCACGGCGACATATGCTGCTCTTCACCTTGCTGTGTGCCAAATTTGTTAGGTGTAGCGGCGATTGCCCGGGATCTTGCAGTTGCTCGGGCACATTCGATTGTGATATCGCGATTGCCTGGCCGAAGATACAGTCGATCGACGACCCTGCTAGTGTGACTAAGCTGAAGATGGTGTGTTCCGGAAATGGTTCACTGAGTAGTCTCAGTGGAATCGAGGCATTTACCAGTTTAACCTGGATCACCATAAACAACTGTCCCAGCCTCAGCGATATTCCGGGTGGAATATTTAAGCACGCGAATGCGGCACTTACCAACATAGACTTGTCAAACAATGCGATACTGTATGTGCACGGGAGCAGTTTCGTCGGATTAGACAAGCTTGAGAAATTGAACTTGAATGGAAATCGCATTCAAGACCTTCCACCGAGCACGTTTCTTAACCTTGGGAAATTAAAGTGTCTGAACCTGAAGGACAACAAAATTGTTTCACTTCCGACAGGCTTGTTAGCCAACAACAAGGCCCTAGTCGAAATCGACATGTCGACGAACAAGTTGAGTCAGATCGAAGCGGACGACTTTCGACATCTACAAAACATGGAGACGTTGATCCTGACAAGCAATAAGATACGCACTCTGGCGTCCAAATGTTTCGATACTGGGACCTCGGGGTCTCTGCGCAATCTTTACCTCTCGTCCAATGCCATTGACTACATCGACGACAGTATGTTCCCAAAAAAATTGGAGAAGCTACTCGCAAGTGGCAACAGTATCATGGCATTGTCCACAGCGTTACTGTCAAAATTGGACTCGCTAAAAGAATTTCATCTGGGGCAAAACCCGTTTCACTGCAACTGCGAGATACTGGCATTGGTGCGTTACATTAAGCAAAACAAAGTTGCCGGCAAAGTGGACGTGACCGATATAAGCTATAAGTGCGCGACGCCGTTTGTCGCCAACTTAGACGATGTCACCGAAGCCAATGTAACGTGCCTAGCGCCGAAAGCAGAGCCGATTGAATGGGACGACGTCGACGACAGCGCCGTCTGTCGTGGTAGCGGAGACCCGGCGCCGGTGGTAACGTGGACTGTCAGCGGGAAAGAGCTAGTGCGAGTTGTTGCGCCGCGCAATAGAACGGTGCTGCACACGGAGGCGCGGTTGGCACATAGCGCATGGCAGGACGGCAGCACGCACCAGTGTAGAGTGTCGACTGCGTACGGTCTGCAGTATCAGACGTTCTTCCTGCGCGTTGATGTCGAATTTCGCAACCGGACTGTAAGAGATACGCCACCAATTGACGGCGGCACCAACTTCATTGTTGTCGTTGTCGCGGTCGTCGTCACGTTCCTAGTGACACTCCTGTTGACGACCGTAGCGACAGTTGCCGTTATGAAACGTCGCAGTACCCGGCCAACACAACCGCCGTCGAACGACTCGTTCGACGTCCCTCTTCCGCCTCAAGCTGCAAGTGACAACTTATCGTCGCACGATGTACGTCGGGACGACACGAGCCGCCGGCGTCGGCACCGGCGCAGCAAAACAACAAACACGGTGCAGAATTCACGCAACACATACACTGACCAGCATCGTAACGATAACGTAACGTCGGATGTCAACTACAATAAGACACCCCCGAGCGACAGCGTCTACGAGGCGCTAGACGAAACAACGCGGGAGGCTCCCGTAACAGTTGAACCTGTCTACACAGAGCTGCCGGACGTAGGCCTACAGAATGAGCAGTCCACTGTCACGTCAAGTGGCTAATGATGTGACTGCAACATCACGTTGATTTGACATTTTGTAGCAACACAGAACGCAGCTTAATTCCGAGCCATTCCGCGGCAGAAAAGCATTGAATTGCTTCCAATTTGTTGAAAAGTTGCATTATACCATTATTATCCATCTACACAGGCTCGTCATGAGTGGATCCATGGGGTGCCCATCAGGTGCCCGGGCACCCACTTTATTTTTAGATCTTCCTATTACATAACAGGTAGCTGGCATCTTTTAACATTAGATCTTATTATATACCAGGTAGCTGTCAACTGTTAACATTATATCTTCCTATCACATACCAGGTAGCGTCATCTTTTAACATTAGATCTTATTATATACCAGGTAGCTGTGAACTGTTAACATTAGCTGTTCCAATCACATAACGGTAGCTGTCGTCTTTTAACATTATATCTTCCTATCACATACCAGGTAGCTGTCGACTTTTAACATTAGATGTTCCTATCATATACCAGGTAGCTATCATCTTTTATTTGTCAAGCTCTTCCACATTGTCAAACCTTCTTTCACCATTCCTCCACTTGCTTGGTTCACCTTTCATGATATCTCTAAATAAAAGCCTCAAAAAGCATTGAATAAACTTGGCCTGTCCATTCGCATCATCTCAAACTTGGTGACTGGTTGGCCATTACTTCTTAAATAGTACAAAAAGCACTGCACATAACAAGACACGTATTGCACCAACGTCCACACTCACAAAAGACCTACACATTGAACATACCCTTGTGTATATATATATATATATATTAGTGCCCTGCACGGCCCTCTACATAATTTCGCGGGCCGGGCCGGGCCTACATATTGCGGGCCCGGGACGGGCCTGGGCTAAACAAATAAATACATCGGGCTTGGGCCGGGCCTAGAGTGAGCGGGCCGGGCAGGGCTTGGGCTGGGTCTGGACATAATAAAAACATTCGTTCAAAACCCAGATTATTAATTTTATTCTTAATAAAACTTATTATAAATTGTAATTCCGGTTACTGAATTATTAAAATTATTTCTTTAGTATTATATAGTTGCAAATTGAGACCTTGCATGGAATTATGAATGACACTAGAGCTTTATACATTGGAATGCAGTTTAACCTCTTTTCAACAATGGGACTTCCTATGGTATCATTTTAATAATGTGCATTCTTTTAAGAGAGGCATTTCATATAAAATGTATGTATAGTCGCATGCCCATATTTTTGTATTGTAATTCTTTAAACATGTACTGGCTTTCCAAGACACTGTGACTGGAGTAGTGGCACTTGTTTCACTGGCTTCATCACAGTTAACACATATTTCCCATCATTCTTCTTCAACTCAAACTTAACTTCATATCCGTGATGTCTAGACTATGTAAACCGCATATTTTTTTGCATGAATGTACCCTTTTGCATAGATTTAATGGCTCCATACCAAGCCACTTAAGTTCATATATATATATATATATATATATATATATATATATATTTATATAGACCTACACATAGAACATACCCTAGTTTATATATATATATATATATATCAATTATATATTCGTCAAAATGCTGTAGTAATGTGGGATCCCTACCTCAAACAACACACAAGAAAGCTTGAACGCGTTCAACGTCAGGCTGCACGCTTCATCACCAGAGACAGATCTTGGGAGCCTAGATGTATTGACAGAATGCTTGATTTTCTCAACCTCCCACCCTTGGAAGAACGACGCAGGCAACTCAGGCTGACAATGATGTACAAGATAGCAAAGGCCTGGTCCCAGCCCTACCTGCGGACGCCCTCCTCACAGCAGCCAACAGAAACAGACGTTGGATCCGACCAACCACCTACGAGGGATACGAAACTCACAACATTCTACAAAGACAAGCAAACAACAACAGCCGCTGCTTCAAAGTACCCTTTCCAAGGCTGACCAATGACCAAGGCGAAGTCGAACGATGGGTCAATGAGCGGAATTAAATGGCGTCGTGGAAGAAAAGAAAGCTGGTATGTTGCTATCATTGGAGCAAATGCATATAAAATGTTGAAAGACATTCTTACACCAGAGAAACCGAAGGATAAGACATATGCCGAATTAAGAGAAGCATTGTTAATCCATTATTCGCCCAAGCCCCTAATAATCGCAGAACGATTTAAGTTCTACAAAAGGGGTCAGAAAGACGGAGCATATGTGGCTGACTACGTCATTACGCTGAAAAGGTTAAGTGCAACCTGCGATTTTGGTGTGTTTCTAAAACAGGCTTTAAGAGATAGACTTGTCTGTGGTCTCAGAGATGAGAATATTCAGCGCATATTGCTCACCATGAAAAAACTAAAACGTTTCAAGTTGCCAGTGAAACAGCCGTTGCTATGGAGATGGCCTGTCAAAGTGAATTGGCATTTCGCGCCCCTCCCACTAGAGCCACTCCCATCACCGGTGACTCGGTGCACAGGGTCACCGCGTCGAAGCAAGGTGGAAGGAAGAGATTTACAAGACGGAGAGAAGAGAATCCTTTAAGAAATGTTATCGCTGTGGTAATGACCATGAAGCACAAAGTTGTCCTTACAAGAAGAGTGTGTGCCACAAGTGCAAGAAAGTGGGGTATTTGGCAAGAAAATGTCACAGCGGGCAGAAAAACCAACAACATCAGCGAAAACAACAGGTGAAATGTGTAAGCGCAGAACCGGAAATGGGGGTTTACACAGTGTACACCTGTAATGCTGGTGGAGCGAAGCCCATATATGTCACTGTGGACCTTTGTGGAAAACCTGTGGTAATGCAACTGGATACAGGATCAGCAAAGTCGCTTATCCGAAAGTCGCTATACTAGGAACATTTGGTTCATGGAACAGTAAACAAAAGTGACGTCATGTTGCGTACCTACAACCACGAACCTATCCCTGACATTGGGGTTGTCACATTGAATGTGAAATATGACGACCAGACAGCGTTTGTTGTCAACGGCGACAAAACACCTCTATTTGGAAGAGACTGGCTTAATGTACTGAAGCTGAATTGGACCAACATCTTTGTTGTTACAGGAAGTGATTGCAATTCCGTGAAGGCAGTTTTGGAGAAACACAAAGAAGTATTCCAGGAAGGACCAAGTACAATCAAAGGCTACAAGGCGCACATCCACATGAAGGAGAAGGCACAACCGAAATTCCACAAGGCAAGGCCGGTGCCATATGCAATACGAGAGAAGGTGGAGGCGGAGCTTACCAGATTACAAGAGGAAAACATCATTAGAAAGGTAGACACTGATATAGTGGTGGTGCCGAAAGCGAACAAAACAGTGATAATCTGTGGATACTTCAAAGTAACCATCAATTCGAATGTTGAACGGGAACATTACCCGTTACCCAACGTGGAAGATCTCTTTGTGTCACCAGCCGGTAGTAAAGCGTTCAGTAAACTGGATCTGTCGCACGCATACCAGCAGTTGGAGTTAGATGCCGAGTCACAACACTATGTGACCGTGAACGCTCACAAGGGAATCTATCGCTACCTGCGTAGGCCATACGGGGTAAGCAGTGCTCCAAGTATCTTCCAGTCGATTATGGATCAGATCCTGCAGGGTATGGATCATGTCATGTGCTTCGTAGATGACATCTTGATCACGTCTGAGTCGAAGCAAGGACATCTCAATGTTCTGGATGAAGTACTCACACGCCTGGAACAGTGTGGAGTTCGCGTGAATCTGGCAAAGTATTCCTTTTCTCAGAAATCCGTAGAGTATCTGGGTCATCGGTTTGATGCGGAGGGTGTTCATCCGACATCTGAGGAACTGAAAGCTATCATAGAGGCTCAGAAACCATGCGACGTCAAGCAATTCTGTTCTTACTTGGGGTTGATCAACTACACCTACTGCTGATGAAGGACCGTAGGTGGAAGTGGTCTCCAGAATGTGACAAGGCCATAGAACAGTGCAACTACCTGTTGTTTTCACAGCAAGTGCTTGTTCACTACGGCAGCCATTAGCCATTACGGTTGGCTACAGATGCTTCACCAGTTGGAATCGGTGTGGTGTTGTCGTACATCATGGAGAACGGAGATGAAAAGCTGATCGCGTTTGCGTCAAGGACACTATCGTCGAGTGAGTGTAGCTATGTGTAAATAGAGAAGGCGTTGTCAATCATCTACGGAATTGAGCAATTCCATAAGTACATGTACGGAAGAGCGTTGGTGACGATCCTAGGTCCCAAGACAGTTGTACCAACATTAGCAGGACTACGGATGCAACGTTGGGCACTCGTGTTACAAGCGCACACCTATGAGTTCGAGTACCGGAAGCCGGAGGATCACGAGAACACCAATGCATTGTCGCGCTTGCCACCGCCTGGGGAGAGTCCCACAGAGGAGAGTGTGTTCATGATTTACCTGTCGACGCTTCGGACATTGCAGAGAAAACACGCCGAGATCCAGTGCTGTCGCGAATACTAGAGTATGTACTCACTGGGTGGATACAAATCTACAAATGTATTTCACCAAAAGAGATGAGTTGTCAACAGAACAAGGATGTCTGCTGTGGAGGTCACGAGTGGTAATTCCATCTACTTATCATCAAGTGATATTAGAGGAACTACACGAAGAACACAGTGGCATTAGCCAAACCAAAGCGTTTGCAAGAAGCTACATCTGGTGGCCTGGAATGGATGCTGCTATCGAGAGTATGATGCAGAAATGTGCGGTATGTCAGTCAGTGAAGAATCAACCAGCTGTGGTACCACTGCACCCAAGGCCATGGCCAACCCATGTATGGCAGAGAATCCACATTGACTTTGCTGAGAAAAAAAACGGTGTGATCGTTGTTGACAGCCATTCGAAGTGGTTGGAAGTTGTACCATTGAGATCTACTACAGCGAGCAAAACCATTGATGTTCTGGTGGGGTTGTTTGCCTCTCGTGGTCTTCAGGAGGAGGTTGTATCCGACAAAGGACCTCAGTTCACGGCGCACGAATTGAAGACATTCTTGGAGATGTACAGAATCAAGCATACGCGAGTTGCTCAATATCACCCAGCATCAAACGGTGCTACAGAATGTTGTGTTCAGATGGTGAAGCAGGGTATTCGAAAACACTGCAGGAATCCACATTTCGAAAGAACATTGGCTTGCGAACTTCTTGTTGCGACATCACTGCCCGCCACACTCCGTAACTGGAGTGTCTCCGGTGGAACTATTCCTAAAACGCAGATTCCGAAATAAATTTAGTCTGCTGAAACATCACACGTCTAAGGGCATGGAGAAGAAACAGCAGAAACAGATGTGGCAACATGATCGCAGTGGTGTCAAGCTGCTCGAACTGGTCAAAGGAGACACTGTTCATGTGCGTAACCATCGAGGTGGTCAAGAAACGTGGATCCCGGGTAAGATCATAAGGCGGTTGGGACCGCTGACTTACCTTGTGCAACTCCGTGTGCAGCGTCGCTATGTGCACGTAAATCACTTGAGGCTAACTGCTTAAAATTATTCTTATCGGTCTGTATCTGAGAATACAGTGCCGATGATTCCGGGTGTGTTGGAATCAGTCAGTGTTCCATCACCTGTGAGTGATGAAAGTGTTTGTCAACCAGTGTCGGTTCCTCAAAAAGAACCAGACCCATCTGTCAGGGAACAGCAAGGCAAGACTGGTTTCATCAACACCACGGTCTACTCCCGTGGTGATACGTCGATCAGGAAGGCGTTCCAAGAAACGAGACATTCTGGATCTGTAATGTCACATGTACATGTAATCATGCAGGGTGATTGGACCTTATAAGCAAAAGAGGAAGGAGTGTTACATATTGGTGTTATACCGTAAAGTGCTGCCACCTATTGTCAAGTAAAGAACCGTTGCATCGGTGTCGTTAAAATGATGTCATGTAACTGTTATGCTGGATTATTATAAGTGTGCTTCCCGCCCAGTTCGTGAGTTTTGTGTTGAAGTCTTCAGAATGTAGTAATGACCACCAAAGATACTATAGCGATGACATTAGCAAAGAAAATGTCAGTTCTGAGCCATTCTTGTAAATCTACACGTTAATTTTGTTGTGGGTGAGGAATTTTCAGTTTGTGGATAAAATTACATGGGTACACTATTATGGTTACGTTTATAGTTTTGATGCCATGAAGTTGCTTTGTCGATTTAGCGCCATCAGAAAAATATACATTAAATCAACCATTATGGCGGTTTAATAAGAATGGGTCTTGCGCCATTAGGGTGATAAAGAACGCATATTTAGTCTTACAAACAGACACTAGTACGATGTAACATGAACATTTAATGCAGAACAACAAGAAAACATGACCAACCGCAATCAAACCCGGAGAGCGAGAGCGTCCTTGACCCGGGGAGCCGGGGTCACCCACAAACAGCCATAGACGTAAATCATAATTGATCGTCTATTGGCGTGACTTCTTTCTTCTCCTTATACTATATATGACCAATTATAGAGAAAGCAACTATACAATAATATTATTGCAATTATAGTCTAAGTGACAAAGTCGCTTAGATACTCGGGAGGTCTGCGTCTTCTGGTTGATCGACGGGGAAGCTCCTCGGCGGGGAAGTTCTCTTCATCTTCGGACTCTTGCCTCTCCTCGTCCGGAACGACCGGAGTCTGCGCATCCGGAATCGGATGTACCGACTGAGCGTCGTCAGGTGTGGCAGGGTACAGTAGCTGTGTTGGTATGCTCGATCGAGGTTCTGGAGTGGGGTCATATGTCGGCGTATTCGCCGAGTCATCGTATTGGTACGCCGTTGGCGGATCAAGTGTATGGGCAGCAACCTTGTAGCACTCCGTCCGTTTCACTCGATAGGAGGTGGCTCGCAAATGGTTGCTGATGAATTTGCTGACATTGAGCCAGACCCCATCTACACTCACTACTAGGTACCGACACCGAGAACGTGACTTGTTTCGGTCACAGTACAGATACACAATGTCACCAACATAAATATTTAGTGCTTTGGATACGGTATGACTGGGTGACTTCGATAGTTGACTTGGAGCGTGGTTGGCATTTCGCAAAGAATGCTGCTGGCGAATGAGGTCGTAATCGGTTAACGGCAGTTGTTCGTTTGTGAACTGGTCTCGCTGGGTCCACAACTCTCTGGCGGAAAACCAACTGTTTCGTATACGAGTGTTGAGGTTTGCGGTGGCAATAGATAGAACAAGCTGCGTGACAGCCCCGCCTGTGGGTTGTTGGTGTAACAGTTCATGCTCGAGCTCGCATACAGCCTTTTCTGCAACCGGATTTTTATTGACGTTCTTGACGCGTCCAAGTTCAATCGTGAGTCGATACGTGGACAGCAGGGCGTCCTTGACGAGAGCAGCGAACCCTGGGGCGGGGTCAGTGCGTATGACCGCAGGAGGCCCATCTAGCGGTCGTAAGCCAATGCACAGCTTGACCAGAGAGTCTCGTAGTGTGTCGCGGCGTTCGTCATCGATTAAACACGACGCAGTGTATGACGTTACGCACTCGCGTAGGACCAAGATGAGTTGTTTCTCACGTTTGATGACGTCTGCGGCATAGGAAATTCCTACCACCTCTGGAGGATTGCCTGTAGACTGTGGGATAGTCGTGTGTGCAGTATCGCGTAGTGAGGCACATTGGTGACAGCTACGCGACGCTGTGTCGATTGCTTTGTCCAGGTCCAACGCGTACAGATAGCGATGCATGACCTGTTTCAACTGGTAACATGAGGGATGGTCCAGTTGAATGTGTAGTGCTGTCACTAGCCCGTCAAGGACCATGCGGGGAACGATGATGCAATCTCGTGCTGGGCTGAGTGGATCGTTACGACGTACGACTAGCAGACCATCACGGGCGATGGATGCGACGTTTAGATATCGCTTGACGTCTTTGGCATTCGTTATTTTCTTGGATGGTCGTGTCCCTTGTGTGAGGTGTGAAAGTGTGCGTCGCAAATCAGGGCATTCGGCTTGGATAGCTAGCCACGTTAATCTGCTGGTGAACGGAAGTCGAGCCCTCCCAGATGTCACATCGTTGGTAGTGACGCATTGCAGGACAACCGACTCCTCCATTTGCCTGACGAAGGTGCATACTTAACACTGTTGTTCGAGACATGTCGGTGCGTTGCGACTAGCAAAGTCTGATGGGACATTTGCTGAGCCGGCGAGGTGTTGGACAGTTGCCTGATAGCGGCTGACTACCGACAAGAATGTAGAGACTCGCGGACTCACAGAGAACTCGCCGCGACACAGTTTTTCATGAGCTTGTGCGCAAGGCTTGCTGTCAGTGAGGATAGACGCAGTGTGACTCGACTGTACGATGTACGGGCTGAAATGCTTCACTGCGGCTACAATGGACAACGCCTCTATCTCGCAAGGCAGCCACGTAGTTTGTCGCCCGCGTAATTTCGCACTGAAGAATCCGGCCAGCTTCAATTTGCCAGCACGCATAACGTACAAGGTAGCCCCTAATCCGTACTGTTTGGTGGAGCCATCGGTCACAAGCCATAGCTTGTCGGAGGGTCGAGGCAACGTGATAGCCTTGTTCGTATGTAGACTGTCCTGTGCATGCTTGAAGGCCTTCCGTAACGAGTCTGTCCAAACGATGTGTTCAGAAGACTGGCGTCCGCCAGTTGCGTTATCGAAAGGTGCGAGTAAGGCAGAGCAACCGGGTATTACACGCGCTAGCATTTTGTAAGCTCCAACGAATGCGCGCATGGCCTTCAACAGTCGTGGGAGCTTCACAGCTGGCTAGGGTAGCAATACGGTGAGGACTCGCCCGAATGGTAACCATATTCCATAATATCCAACCGAGAATGGTAGTTGGCGTCGGAAAAATCGTTGTCTTGGTGGCTGATAGTCGCAAACCACTGTTGGCGAAGCATTGTAACAGCCTTTTGACGTTTTATTGAAGTTCAACAATGGTGTTGCCGCCGCAGTAGATGTCTGCAAGTTTAGCGACACTGCCTTCTTGCAGCAGATCTCCGAGTATGCGACATAGCAATTCTTCGAGTGCAGTTTCTGACCCGGGCATCCCCATTGCAGAGCGTGCATACACGCGTACGCCGCGGAACGGCGTGACGACACCGCAGTACCTCATTGATTCACGGGAGAGTGGTATTTGATAGAAAGCATTCGATAAATCTGTTGTTGCGATGTGCTTCCATTGTGCGATTTTACGCAGGGTGCTATCAACGTCGGGCATCAGGGATGGTTGTGGTTTGCTATAGCGTCCCACGTCTGTGAATGCAGTGACTAATCGGTGTCCACCGTTTCGCTTCTTAACGAGGAACGACGGATTGAGGTACTCGATGTTCACAGGAACATCCTCAGGTCGGACGACAACGCCCATCGTCTCAAGTTCGTCGAATTTGCTCTGAAGCTCAACGAGCTGATTTCGAGCGTATTGTGGTAGGCGGCCTTTCCGTTGAGGTGGTTGAACAGGGCCCATGTTTACGACCGCTTCGAAAGGTCCAACGTGGCCGTTATAGCCAGTGTAGTTAGGGTTAAATACATCGTCGTATTCTTCAATGATGGCGCGGAATGATGCACGTTCATCGGATGATAGTTTCATGTCCGGATCGATTTGGACAGAGGCAGAGTGCTTTCTAGGTGTAGATCTGCGAGGTTGTAGGTCTATGGCCTTACTGATAACGTCAGAACGTAAGAGAGTGTTTGTTGGAACGTCCGGTACAAACACGTCTCGAATTTGGCAAAAGTGTTCGTTTCGTTTCAGCAAGCGAGTGGTGTTTGTCAGGTTGGGTCTACGTACCACGCCATCTACGCTGGTAACGAGCGACGGTTATGGCCACAGGTCACTGTCTCGTGTGAACTTGTTGCCTGTAGTGTCAAGGCGTGGCTCCAAAGCGAATGTGGAGTCCGTAGTAAACAAGTCAGTGGGGAGGTTTACTTCCACGAACTCGCCAGGCCAAACCGTGGTATTGGTGGGGGGCGCTCGCAACACGTGGGTGCGTCGGACTGCATGTCGGTTGAGAGATTCATCGGTTGTACCATACGTGTAAGTCGTGCCATCAGACAGCGTGATGATTCTCTTAGCTGGACGTATGGTCACGTCGTTGACTTCCATAAATGGAGTGCACGCTAGAACTTCGACATCCAAGTTCTTTACAACTAACCCACAAAACGAGGTGTGGTTTTTGCGCGTTAGACGCACTGTAGTCTCGCCAATTATGGCCAGGGGCGATGTCCCATCAGCTTGATGAGCCGATTGAGAAGAGGTCTTGATCTCACAACCGAGTCTCAGAGCAGTGGAATGTCGGATCATGTTGCCTGTTGCACCGCTGTCAATGGTGACTCGGACCGTGTGATGGCCACAAAACGTGTCCAGATAAGGCGACTGACGTATGTCGATGCGTTGTGCCGTAGCGAGGCCTAACGTAGGCTGGTCAACGATTTCGGGTTGATGGAGCTCATGGCTGTACTCATACTCGTCGTCCTCTTCGTGTACGTCAGTGACTTGACGGATCTTAGCCATGTAGCGACGATCTTGTTCGGGAAGATATGGGCATTCGCTCAAGAAATGCTGCACGTTGCTGCGGCCAGCTTGTTTGCAGAGTGGACATGCCTTTGTACTGGTAGACCGCCTTGGAGCAGAAAATGGAGATGGTTGACGCCTTGAGAACGACTGTCTCTGCCCAAATTTGTTCTGTTGATAGTGAGCCGTAGCTGTACGCATGATCTTTGCATCATCGGCGGAAGTGATTTCATCAAGTAGTGAGTCTAGGGCCTGGGAAATTTCAGGCTTAATCGACGCCAGTGTTCTAGCTCTCAGTTCAGTGCCGTATCGTTGCTTGACGTTAATTAATCTCAACCATGTGAGCACAACCATATTTTCGAGCGAAGGTGTCATTTCTTCGTCGACATTTATGGCGTCACCATGGTGAAGAATAACACTCCCTCGCTGGAGCATGTTGTCTTCAACGAAGGCCACTAAGCGCTGATACAGATCTTCAGGACGTTCATCAGCCTGGAGCTGAATGTCGGCAAAGTCAAGAAAATGGGCGCCCGTAGACTGAAATTCGTAGTATAGACGAATAGTTTGCCAGATGCAAGATAAACTAGTTGAATTCTTGACGATCGTGTTGCGCGATATAACTGGGCAGTAATTGGCTATCTAGCCTAGCATCAGCTCTAGCATGTACACTTGCTGGAGAGCCGTACGGCCGTACGGCCGCCTGACGCAATGACGTCATCGTCAGTGAAACCTCTGTTTGGTTCAGAGGCACACTTCTTCCCCAGTTGGCGTCAGTGGTAATAAATTGCGTGTAGTTGGTGTCGAGCGATAAAGTATAAATAAGGTTTTGACGCCAGTTCTCAAACGAGTTTACGGTTTTGGCTTTCGTGAGACACCACTGTTTCGGTGCACGTTGCGTGTTGGCCATGTTAACGTTAGGCTACTACGATTTTACTAGTGCGACAAAGACAAAGCCGTCGTTCAAGGCTAACTGTTTGCGCCGATTAGTAGGCTAGAAAGTCAATGCGATTCAATTTGCTATTGTACACAGTTCGGTGTGTGAGTTCGTTATGAACACTGCCACCACGCTATTAGGGTGATAAAGAAATCATATTTAGTCTTACAAACAGACACTAGTACGATGTAACATGAACATTTAATGCAAAACAACAAAAAAACACGACCAACCGCAATCAAACCCGGAGAGCGAGAGCGTCCTTGACCCGGGGAGCCGGGGTCACCCACAAACAGCCATAGACGTAAATCATAATTGATCGTCTATTGGCGTTGCTTGTGTTAGGAGTTCACGTATAGAGTGAACTTCATTTTTTATATTTATTTTATTGTTACCATCATGTGTAAATTGTAATCACTGTAATATCTGAATAATTTCAGTTCAATTACATTTCAGGCATATAATTCAGAGAACAAATGATTCTCATTAAGATTTTTTCAGTTGGTGAATTTTTAAACAGCTCTTTTCACATTCTTCAGGCATTCGTTTCATCACCATGCTGTGTTGTATTGTTTGTAACACTGTGTCTTGTGTATACTATTGATGATCTTATGTTGTTCGGATATTGTGCAAGTAACCTTTTTTTACATTTATTGTAGGTCTTTTTTAATATTTGTGCATTTTATAATACGACGACACACGCACGCAAGCACGCACGCACACACATATCGTGTCTTACTAGAATATGCCGTTTTCAAAAAAATCTGAAGAAACATTTTGTGCAAGAGATCGATATACAAACTCACTAACAGTTACTTCGTCAATTCAATGCAAACAAATTATTAGAAAAGTTATTTTGAGTGAAAAACTTACGAATATTGAACGTCCGTCTATATCTATGCCTATGCTATGGCAAGCCGCACTGAGTCTTTTTTCATTTTACCATAATATTTGTTTCAATTATTTCAACTTTTATAACAAGTCAGGCTTGTCATAGATCTTCCACGTACTACATAAAATACACACACAAATACTTGTATCGAATATATAACGTTAATGTAGTTATTTTGTTTTCGTATACCTATTTAACACATTTTAATTATTCCTGTTTTTTATGACACGCACCAGCAGACGCTCAATAATAATGTCTTATAAGCATGCAAGTGTTCCGTGTTATATTATATATAAAAATATATTTTGCTCAGACAAGACTCTGTCGTTATTGTTGTAAAGATAGGCTGTGACTTCTCTAACGCGAGATTTCAGTGGGTTGAATCAGAGCAAGTGGAAAACAGGAAACAGGAAATATTTATTCGTCCCAAAGACAACAAAACAGAGTATTCAACACAAAAACCATACAATATATTACATATATGTCGACATGATAAAACGAAGTAGTAAGAATATAGAGTATAAGGGACGGGAGACTCCTACTAAGACTAAAAAATAATCGCTGTCGTAGGAGCCACCCTGTCGATTAATTTCACCCGTTTTTAAATTATAAAAAGAAAAATCCCTATAGATATTAATGCATAATTACCGAGTGAACAAAATTAATATAGATATGTCTGTATATTACAAATGCCAATTATATTCGTACAATCGGGTATACATAGAGTGATTTTAACCAAGTAGGAACGGAGACATAGTCAGTCATGTTGACATATATAACAATTTTGGATTGCACATTGTTCAATATAATTATGTATTCAGATAATAAAGTTTGATATAATTTGAGAAACCATGTAAACTGTGAGTGGTGACCTTGTCTTTTAATAAATCAGGTGCATTATTTATAGTATGTGGCAAACTGTACCTGAGACTTCGTTTAGCAAACTCGTGGTGTACCCTGATCGTATGTATATTATATTGACCACGTGTATTAAAGTTGTGAACACTATTGTTTTGATTAAGTGGTAAGTTTTGCAGGTAGACAGGTAGTTTATTGTTTGAAAATTTATGATATCATTTTAGTTCCTGCAATTTAAAAATATGCTCTACTTGTAGTAAATTAAGACTTTTGAACAGTGGATCGGTATGAGCATTATATTTACTTAAACATATAATTCGGATGGCTTTCTTTTGAAGTTTTTTAGTCTATCACATCTATAGCCCCAGGCCATTAAGCCATAGTTTAGATGTGACAATATCAAAGTGTTATACAACATAATCTTTATATTAAGAGGTAACAATCGTTTAAGTTTATTTAGGATACCTATAATTCTGGAGCACCTATTTGAAATTTTTTTGATGTGGCTTTGCCAGTTTTATTGTTCATTAAAACTTATCCCTAGGAAATTGAACTCATCTACTCTATCGATATATGTATTATCTATTTTTATATTTAGCGGATTTATCATATTATTTCTTCTAGCCATTTTGAAAATCATATATTTAGATTTATTTACATTTAAGGATAATTTGTTTAATTTAAGCCACTCGTTAATTTTTTCCAGTTCTGTGTTGATTATGAATTCTACATTTTCATTTTTGCTATATTGTGTGAAAGAATCTAGGGTACTTGAAAGTGTCGTGTCATCGGCGTACATAATAAAGTTGAATTTCGGACTAGATTGGGCAGTCATTTATGTAAATTATAAATAACAAAGGGCCTAGAATTGATCCTTGAGGTACGCCTGTGGAGATATTAAGCTTATCTGATTGGGCATCTTCAAATTCTACGTACTGTTTTCTATTTGCTAAATAATTTTTGAATAGGTCTAAAGCTACTCCTTTTACGCCATAAAACTAGCTTATCGATTAATATTGAGTGATCCAAAGTGTCAAATGCTTTTGACAGGTCCAAGTAAATATTTATTGGTATTTCCTTATTATCCATACTTGTCAATATCCTATCAATTAATTCAAGAGCGGCAAATTCCGTAGAATGTTCTAAATCCATACTGACTATCGTACATTAGTTTGTGTCTTTTTAAGAAAGAATCTAGCTGGTCGTAAATAATTGTTTCGATTACTTTTGAAATTGCAGGTAAGATTGATATTGGCCTATAGTTGCAGAATAGGGTTTCTTCCCCTTTTTTATAAATTGGTATTACTTTAGCAATTTTTAGTTTGTCGGGGAAGATACCCGTTATTAATATTTGGTTTGTGATTAAAGTTAAAGATTTTGTCAAAACAGGTTTAATTAACTTTAGAAGCCGTGAATAAATGCCGTCAAATCCGCAACTTGCTTTTGTGTGCATATCATCTATTGTTTTAGATATTGTTTCTTCATTAATAAGTTGAAAATTAAATACATTGTTATGGTTTCCATTAAGATAGAATCTGAAAGTTTTATTTGTGGAATGTTGTATTTGGTTGGCTAAATTTGGGCCAATATTAGTAAAATATGAATTAAATGTGTTTGCAATTGCCGTTTTATCTGCTATGGTATTTTCGTTATAAATAAAGGAATTGGGGAACTTTCTGCATGTTCTAGAAAGAATACCATTAATTGTTTCCCATGTTTTTTTAATGTTATTTTTGAATTTGTTAAAACACGATTCGTAATGTATGCGTTTAGCAGTACGTATGCTTTTTTTAAGGATAGTATTATAGATAGTCAGGTTGATCCGAATTGCAAAGTATTTTGATGATTCTGGTCTAGTAGTTTTTAGTGTCTTATATAATTTATCTCTGTATCGAATGGATTTGAGCAGCCCTAACGAAATCCAAGCGGATTTCTTGTTTGCATTTTTTTAGTTTAACTGTTTTATATGGCATATGTTTATTTTTTGCACATTGCATTACGTCATGTAGTATATCATAATTTGCATTAGGGTTTGCATTAGGAGATTGGTCGAGTTTACTATAAACATTTGATGAGAAAACCTCGTGTATAAAATCAGATATTTAATCAGAGTTCTGTACAGTAATTTTTATATATCTTGGCAAAGGTTCTGTGTGGGAAACTGTATTTAGAAAAGTGAAATATGGTTGGTGGTCTGATAATTGTTTAGTTAAAATACCTGATTTAGGCTTCATTGTAGATTTAGTTAATTTGCAAAAGAAATTATCAATTAGGGTTCCATTATTTTTGGAGAGCCTAGTAGGAAGTGTGATGTGGGGGTAAAAGCTATATGATATTAAAGTATCAAAAAATTCCGCGAATACTTCTTTTTCGTTTATTTTCAAAAGGTTTATATTAAAGTCTCCTGCAATAATAACATCTGAGTTTGTTCTGTCAAATGACGAAATGATAGGTGTGAATTCGGAAACGAATTGTTTATAATTTTCATTAAGGTCTCTTGGGGGCCTGTAAATGTTGCCAATTATTATATCTTTAGATAGCCCACCACCAGTTACTTTAATAAATTGACCTTCCCAATTATCAAACTGATTAAGAGACAAAATTACTTTGTAGTTAAATGTTTTGCTTAAATACATGACCAGTCCACCTTTATTACTACATGTTTTACCTTGTTTAATGCACTGATATCCCTCAAGTTGTAAATGACACATATCATCATTCTCGGAAAGCCAACATTCCTGAAAACATATTAAGCTAAATTTAAAGTTTATCAGGTTAAGTTCTTCCATGAAGGCTTCTATTTCACTATGTTTGGCATTAATTGATTTTATGTTTGTGCTTAGTATATTAAAACGTTTGTTGTGTCTTTCTGCCAGTAACTTAAAATTATCAAGATCATAATAAGGGGAATGACGTATTGGTTGAATATCCTCATCAAGTGTTTCATCTAACTGTAATATATTAAATAAAGAATTGCGGTTAGTACCTCCTTGAAAATGAATAAATGATTGATCATCATCCATTATTTGGATACGTAATTCTGGTTAAAAATATGCAATTAAAACCGATTGTCCGCTATATATTATACATAATATAACATTTGAGATAAAATATAGAGTCAGCTTGTATGTTGTGCTGCGAATCACCACAATTGCCTGTGTAGGAATATTAGCATAGTACATATAAATACTGAAACGAACGCTATTATTTGGGATTAACAAGAACATGACAAATATAATAAAAAGAAAAATGCATACCACAGAGGTCATCGAGGTACCGAGATTAATGGTGATAACACAAGTCACAATACAATGGTGAGATAGGACTGCCAATCATTAATAATCGCACGTGCCCATTAAATTATATGCGCACATAGGCTTAGGTGATTATAGTCCTGATATCTAAAAAATATATATAAACAAAAACAATAGTAATATAATAACCTACTGACATAATTTGGCATGTACCAACTACAAATCAGCATAACTAAATATATTACTGTAATTGTATTGTCTGAAAAAATAAAATTATACTCTGTAATAAATCATCTATCCGTATTTGTGAAAGATGACTCTTTCGTTACCTTGCCTTGTTGCAGATAGTGGCTTATTTTTCATTACTTTATTTAAAATTGTATCCATGTACCAAAAACGAACACCACCAAAAACTGCCCCCGACCGAGTAATCTGGGTCCAATGACAGGATTTTACTGAACAGATACTGGTTAAATTTGCTAAAATAATGAGATAAAAACAGGCTCACGAACTTGAGTTCAATAAAACAAAGATATCATTGATAATTCATCCAGTAGACTTTAGCATTCAAGTCCATATTATGATTCACTAACAATTAATCTATATATGAATTACTACAAAATAACAGCATAACAGGTTACCAATTAAATTAGATAAAGCTTTGGGTTGTACGCTACACTTGGCCTCTGATCCCTGCACCCATTCAAGGAGGACAGTCCGGTATTGGGGGAGAATGGGAATTGCTCTTAATTGGCAAATCTCTGTAAATACACTTTGTCCTGAGAGCTGTGACAATGAGATAATGCCTGAATGGTCTGGCATATTTGATTAGTTAGAACAATTAGAGAGTGACATGGCTCTACCTGACCAGGTCTACCAATGACTGCACTTGGTGTGAAGACACGCACCTCATTTAAAGATGGCATATCCAAATAGTCACAAGCAATTAGATGGTTACTTTTGAATCTCATTCATAGTGATGATTTTCATTTCATAATTTACCTGGTGCTTATTAAAGTTAGTGCTAAAAAACTTAATATTTCATTTTGAATCATTACTGTGGCAGATGTGTGGTACTTTTAAATCTCTATATCTTATAATGTTATCCTGCTTTCAACTCTAGCCCATCTCTGAATCACCTGTGAAACATAGCACCCTGGCAAACCGATACAAATCATTGAAAATAAATCCAACACATATTCCGTACCTTCAAATGCCCTAGCTAGTTTGATGTCACCTTGGCACAGGCAGAAACTTGCGTTGTACAATGGTGACATCATGCTTTGAAGTTGCCAGTCTTGTTGACTGGCAGATCAAATTCTTCAAATACACGTGGCCTCGACTGCTTAGACATGGTTAAAATGTTACTATTCCTACAGTAAGTATTACGTAAGTGAATGTCAGATTGTTGCTATCCCATAATTCCCACTGTGTTTATCATTCTATAATATGATTGGTGGAACAGACAGTCACTGCACTTACATAAACAGTTTATACCGGACATCCCTACAAACAAGGCTTGTGCAACATGGTTTTACAAATATGATTTCCTATATATAAAAAAATTTGAAAAATGGCTCAATTAACACTCCCTTCCACTATACTGAACATTAATTGTGTTGAATAAATAAAACATTTGCTCTGATTGTGTTAAAATTTAATTGTCCGTGATAAGTTGATGTTAATGAACCCACATAAGCAGTTTCTTCTGGTTGCATGTATTTGGGAGTTATGCAAGAGCAATTAAAGTCGTAAAAATGGCCTAAAATGGACATGTAATTATTGCATGACATAGCACTGGTTTTGTTTTTATACATCTACCTGTACATAAAGCTTACTGAAAAACAATTTTTAACACAAAACTGCATAAAATTGTTTTTCCAAATTGCATGTTGTTTTAAATAGAAGTTATGGCTTGTTTTTTTGTCTCAGTCATATCTGAATATTCACGTTCCGTGCATGGTAAGAGATGTTTACTCTATCTGCTCAATGTATTTTTGTTGTATTTTAGTCAATCCTTCCCACTTTTGCTTATGTACATAACCTGTACACAACTGAGTGGCCTAGATTAAGTACATTCTGTGAATAATGGTGCTTGTCTTAAATCAATCAATTCTCTTTTTTACAATGAAAATAGTTTGCACTCTTTAATTCAGGTAGATTTGTGAATGTCTTCCTGATAGACCATATGCAGTTTTTATATTTAATATCCATGAACACCAAGTTATGCACAGCAGAAATGCAGGGTCACGTACATTACTGGATGCCAAGTCAGAACATCAGCATTTTGTTCTGTATTGACATTATGTTACATAGCCATAGGATACATTATATTACATAGCCATAGGATACATTATGTTACATAACCATAGGATACATTATGTTACGTAGCCATAGGATACATTATGTTACATAGCCATAGGATACATTATGTTACGTAGCCATAGGATACATTATGTTACGTAGCCATAGGATACATTATGTTACGTAGCCATAGGATACATTATGTTACATAGCCATAGGATACATTATGTTACATAGCCATATGATACATTATGTTACATAGCCATAGAATACATTATGTTACATAGCCATAGGATACATTATGTTACATAGCAATAATCCTATGGCTATGTAACAATGTATCCTATGGCTATGTAACATAATGTATTCTGTGGCTATGTAACATAATGTAGCCATAGGATACATTATGTTACATAGCCATAGGATACATTATGTTACATAGCCATATGATACACTATGTTACATAGCCGTAGGATACACTATGTTACATAGCCATATGATACACTATGTTACGTAGCCATAGGATACACTATGTTACGTAGCCATAGGATACACTGTTACGTAGCCATAGGATACATTATGTTACGTAGCCATAGGATACATTATGTTACGTAGCCATAGGATACATTATGTTACATGGCCATAGGATACATTATGTTACATGGCCATAGGATACATTATGTTACGTGGCCATAGGATACATTATGTTACGTGGCCATAGGATACATTATGTTACGTAGCCATAGGATACATTATGTTACGTAGCCATAGGATACATTATGTTACGTAGCCATAGGATACATTATGTTACGTAGCCATAGGATACATTATGTTATGTAGCCATAGGATACATTATGTTACGTAGCCATAGGATACATTATGTTACATAGCCATAGGATACATTGTTACATAGCCATAGGATACATTATGTTACGTAGCCATAGGATACATTGTTACATAGCCATAGGATACATTGTTACATAGCCATAGGATACATTTAAAAACAAGTATGGTACACCCCACAGTGTGCTATGATATCATAACCAGTATTGTACACCCCACAGTGTGCTATGATATCATAACCAGTATATTACATCCCACAGTGTGCTATGATATCATAACCAGTATGGTACACCCCACAGTGTGCTATGATATCATAACCACTATGGCATACCCCACAGTGTGCTATGATATCATAACCAGTATGGTATACCCCACAGTGTGCTGTGATATCATAACCAGTATGGTACACCCCAGTGTGCTATGATATCATAACCACTATGCCTGGCATACCCCACAGTGTGCTATGATATCATAACCAGTATGGTACACCCCACAGTGTGCTATGATATCATAACCACTATGCCTGGCATACCCCACAGTGTGCTATGATATCATAACCAGTATGGTACACCCCACAATGTGCTGTGATATCATAACCAGTATGGTACACCCCAGAGTGTGCTATGATATCATAACCAGTATGGTACACCCCACATTGTGATATGATATCATAACCAGTATGGCACACCCCAGTGTGCTATTATATCATAACATAACCAGTACGGTACACCCCATCCAAACATGTTAACGCCATTCCTCTAACAGCATATTTCTAGTTGACATGGGACATGAAACAATTGTAACGTTAGCACATTTCAAGTTTATTGAACAGCTATGTATTACATCTTGATTCCTACCTAGATCTTTCATTTCTATTATAAACAGTTCTCAAACAAGGTCTATGTCATGTTATGGTCTTTGTAGTTAAAGTAGCTGGGGCATCTATTATACGCTTGCCTTGAATTGAGTAACAAGGTAGTTTCAGTAGAAGTTTTTAAGATAACAAATTTGGTTAACATAAACGAATTGTGTGTGCTACATCACCATGAATAAGTTCGCAAAAAGTTGTATGACAGCCTAAAGTGGCACTGTATTTTTGACACAAACCCTTCACCAATCGTAATTCAAATTCGTGTAATTTTGCCAAATTGCAGCTTAGTAAGTATTTTAGTTAAAAAAAGTAAATTAAGCATCATTTCATCAGTAAAGTAAACATCATTTGTCGATATTAGGTTACATCAGCCATCTGACAAACGCGTGGCAGGGTGTGTGTGTGATAATTTTTATTGGCCCGTTTTCTGTGGGGTCACCAGGTCACATCTACTTGGCCGTTTCTGTTGTAGCTTCAAATGCACAATAAACTACATTACCGCTGATATTTGCTGGTTTAAAGACATGATTTAGTTAGGTAGATATATTACTGATGTGTACTGGAATCACAGTAACCAGACGATATGTTCTGCGTTCACGGCGAAACAAATAAAGTTGGTTTGAAGATTGACGCATATGTGTTCGTTATTATGGAAACATTGTTAACGTTTACGGGAAGTCGGGATTTCCAAAAGGACTGTTTTTTTTAAAGGATTGACAAAATACGACGTTAATGCTGGGTGATTATTTGTGGTGTTGACGTTCAGTTCAATATTTCCTAGCATGTTAAGGGGAAAAAATCAACTGACACGTTAGCCACCTCAGCTAACTTAACACACGCATGTAGGTGGCTAATCTGATACAGTTAAGTAACTGTAAGATTAAATTAAATACCAATTATCCAAAATATATGTAATTACCAGGAATCCAATGATATTCAGCATACCATCTGACGGTTGTGGTGGGGTGGTCACAGGTTTGTGGATGACCTTGTGGCGATATGGCCCCACCTGTTTGTAATTAAATTTGTGAATTGGTGGTGGAATGTCTGTTTTCTTTGCATTACATGTTCATGACGACTTCTTGATGTATATATGTTATCGTCATGCTTGTAGGATTGTGGGCTCTGAGAAACTTGCCGGACGGGGCTGTACATGTGTTCAGTTCCTGTCTGGTTTGGTTTGAGGAGTTAACATTCCTGTTAATGTTCTTCCCAAAGTGGCTGGGTGATAAGCAGTCCACTTTGCAACAAAAACGTCATTTATTTGGCCCGTTTCAATTCTCTGCTACATCGGACTTGTGTTGGTTATTGCATAAATGAATTTATGCAACTCACCAGGTGCATAACAAGTTTTATGAAATAACCAAGGCAGGTCGTCGTTAAACTTGCCCTGGGTGTCCGAGACTACACCGGAACTATTTGGCCAAATAAAGTGTATTACTCCATGCTAGCCAGCCAATCACGGCTTAGCGGAAACCAGTTCAAACCGGAGCCAGTAGCTTGAATCTTTCACTCCTGCTTCAGTCTCTGCATTGCGAAGTTGTGTCTAAAATTTGTCTCTCGAAATCCGCCCTCCTCCCCACCTTTCTTCCTTATTTTCAATGCCCGTTTCAATTCTCTACTACATCGGACTTGTGTTGGTTATTGCGTAAATGTAATTACCAGGAATCCAATGATACTCAGCATACCATCTGACAGGATTTAACCCAGATAACAAATAATTTTTCAATATCATGATGTGTCAGTAGAATGCTGTAGAAACCCTCAAAGCGACCACCCCTTGAAACCAACCCTTGAAACAGCCACCCCTTGAAAAATTTCACTGGATCACAGTCTGTTTTTCACACATCTGTATATCTAACCAGCCTCTGTAATTCAGCCACCCCTTTAATCCGGCCACTTTATCTCAGTCATTTGCATGGCTGCTTTAGAGGAGTTCTACTGTACTCTAAATTTGTGCACACTGTAATGTCAATAGGTGCTCCATTTCTGTGATCTGACCATTTGAGCATACCAATGTTATGTTGCAAACTTTCCCACAAGCACCATCATGTTTATACATTGAACGAACAGTACTTGGGTAATTATGTGGCAGGCTGTTTTTGTGTGGTAAATTTTAATCAAGACAACATATCATAATGCATACATGTGTGAACTCACTAATCCATATCTGCATGAACTCACTAATCCATATCTATATGAAATCACTAATCCATATCTGTATGAACTTGATAATCCATATGTGTATGAACTCTTTAATCCATATATGTATGAACTCTCTAATCCATATATATATGAACTCACTAATCCATATCTGCATGACAAATACGATCTTGCAGGATTCCCTTGTGTGACTGATGTTAGTAATCAGACTTTGGTAAGCTGTACGTCCAAATCTGAAGAAAAAACAAACACCATTTTGTAATTAATGAAGACACACGTGCACAAGTGCAACTACTAAGACGAAAGTTTAAGCCAACCGCCTTAAAACATAATATACAATACTGATAGCACTTTACCAGCCACAATTGTTGTTATACTTTACCAGACACAATTGTCATTATACTTTACTAGACACAGTTGTCATTATACTTTACCAGATACAATTGTTGTTGCACTTTACCAAACACAATTGTCGTTACACTTTACCAGACAAAACTGTCGTTACACATTACCAGACACAATTGTTGTTACACTTTACCAGACACAATTGTCATTACACTTTACCAGACACAATTGCCATTATACTTTACCAGACACAATTGTCATTACACTTTACCAGACACAATTGTCATTACACTTTACCAGACACAATTGTCATTACACTTTACCAGACACAATTGCCATTATACTTTACCAGACACAATTGTCATTACACTTTACCAGACACAATTGTTACTATGCTTTACCAGACAATTGTCATTATACTTTACCAGATACAATTGTCATTACCCTTTACCAGACACAGATGTCATTATACTTTACCAGACAAAATTGTTGTTACACTTTACCAGACACAATTGCCATTATACTTTACCACACACAATTGTCATTATACCTTACCAGACACAATTGTCATTACACATTACCAGACACAATTGTCGTTACACATTACCAGACACAATTGTTGCTATACTTTACCAGATACAATTGTTACACTTTACCAGATACTATTGTCATTATACTTTACCAGATACAATTGTTGTTACACTTTACCAGCCACAATTGTCGTTATACTTTACCAGACACAACTGTCATTATACTTTACTAGACACAGTTGTTATTATATTTTACCAGACACAATTGTCATTATACTTTACCAGACACAACTGTCATTATACTTTACCAAACACAATTGTCATTACACTTTACCAGACACAATTGTCATTACACATTACCAGGCACAACTGTTATTATACTTTACTTGTTATTATACTTTACCAGACACAACTGCTGTTATACACAAAAGGCAGAGTTACTGTTTACTGAGTCACTTCTTACAATTGTCATTATACCTGACCAGACACAATTGTCATTATACTCTACAAGACACATTTGTCATTATGCCTTAACAGACACAATTGCCATTATACTTTACCAGACACAACTGTCAGTACACATTACCAGGCACAACTGTCATTATACTTTACCATACACAATTTTTTTTATACTTTACCAGACACAATTGTCGTTTTACCTAACCAGACACAACTGTTATTATACTTTACCAGACACAATAGCTGTTATACACAAAAGGCAGAGTTACTGTTTACTGAGTCACTTCTTACAATTGTCATTATGCCTTACCAGACACAATTGCAATTATACTTTACCAGACACAACTGTCATTATGCCTTACCAGACACAATTGTCATTACATTTTCGTTACACATTACCAGACACAATTGTTGCTATACTTTACCAGATACAATTGTTACACTTTACCAGACACTATTGTCATTATACTTTACCAGATACAATTGTTGTTACACTTTACCAGCCACAATTGTTGTTATACTTTACCAGACACAATTGTCATTATACTTTACTAGACACAGTTGTCATTATACTTTACCAGACACAAATGCCATTATACTTTACCAGACACAATTGTCGTTACACTTTACCAGAAACAATTGTCATTATACTTTACCAGATACAATTGTTGTTGCACTTTACCAAACACAATTGTCGTTACACTTTACCAGACAAAACTGTCGTTACACATTACCAGACACAATTGTTGTTACACTTTACCAGACACAATTGTCATTACACTTTACCAGACACAATTGCCATTATACTTTACCAGACACAATTGTCATTACACTTTACCAGACACAATTGTTACTATGCTTTACCAGACAACTGTCATTATACTTTACCAGATACAATTGTTATTACCCTTGACCAGACACAGATGTCATAATACTTTACCAGACAAAATTGTTGTTACACTTTACCAGACACAATTGCCATTATACTTTACCAGACACAATTGTCATTATACCTTACCAGACACAATTGTCATTACACATTACCAGACACAATTGTCGTTACACATTACCAGACACAATTGTTGCTATACTTTACCAGATACAATTGTTACACTTTACCAGACACTATTGTCATTATACTTTACCAGATACAATTGTTGTTACACCTTACCAGCCACAATTGTCGTTATACTTTACCAGACACAACTGTCATTATACTTTACTAGACACAGTTGTTATTATATTTTACCAGACACAATTGTCTTTACACTATACCAGACACAATTGCCATTATACTTTACCAGACACACTTGTCATTATACTTTACCAGACACAATTGTCATTATACTTTACCATTGTCATTATACTTTACTAGACACAGTTGTCATTATACTTTACCAGACACAATTGCCATTATACTTTACCAGACACAATTGTCATTATACTTTACCAAACACAACTGTCGTTACACTTTACCAGACAAAATTGTCATTACACTTTACCAGACACAATTGTCATTACACTTTACCAGACACAATTGTCATTATACTTTACCAGACACAATTGTTGTTACACTTTACCAGACACAATTGTCATTACACTTTACCAGACACAACTGTCATTGTACTTTATCAGATACCATTGTTGTTACACTTTACCAGCCACAATTGTCGTTATACTTTACCAAACACAACTGTTGTTACACTTTACCAGAAACAATTGTCATTATACTTTATGAGACACAATTGTTGTTGCACTTTACCAACCACAATTGTCGTTACACTTTACCAGAAACAATTGTGTTTATACTTTACCAGACACAATTGTTGTTGCACTTTACCAAACACAATTGTCGTTACACATTACTAGACATAATTGTCGGTACACTTTACCAGACACAATTGTCATTATACTTTACCAGACACAATTGTTGTTACACTTTACCAGACACAATTGCCATTATACTTTACCAGATACAATTGTCGGTACACTTTGCCAGACACAATTGCCATTATACTTTACCAGGTACAATTGTCATTACACTTTACCAGACACACTTGTCATTATACTTTACCAGACACAATTGTCATTATACTTTACCAGCTACAATTGTCGGTACACTTTACCAGGCACAATTGTCTTTACACTATACCAGACACAATTGCCATTATACTTTACCAGATACAATTGTCGTTACACTTTGCCAGACACAATTGCCATTATACTTTACCAGGTACAATTGTCATTACACTTTACCAGACACACTTGTCATTATACTTTACCAGACACAATTGTTGTTACACTTTACCAGCCACAATTGTCATTATACTTTATTAGACACAGTTGTCATTATACTTTACCAGACACAATTGCCATTATACTTTACCAGACACAATTGTCATTATACTTTACCAAACACAATTGTCATTACACTTTACCAGACAAAATTGTCATTACACTTTACCAGACACAATTGTCATTATACTCTACCAGACACAATTGTCATTACACTTTGCCAGACACAATTGTCATTATACTTTATCAGACACAATTGTTGTTACACTTTATCAGACACAATTGTCATTACACTTTACCAGACAAAATTGTCAGTACACTTTACCAGACACAATTGTCATTATAATTGTCATTACGTTTACCAGACACAATTGTCATTATACTTTACCAGACACAATTGTCGTTATACTTTACCAGA
Source organism: Lamellibrachia columna (assembly GCA_963662155.1). Classification (NCBI taxonomy): domain Eukaryota; kingdom Metazoa; phylum Annelida; class Polychaeta; order Sabellida; family Siboglinidae; genus Lamellibrachia; species Lamellibrachia columna. The sequence goes on along the minus strand of OY759263.1, from coordinate 37,637,167 downwards.
CACAACTGTCGTTATACTTTACCAGACACAATTGTCATTATACTTTAACAGACACAATTGTTGTTATACTTTACCAGACACAATTTGACATTGACATTTTTTTGTATGATGGTAATTTTGTTTACTTAATTTGTGGATTTTTTAAAAAGAGTATCTTTTTTGTGTATGCTATATTGTTTGTGGCTCTAATTATATTTATTGAAGAATAGATGAGTGACAGGACGTACCAGTGCCGTGGAAGAGGATAGGATCATCTGTCAGCATCGATACTTGTTGCTTCACTGATGTTCCACATAGCTGTAGTTTTATCAGACCAGAAGCACAATTGATGGCAATGTCATCAGTGTCATTGATGAATGTCACATCACCGACCTGGAGGAGACACAAACAATTTGTACAGTCATGTAGATCTCAGTTCAATATCTTTGGCAGCTCTTATGCACATATATGCATACATATATAAATGTATGAATATATTGGGCTTCTATTCAAATGCATTTGCTCTTGCATTTGAAAATGTAGCATTTACAGATCAGTGATAATAGCTCACACATAGATGACAAATTGTTGGACTCTTGAGAAGCCAATTTCTTATTTGTCCATTTGTCATATGCAGTTTGTTGCTTTAAATGGCAATCTTATTAAATCTTGTCTACAAATAGGTCAAGAATAGCACCTGACCATATAAAACATTGATAGTTTGTTGTAAATGAGTACCGTCTCCTCAGGAGTGAATGTGGCGAGCTTCTTGATCTCAACGGTGCTCATATCCCAGTAGTGGATGCGTTGTTCAACTGGCAGTGAACACCATGTGACACATCGAAGACCACTGCGGGACACTGTCAGATGTCTGGCATTGTGGCCAAGTGGTACTTCACTCAGCAGGTGAGCTAAACATGTTCATAACAATGTGTTCAAGTTTACATGCACACGGGGCAAGGTAATTAGAGCTCTGGTATGTTGAGACCATGGTACAATGTTTCAGTTCATCCAGTGACATAAGAGGTCCTAGTTATTGGTCTCAGCACTGGAAACCTTTCACATGCCACCATCATAAATCTCAATCCACTTTCACCAATAGAGACCAGAGTTAATGGCTTTGGAAGGGTTTAATTTTTTTAAATCCTCCTATGATGCATGATGTGCAACATACACAGATGACTGCAAGGTAGGGATAGGGAACATAAAATATGAGGATCTGGTCAGAGCGACATAATGCAGACAGGTGGTGATCCAAGACAGACAACCTTCCCAGAATAGATAGCAATTACATATTAATAAATGCAATTAATATGTACATAAAACAGAGAGCAATGACATCAGCTTGTCACTGGATAAAAAAATAAATGTTGCATACAGTATGTATGTCACACAAAACATCTTGTATTAATGAAATGTTTCTCATCCAGCTCTCCTCTGTGGTTTTGGAGATCGTGAAAATTACTTTGTTTCATATTACAGAATAATATTCGTGGCATCAAGTTTGAACTGTGCCAATATGTAATTGAAACTTTTAGACATATACCACTACCGTAAAGTGCTACAAGATAGCATCTTTAAATTGGTGTTATTGCATATCACACAACTCTGCATAAAATGCCACATTCGAATCATTATCTGAAATTGAACTGGTAGACATTCTGCTAAAAGTGGCACCATATTACACTCCATCCCCAGCAGACATGTTAATTTCATACACCACTTAACTTTCCTGGGAAGCATTTAGCCATGCTGCAATTACTGCATGAAAGCTTTTCCATCACATAATTCCACTACTGTTAGCAGGTACTCACTGATACAGCTGTTGGACGGGGACAGTGTGGGGTGAACATAATGAACCAGCAGCAGGAGCATTTGAACTGCTGTCTTCTTGGCTGAGAGTCAGACATTCTAACCACGTCGCGCAGAGAATGGAAGCAGTGCTAAATGTAAGAGTACCATGCCTAATAACTTTTGTCATTATGCAACAGTTACTATTATATCTGTTATTGCTGACATCAGGCACATGAAAGTTGTTATCAAAACAATCATATTCAATAAACAATCTATAGTTATGGTCTTACACTATGCAGTTCATGATGAGCACTTTACCTTGCCCTTGTGAGTTCATGGCAACCAGTTGTAGAGTGCATTCCTTTGACAGCCGCAACATTGGTGTGATCATGTTCCATCTTGCATTAGTTTTCTTTGTCTTTGATAGTCCCGTCTTGATGCTCCCTGCAAGTGCAGATGTCCAGTACAAGTGTTAGTGTCTCATGCTTGAACATTAACCAAGATTTATATAAAAAATGTACATTTGTAGTCAAACATCAACTGGGTTGCTTGACAAAGATGAGGCTTCAAATTAATTTTGTGTGTGTTTACATAACTAAAATCCATGCTGTGGCTTTGAAGCAATCTAATTCTGATGCAACTGCAGGTGATACTTATCTCCGATCGCCCTGATCATATCATCTACCATCCACTAATGTATATGTATGTGCACACTTTGAAACTAACATTGAGAAAGACCATCTACTTGGTATAAAAGCATCCCTGATACAAGTGAAACAACTAACTCTATATTTGTCTAAGCTAGCTTTGATATCTTCATTCACCATTTTCTCAAATGCAAAGATGAGCCATAATGGTTTAACCCAAGACTGATTGAAATTACGTAGCAATGATTTGTTCAGTAACTGTTCATTTATTGATACTCTGTGTGCTATTCCTTGCTGTATCTTGTATATAGTAATATGTACTATGCATTTGTTACTAGCAAACTAAATAATAAAATAACAAACTGATAATGCAATTAATGAACGATAATGGACTAACATCAGAATTAACATGTATTGAAGTAGGTTGCAGAGGCTACATATTAGAATCTAACAAAACAAGGCTAAAGACAACTTTAAAATCACTCTGTTTAAAACCATCATTGAAACAAGTTTAAAAAAATTTAACAAGATTTGCCATCCAAGCCAAAGGCCCGGATGGCAAGTGGAAAAGGAAGCCATTGGCTTATCGAAAGTCCAACAATTAATGTTCATCTATATGTAACCCGCCCTCCTGAGATATGTGTCAACCTTGTTTTTAAACATATTCACGCTGCAAGCAGTTATACAATTCGTAGATAATTTGTTCCATTCATTTATTGTCCTCTGTGAGAACGACTACTTTCTGATATCCAATCTACACTGATCTTTTACCTCATGTCCTCTAGTTCTGCTATCTTTCTTGAGTGAGATAAACATATTTCTATCAATATTTTCATACCCATTCAATATCTTAAAAAACTTCAAACTGATCATCTCTTAACCTCCTAGTCTCTAGAGTTGTTAAACCACATTCTTTCAGGTGTTCTTCATAACTAAGGTCTCTCAGTTGTGGAATAATTTTAGTTGCTCTCCTCTGTATGCATTCAAGCGTATCTATATCCTTCTTACGATATGGTCTCCATGCTTGTATACAGTATTCTAAATGAGGTCTAACTATTGCTTTATTACTTACTTACTTACTTACTTAATCCTCTTGGCCCCTTCAGGCGCATAGGGCGTCAACCATGTTTCTCCACCTCACTCTCTTCTGAGCTAGAGCTTTGGCCTCTTGCCAGGTGACCCCACTTTATCAAGATCTTGTAGTGTGGAGCATCTCCAGTTGATTTTTGGCCTTCCTTGTCTTCTCTTTCCTTGTGGGTTATAGTCCAGTGCTTGTTTGGTTGTATTTGTTGGATCTTTTCTGAGTGTGTGGCCAATCCAGCTCCATTTTCTCCTCTTGATTGTAGTGCTTATTTCTTCCTGTTTGGTTTTCTTCCAGAGCTCTTTATTTGATATTTTGTTAGGCCACCATACCTTAAGGATGTATTGGAGGCGACTGTTGATGAAGACTTGGAGTTTGTTGTTGAGAGACTGAGTAGTTTTCCACGTTTCACAGCCATAGAGAAGACCTGGTTTAATGTTGGTGTTGAAAATGCACATCTTGGTGTTTATGGATTGTTGGGAAGAGAGCCACACTGGGCGTAGGGTTCTGAAGGCATGGCGAGCTTTATTGATGCATAGCTCCACATCTTTGTCAGCTCCACCATTTGTACTGATGTTGCTCCCAAGGTAGATGAAGTCTTGTACTTCCTCAATATTACCACTTTATAGTGAGATGGGTTCGCAGGATCTGCCTTTGACTTTCATCACCTTTGTCGTTCCCACATTGATCTTAAGACCCAGTTGGCTGCTTTTTTCATGAAGCCTTTCTGGTTTTTTTGCATGTATTTATGGGTTTCTGAGAGTAATGCTAGATCATCTGCAAAATCCAGGTCTTCTAGTTGTGAGAACAAGTTCCACTGGGTCCCAGTACGATGGTGTTCTGTGGATCTTTTCATTGTCCAGTCTATGGCTATCAGAAAGAGCAGTGGAGATAGCAAGCAGCCCTGTCGTACTCCAGTTCCAATCTGGAAGCCCTCTGAAACTTGTCCATTAAAGATGACATGACCAGTGAAACCTTTGTACTTGTTCTTTATTAGGGTTACAAATTGTGTAGGTAAACCATAGTGCCTCAGGAGCTTCCATAGAACTGTCCTATCTATACTATCGAATGCTTTTTCGAAGTCCACAAAGTTTATGTAAAGGGAACTCTGCCATTCAATGCATTGTTCAACGATAATCCTGAGTGAAGTGATATGATCTGTGCAGGATTTATCCTTTCTAAAGCCAGCTTGTTCATTTCTTAGCTTCTTGTCAAGTGTTTCTTGTATCCTATCCAGGATGATATGGCAGATAATTTTACTGGGCACTGATAGAAGCATGATCCCTCTCCAGTTCTTACATTCACTGAAGTTGCCTTTCTTGGGGATTGTAACTAGCAAACCCGTCTCCCACTCAGTTGGTATTTCCTCTTTATCCCAGATCTCATTTAGCACGCTGTATAAAACGTCTGTGGTGGCACCAATATCAGCTTTTAAGACATCAGATGGTATATTGTCAATTCCAGGTGCTTTGCCTAGCTTCAGCTTTTTGATGGCTCTCTTGATCTCCTCTTTGGATATCCTATCACAATTAATATTAAGGTTTTCAGTTGTTTCCTCAATGTCTGGGATTGAATCTGATGGAGGCCTATTCAAGATATCTTGGAAATATTCTTTCCAGCGTTGTAACTGTAGAGATTCCATAGTGAGAAGGTTTCCCTGTTTGTCCCTGATTGGGCGACTAGTGCTCTTGTTCTTCCCTGCTAGCTGTCTGGTGATCTTGTATAACTCTGTGGAGGTGTTTTGCCTAGCTGCGATCTCAGCATCGTTTGCTAGTTTTTCGACATGTTTTCTTGTCCCTCTTTGTCTTCTTTTTAACTGTTTTGTTTCTTTCCTGGTATTCCTGCTACAATTTTTCTTGTGTCATCTGCTTCCTTGTTGAGTTTAATTTTAGTCTCCCTCCTTACCTCAATAGCTTCCCAGGTGTCATCTTAATTCAGTCCTTCCTCCTAGCTTCCCAGCAGCCTAGGACTTGTTCACAGGTGTCTGTAATTGCATTCTTGCATCTTGTCCACTTTTCATCAATGTTTATCCCTCTTCCAATGCTTGGAACCTGTTCCATAGTGTGATTCCCAGTTCCTGTCGTATTTTAATATTTTGAAGTTTTCTTATCTCAAACCTTCTTTGTACCTTGTTATCCATCTTCTTCTTTGCTGCTAGCTTCATCCTAAATTCACCCACAAGGAGGTGGTGGTCGGAGTTAATGTCAGCCCCTCTTTCCACTCTGACATCTAGAAGCACTGTCCTCCATTTCTTGATGATTGTTATGTGGTCAATTTGGTTTTCCATCTGTAAATCCGGGGATATCCCCGTGGCTTTGTGTGTGGGCTTGTGTGGAAAGAGGGTTCCTCTGATTATCAGTTCACTGAGAGTACAGAAATCTGCAAACAGGAGACCATTCTCATTCATCTGTCCCAGACCTTCTTTCCCCATTGTGCCTTTCCAATTGTCATTATCCTTTCCAATCTTGGCAATCATATCCCCCATAACAACTTGGATATCCCTCTTCGGTAGTTTTTGGATGACTGTTTGTAGATGTTGGTAGGTCTCTTTCTCTTCAAATTCAGCAGAGTTGATTGGTGCATAGCAATGTATAATGGTGATGTTCCGACCTTTTGATGTAAACCTGGCTGTGATGATTCTCTCCGAGACTGATTCCCATTTGATGAGACTTTTTGCTGCATTCTTTGAGAGGGGCAGCCCTACTCCATGTTTGTGCACATCTTCTTCTCTCTCATTCCCAGAGTACAAGTAAGTTTCTCCAGAGCTAGTTGTAAGGTGTTCCATCTGCTTTCACAGACTCCAATGATGCTCAGCTTGTATCTTCTCATTTCTTGGGCGAGCTGTACCAGTTTTCCTGACTGGTACAGTGTCCTGACATTCCAACAACCAATTCTAACTTTTGACTTGGGCTGTAGCAGACTCTTCCTCCCATGGGTGTCCTGTCAGCTTTCACCTAAGGGATTCATATGCACCCTTCCAGGACAGCCTGCTTTGCTCAGGTCGAGATGTGGTTGAGTATTCATGGTTTTGGTTTCTGTAATCAATTTGAGTAACAGCTGAGTGGGTGATTAGCCCAAGCCGCTGTGCCCACAAGTTTTCCGCAATGGTCACAGACCATTTTCCTCCCGGGCTCCATGATGAAGAGATGTGACTATTGCTTTACACAGAGGTATAATTAGCTTTTTTCCTTGTATGTTATTTTTCTCCTAATCAACCCAAGAATTTGATTACCATGTGAAGCTGCAATACCATACTGCTCTGAAAGTTTCATATCAGCGCTTATTGTAACTCCTAAGTCCTTTTCTTTTACAGTAGTACCCAGAACAGTATCTCCCATTTTATAGTTTACATCCAAGTTCCCATGTCCTGTATGTAGGCATTTACATTTCCCAAAATTGAACAACATCTGACATTTCTCAGCCCATTTCACTAATCTGTCTAGATTGTTTTGCAAATGTTGTTTATCACCATCAGTGATTTCTAAACACTTTTGTGTCATCCACAAATTTCAGTACGTTACTTGTTACATTGTCATCCAAGTCATTGATATATATTAAGAACAATAAAGGTCCTAATACTGATCCTTGTGGTACCCCACTCAAAACTGATTTCCAGTTTGAAACTTCTCCATCTTACTACACCATGCTGTCTTCTGTCAGTCAGCCATTGTTCTATCCAGTCAATTATGCCATCCCCGATACCATGGGCTTTTAAAGTAGTAATCTTTGACATGGCGCTTTGTCAAAAGCTTTCTGAAAATCAAGTAGATAATATCTACTGGCGATCCCTTGTCTATCCACTTAGTGATTTCTTCCAAAAAACATAACATATTTGTTAAGCATGACCTCGCTTTTAGGAATCCATGTTGAGATTAATTTAATAATTTATGCCTAACAAGAAAGTTCACCATATGGTCTTTAATTAACCTTTCTAATAATTTACAAATCACTGACATTAAACTCACTGGTCTATAATTCTCTGACTTATTTCTTGATCCCTTTTTAAATAATGGTATGTTTGCTTCTTTCCATTCAAATGGAACAACTCCCTCTTTTAATGACAAGTTGAACACTCTTGCAAGTGGTACACTGATTTGTTCTACTCTTTCCATTAGTAGTTTTGGAAGAATTCCATCCACTCCAGGTGATTTATTATCCTTCACTGCCTTTATTTTCTTAGCTACCATTTCTGCAGTTACAATTAACAGTCCTAAATAGTCAGATGTAGCCTCCTGAAATTTAACATCTTTCACCAAGTGAAAGAACTCTTTGTCTAAACTGGCTTGTTAATTTCTTTCATAATTTTGAAATGCAAAGATGAACCACAATGTTTTGACCCAAAACTGATAGAAATCAAGTGATTACTCATTGTTCAGTAACAACTATGATAAATAGTGGCTAGAGCCTTTATTTATTATCTGAACTAGCCTGCTAACGTTAAGTAGGGCCTACTTAGTAATTGACCACACTTAATTTAACACAGCTACACTGGACTTGTAATAAAATCACTTTGGGCCAGAGCAATGTGATTAAGTGGCTGATTTATTTAAGCAGCACATAATTTTATTAATACAGGGAATGATTCAGTTGCAGCCAATATATTTTATCATAATAGTTATTATTTTAAATGTCTACTAATTGTATGCTATTCTACTTATTTATACATTAATATTCTCTTTACTTATAAAATTTTAATTGTTATATTTTATTCTTATTTGAATGTAAATATTGACAATTTTTATATAGTTTAATTACCAATGGTATTTATATATATATATATTGTATTTTATTGTCAAATTTACAGGTTGTCTGGATATGAGTGTATAAATAAAGTTTATTATTTGTTATTATTATTTAAATGGCTGATTCTGTTTTCTGCTATTCTGTTAAGTCCACTGAACTTTGGTTGTTTTTCTACACTTTATTATTTGCATGTACATCTGAATAAAGTGACATTCCCTCTCTCTCTGGTACATCAGTCCACCACCAGATGGCACTCACCTGTAGCAACATCAAACACAAGCACACTGTGGTTGTCCGGGCAGTGGCTGAATGTACTGTCGAGAGCAGCACACAGGTGTGTATGATTCCCACTCCTTGACAGCTGCACAGTGCTGCTGCCAAGGTCATGGCCACCAAACAACTCCCATAGTGCAAATTCATGGGCCAGCTCAAACGACGTCATATTCCACACACAAATGACACACGTTCCCCAGGCTGCGACCAGGTGACTCCCTTGCATTGCCTAACAATGGAGATAGAATAGGCTTGAAGTCGCAAGCCAAAACTAGGCATTTAATTGTCAATTCTTGCTGACTCAAACTAAACAACTTTTTCATAATATTTCTTACTTAGTTCCAATGCTATATGCTTCAAACATGCTCTATTTATTCCATCTGATTGAATTTCTGCAAATATTTCACACATAAAAACCATCACAGTAACGGACTTTGAAATATCACATCTCATGAACTAATTAAGGAATCAATGCATAGGCTGTTTTAGCACTGCACTTTTCAATGGTGAAATAAACATTATTTAAATGTTTGCCTTAAGTGCTTGCTTTTGGTGTTTGTGCTTTTCAACAGTGAGTGAGAGTTTGATTGGAAAATAAATATAAAAGTACCGTGCATAAGCATTTTAGCTCAGTGCAATTAGAAATGTGCCAATGTTGGTGAATAAAATTAAACAACCATAAAACCCCATGACATAACAGTTCCTAAATTGCATAATACTTCAACCTATCTTCAATCTATCTACCAATACTCAAAATGGTAACATGTTGTTTTCAAACTATGCTGCTATATTGTCCAGTCTTATTTAGTTCATTTATGGCCATCCACTATTCTGCCAACATCAAAAATATTCTCACAATATTATGTTGTAATGTGTGAGTGTTTTATGAAGACCTATGTGGAAGGTCTGTCTCACTGAGACATAAAGGCAGTGTAAGCTCACTGAGACATGCAGGCAGTTTAAACTCACTGAGACATGCAGGCAGTTTAAGTCCACCAGGCACACACACACAGGCAGTTTAAACTCACTGAGATACACAGGCAGTCTAAACTCACTGAGACATGCAAGCAGTCTAAATTCAGAGACACACAGGCAGTGTAAGTTCACTGTGACACACAGGCAATCTAAACTCACTGAGACATTGTGTCAGAAACACACAGGCAGTGTAAGTTCACTGTGACACACAGGCAATCTAAACTCACTGAGACATGCAGGCAGTCTAAACTCACTGAGACACACAGGCAATCTAAACTCACTGAGACATGCAGGCAGTCTAAACTCACTGAGACACACAGGCAATCTAAACTCACTGAGACATGCAGGCAGTCTAAACTCACTGAGACACACAGGCAGTCTAAACTCACTGAGACATGCAGGCAGTCTAAACTCACTGAGACACACAGGCAGTCTAAACTCAATGAGACATGCAGGCAGTCTAAACTCACTGAGACACACAGGCAGTCTAAACTCACTGAGACATGCAGGCAGTCTAAACTCACTGAGACACACAGGCAATCTAAACTCACTGAGACATGCAGGCAGTATAAACTCACTGAGACACACAGGCAGTCTAAACTCACTGAGACATGCAGGCAGTCTAAACTCACTGAGACACACAGGCAGTCTAAACTCACTGAGACATGCAGGCAGTCTAAACTCACTGATACACACAGGCAGTCTAAACTCACTGAGACATGCAGGCAGTCTAAACTCACTGAGACACACAGGCAGTCTAAACTCACTGAGACATGCAGGCAGTCTAAACTCACTGAGACATGCAGGCAGTCTAAACTCACTGAGACATACAGGCAATCTAAACTCACTGAGACATGCAGGCAGTCTAAACTCACTGAGACACACAGGCAATCTAAACTCACTGAGACATGCAGGCAGTCTAAACTCACAAAGACACACAGGCAGTCTAAACTCACTGAGACATGCAGGCAGTCTAAACTCACTGAGACATGCAGGCAGTCTAAACTCACTGCGACATGCAGGCAGTCTAAACTCACTGAGACACAAAGGCAATCTAAACTCACTGAGACATGCAGGCAGTCTAAACTCACTGAGACATGCAGGCAGTCTAAACTCACAGAGACACACAGGCAGTCTAAACTCACTGAGACATGCAGGCAGTCTAAACTCACTGAGACATGCAGGCAGTCTAAACTCACTGAGACATGCAAGCAGTCTAAATTCAGAGACACACAGGCAGTCTAAACTCACCGAGATATGCAGGCAATCTAAACTCACTGAGACATTGTGTCAGAAACACACAGGCAGTGTAAGCTCACTGAGACACACAGGCTGTCTAAACCCACCAAGACATGCAGGCAGTCTAAGCTCACTGAGACACACAGGCAGTGTAAGTTCATCGAGACACACAGGCAGTGTAAACTCAGTGAGATAAAAAATATGGTTAAATTGTAATAGTGAGTATTACAGTACGAAATGCTTACATACCTGGACATGTTTTTTGGAAGCTAGTTTCTTACCTGTATCTGCTCAAAAGTAGCTGGTTTGTGTGGTCGTTGATTATGGTGCCACTGAATGGCACTGTTGCTGGGTGACAGGGTGGCACACACACAGCCTGTCTGTGCTGAGCACACACTCAGTTCAGACGGCGTTGTTGGCAGCAGCAACACTGCAACCATTGGTGGAAAAACACAACATCAACTAAATGTCAACTTAAACCTCATATATCCAGTTAGCACAGCTCACAACAGCTTTTTGTTCCTAAAACTGAACTCAACCTTGAAACCTCTTGAAACCGTGTGCTGCAGTAGACTAAGTATTCTTGAAACCGTGTGCTGCAGTAGACTTAGTATTCTTGAAACCGTGTGCTGCAGTAGACTTAGTATTCTTGAAACCGTGTGCTGCAGTAGATTTAGTATTCTTGAAACCGTGTGCTGCAGTAGACTTAGTATTCTTGAAACCGTGTGCTGCAGTAGACTTAGTATTCTTGAAACCGTGTGCTGCAGTAGACTTAGTATTCGTTTGAATGTATCATTTTTAATTTATATGTATATACACAGCAAACAAGCTACAGCAACACTGTGCAACTTTTGTCCAATTCAGGATTCACCAGTCTCCCACCTAACACATTGACTTACACATACTTTGGTAATTAGGCAAGTGTGTGTTTGTTATACTTAAATTCTCACATAATTACCAGCAAATGGATGGAGCTTTTATATATAACCAAGTGTAACCTACATAATATGTACCATTATTTCGTAGAGAAATTTGTGCCATTTTATCATGGAAAGTATCTATCATGGACCTTGCCCTAGAAAGGTGCTCTTTTATGGAACATTGTGCCTGGGGCCACATTTTCTTTATATTTGAAAGGTCCTATTTTTAACACTGCCAAGCAAATTACCCTTTTATTGACAATTGTGCCTTTTTATTCACTGAAAGTACCCTCCTTGTTCATAGCTAACTGCATCATTGTGGAAAATTGTGCCTTTTTGATAACAACTAAACATAGTAAACTGCATGTCATTTTATGAAATATGTTGTTCACTTACATCATCAAAATTGCTCTTAATTTTGGAACCTTGCCCAGTAGAAGTTTAATATATATGCCTTGCCAGCAAAGAATCCACATGAATAGGGGCTGCAGGCTGATAATGAATAGGGGCTGCAGGCTGATAATGAATAGGGGCTGCAGGCTGATAATGAATAGGGGCTGCAGGCTGATAATGCAAGACTAAAACCTCTGCTCAAGCGACCACCTGCATTAAAAGACCAGATATAATTAACGACCACAGTCTTCCTTCTTCCTTTCAAAAGTTGTGTTCAATTACCTTCATTAAGCAACAACCTATATAAAGATACTGCTGTTTGACCATCCCTTGAGTGGTTGCTTAAGACATGTTTGATTATAGTTAACTGCAAGTGGTGTATTAAGGACTTGGTCATTTGCCAAACTGTGTTTCATTTCATGTGGTTTATTTTATGTAATCCTCCAAAATCTTATTAGCCAATCTGTTTAAATTAGAAATAAGGGAGTGACATGACAATACATTTTATTCAATGCCAAATAAACACATAATCATAATCAAACTGTTATTCTATTGTAAGAAGAACCTCATTTTGAGTTAATGGCAGATTAAAAGCAAACTTGCATAAATTGCTCTGCTTACCTAATGTCACAAAAACTCTGTTAATCTAAGAAAATAGCACAATAACAAATAAACAACACTGACATTGAAGAAAAGATATCAAAGTAGTTAAGAAATAGAGTAAATTGTAATGTTGACTAGGATTTCAATCACTAATCTTCTTAATGTCTAGTGCCATAGCGGAGTATTTTGTTCCCGTTGTCATAAGATTCAGGTGTGACTCCTACAATTCTAATGTAACACTGTGACAGTAACATAATGGTGACATTAAGCTGATGACGTTCTACAAACCATTATTTGTAGCTTCATAAACAGCTCGTCCTTTTGGTTGAATGGTCACTCCAGAGATATTGACAACAGCTGTCCAACTGCCCAGGTCAATCAGGTTTGTTTGTGCATCATTTGTTTCAGACCCATCCACGAATGAACTACACACCACAGAACAAAAACAACAGAGTTAGTGGCATCAGACTCATCCACAAATGAACTACATACCAGAGAACAAACACAACAGTGTTACTGGCATCAAATTCATCCTCAAATGAACTACACACCAGAGAACAAGCACAACAGTGTTAGTGACATCAGACTCATCCACAAATGAACTACACACCAGAGAACAAACACAAAAGTGTTAGTGGCGTCAGACTCGTCCACAAATGAATTACACACCAGAGAACAAACACAACAGTGTTAGTGACATCAAACTCATCCACAAATGAACTACACACCAGAGAACAAACACTACAGTGTTAGTGGCATCAGACTCGTCCACAAATGAATTACACACCAGAGAACAAACACAACAGTGTTAGTGACATCAAACTCATCCACAAATGAACTACACACCAGAGAACAAACACAACAGTGTTAGTGACATCAAAATCATCCACAAATGAACTACACACCAGAGAACAAACACAACAGTGTTAGTGACATCAAACTCATCCACAAATGAACTACACACCAGAGAACAAACACAACAGTGTTAGTGGCGTCAGACTCATCCACAAACGAATTACACACCAGAGAACAAACACAACAGTGTTAGTGACATCAAACTCATCCACAAATGAACTACACACCAGAGAACAAACACAACAGTGTTAGTGACATCAAACTCATCCCCAAAGAACTACGCACCAGAGAACAAACACAACAGTGTTAGATGATGCTTTGACAGTGCCTCAACTACGCACCAGAGAACAAACACAACAGTGTTAGATGATGCTTTGACAGTGCCTCAACTCATAGCTCCATTCCAAGATGCTCTGACAGTGCCTCAACTCATGGTCCCATTCCAAGATGCTCTGACAGTGCCTCAACTCATGGCTCCATTCCAAGCTGCTCTGACAGTACCTCAACTCGTGGTACCACTCCAAGATGCTCTGACAGTGCCTCAACCCACAGCTCCACTCTAAGATGCTCTGACAGTGCCTCAACTCTTGGCTTCACTCTAAGATGCTCTGACAGTGCCTCAACTCCTGTCTCCACTCCAAGATGCCCTGACAGTGCCTCAACTCACAGCTCCACTCTAAGATGCTCTGACAGTGCCTCAACTCACAGCTCCACTCCAAGATGCTCTGACAGTGCCTCAACTCGTGGCTCCATTCCAAGCTGCTCTGACAGTACCTCAACTCATGGTCCCACTCCAAGATGCTCTGGCAGTGCCTCAACTCATGGTCCCACTCCAAGATGCTCTGACAGTGCCACAACTCATGGCCTAACTCCAAAGTGCTCTGACAGTGCCTCAATTCATGGCCTAACTCCACAGTGCTCTGACAGTTCCTCGACTCACAGCGCCACTCCAAGCTGCTGGTCACAGGCAAGCTCCTCCCACTCTTTCACATCCCAGCAGTCACCAGATGCCTTTTTATGCAGTCAAAGTAACATAGTTTTGGTCTGCCAACAGATCATTTCATGTTTGTGAGTTTGCTGTACATGAATGCTTTTGGCATTCTATCATCATCCATGTGAACTACATGTCCGATCCAGGTCAACTGCCGCTGAAGTAGTATCTATTTGATACTAGGCATTCCAGAACAAAGTAGGTCATCATTGTTTGTTATGCAATCCAACCACTTGGTTCCGAGAGTCGAACGTAGGTGAACTTGTGAGTCACCAAATGTGTCACCAATGTAGCATATACGTCTCTGCACTATATAATAGGCATGAGACAACAGCGGCTTGGTACACTTGGAATTTAGTTGCAAAACAGTTGTTTTGTCTCTTCCTCAGCGATTGTGTAGTTGTCCATAGGCTGAACGTATCCAGTATGACAGTTTTCTCCAATCTGCAGTCATTTGAGACCATGCTTCCTAGGTATGCAAATGTATCGACAACATCCAGTGGCTGATCATCCAACATTATAGCTGGGTCTACATAAGATGTTCCAGGAGCAGGTTGATCAACCTGCACTTCATTTTTTCGCACATTCATAAGCAGTTAAAAACAGGGTGAATAACATCGGCGCCAGGACGTAGTCTTGCTTGATGATGTGTGCAATGTCAACAAAAGTATTCTGTTGTTTTGCCGTCATCCAATACTTTAACAAGATTGCCATCCAAAACTATAAGATCCACATGGCAAATGCCCAAGGAAGCCATTTGCTTATTGAGAGTCCAATAATTTTATCCTTAACTAATGCTGCTTTGTATCCTCTGGTTCTACTGCCTTCTTTAAGTTTGAAGAACATATTCCTATCATTGAATGGATAGATGATCCGGTTTCTTGGTTATTAATATTAAGCATAATTACCTCTCAAGAAACTTAGTGTTCGCTCTGTATATTTCAACTGCATCCGCATTCTTTTTCAGCAGACTGAAGAAGCGAACCTACGTACGAAACTAACAGAAATGGAGGAAGTGACAGTGTTCATCGAGCATGCGCATGAAACCACTTTCCGGGAAATGCGGGGAAAACAACAACGAAAATATGATCAACTGTTATCCAAACAACAACACGGAGTGGACAGTCCATAATTAGAAGACCTGGACAACATCACAAAGAGGTGGGTCATTAATCTAGCAAACAGACATTTAGACAGTGACGAAGTTAGTATATTGAAGAAAGGGTTAAATTTTGCGGTTACCCCACAGAATCTTCCCATAGACGATCTGATTACAGCAACAGAATTAGCATGTAAGAACATCAAAGAAAAACACAGGGCCGATGGGTTGAGATGTGAGGTAGCTAAAGCCGTGATGAAACACAAAGCCAAGGAGAAGAGATCCAACATA
The DNA here is from genome assembly GCA_963662155.1 of Lamellibrachia columna. Taxonomy (NCBI): domain Eukaryota; kingdom Metazoa; phylum Annelida; class Polychaeta; order Sabellida; family Siboglinidae; genus Lamellibrachia; species Lamellibrachia columna. The sequence continues at coordinate 37,621,284 of OY759263.1, read as the reverse complement.
TCACAGGAAGAGAGGAAAGCACTTCAAACTTTACGTAGCGATAAGACGATCAAGATTCTACCAGCAGACAAGGGTAGAGCAACTGTGATTATGAAGGCCACAGATTACGATGCAAAGATTGCAGGGCTATTAGGAGATGACACCATCTACAAGAAATTGGAAAGGGACCCCACTAAAGTTTATAAAAGTAAACTAGTCAACACCATGAAGAGTGGAAAAGAACCAAGACGATCTCAGATGCCTTATACTACAGGATCTACCCTACATCAGAAGCAGTCCCAAAATTCTACGGATTGCCTAAAGTCCACAAGAACAATGTACCATTAAGACCTATAGTATCAAGTATAGGCAGTATGACATACAAGACGGCAAAGTTCCTAGCCAGCATTTTGAGCCCACTAGTTGGAAAAACTGAAATTTTTTTGAAAAACAGCACACAGTTTGTAAAGAAGATCAAAGAGTTGTAAGTTCCACCAGGGAGGAAAATGGTGTCCTTTGATGTGACTGCCCTGTTCACGAGTATCCCGGTGACAGAGGCGATATCAGCGATGAAGGGCCTACTAAACCAGGATACAACACTGAAAGACAGATGTGAACTACCAGTAAACCAGATCATCACACTGTTAGAAATCTGTCTGAACACAACATATTTCATTTATGATGAAGTGTTCTACAAACAGAAGAAGGGAGCTGCCATGGGTTCACCGGTTTCTCCGATAGTGGCAAACCTATACATGGAACATTTTGAAGAAAGAGCCATCAGAGAAGCACCTCATCCTCCAGACATCTGGTTGAGATATGTAGAGGACACATTCACAGTGTTACAAGAGAGCGAAGTAGAACATTTCACACACCATCTGAATTCAATGGACGAGAACTTTAAGTTCACGTTAGAACCAGAACAGGACAATACAATAGCCTTTCTAGACACAAGTATATGCCTGAAAGATGATGGATCAACCAAGGTCAAGATATATCGGAAAGCAACCCACACTGACCAATATTTGAACTGGAATTCTAATCACCACTTAGAACACAAACGATCAGTGGTCAGGACACTCCTCCAAAGGGCAGAAACCCTGATAACAGAAGAGGAGGACAAGAACACAAAGGTGGATCACATCAAGAAAGTGCTGAAAGCAAACGGTTACAAAACTTGGATGTTTAACACCACGCAACGAAAAAGAAGGAAGGAGAACACCACCACAGAAATCAGCAGAAGAAAACATGCCATAGGGCTGCCCTACATTAGTAAACTATCAGAACAAGTAGCAAGGATTTTCAAGTCCTATAACACCTCGGTTTACCACAAACCTATCAACACCCTGAGGTCACTGTTGGTACACCCAAAATACAGAACAGCAAAGGCAGCAAAGTGTGGGGTAGTATATGACATACAATGCCCAGAATGTAACCGACACTATATAGGAGAAACAGCCAGAACACTTGGCACAAGAATCAAAGAACATCTATCTTGTTGCCAACCCCTATCAGCTATAAGTGAACATAAACTGAACACAGGCCATCAGTGCGCTATGAAGGACGTTAAAATTCTAGACCACGAGGAGAACTGGCACAAGAGAAAAATAAAGGAGGTGATTAACATCCACAGAGGGAAAGCTATGCTGACCCGAGACGTTGGCCAAGAGCTCTCACCAGTCCTACTCCAGCTTGTGTCACATGACATTGGTCATGTGACACATCCGTAACTTCAGTCTGCTGAAGAAGACTGTGGGATGCAGTTGAAATATACAGAGCGAACACTAAGTTTCTTGAGAGGTAATTATGCTTAATATATTCCTATCAATATCCTCATAATCATTCACTATTTTAAACATTTCTATTTGGTCTCCTCTTAGTCTCCTGGTCTCTAGTGTTGTCAAAATCACTAATAAATGGCTTTCATAACTAAGATTTCTCAATTCTAGAATAATTTTAGTTGCTCTTCATTGTAATATTCTTTCCAGCTTGTCTATGTCCTTCTCCATGCTATTATACAATACTCCAAATGTGGCCTAACTCATTCTTTTAAGGGATATGAGAATGTAGGATATATGTACAGACTGTTGAAAGACAAATAAGTGCTTAAGAAAACCAAACATGTACACAAAACTATTTTAATACCTATTTGCCTATTTGGCCGTGAATGGTGGACTTTGACAAAGACTTGAAAGTCAAATCACTGCAGCAGACATGAAAGCCATACAAATGACACAGTGTGTCACCAGTTGAGACATACAGCAATCAAGAGCATCTCTACAGGAATGCAAGATTATCCCAATTGTAGAAGTGAATAAATGAGACACCATGGTCATGTGATGAAAAAGAAGAGAAGTTGATTAGGTTATAAAGGTGGCACTAAGCATGAAGATGACTGGACAGAGACCAAGAGGAAGGCCCTGATTATGTTGGTTCAACAATAACAGCAGCCATCCGGAAGAAAAGAACACCAGCTTCGAAGACGTTTTAAGAACAAAAACGGTACAAGAACCATCCAGAATAGAGGATGTTGATTTTTTTTGCCACACTGACAGTTCTGGTGTAACTTGAATTAACTGGAGTATGGTGAGCAGTGGAGAGCATAACGATCATATACATCGTATTAATTGTGGCCATTTTAAAATCCAAAATGGCTGAACATACATCAACATCATTATATATTTTCATCCTTTGTATTTAATACTAGTGTAAAAGAATATTTCCTAAAGGTTATATTAAAATTGCATATGAACCTAAATTTTGCTATGCAAGTTGATAGATTATGAGCATCACATATGAACATAGCTTAAAAATCTATGTCAATATGCAATAAAAATTGGTGTAATATTGTAATGCACTGTTTTTAATAATAACTAAAACAACCACAACATACCTGCTAAGTACAGCCTGACTACCGACGATGCAGTGGAAACACATGGCCTTCCTTGGTGGGAACATGCGTCGTACACACTGCATGTCTGTCAGATCCCACACACTAAAGTGTAACCACATAAACATGTCTGTCAGATCCCACATGCTAAAGTGTAACCACATAAACATGTCTGTCAGATCCCACATGCTAAAGTGTAACCACATAAACATGTCTGTCAGATCCCACACACTAAAGTGTAACCACACAAACATGTCTGTCAGATCCCACACACTAAAGTGTAACCACATAAACATGTCTGTCAGATCCCACACACTAAAGTGTAACCACATAAACATGTCTGTCAGATCCCACATGCTAAAGTGTAACCACATAAACATGTCTGTCAGATCCCACATGCTAAAGTGTAACCACATAAACATGTCTGTCAGATCCCACATGCTAAAGTGTAACCACATAAACATGTCTGTCAGATCCCACACGCTAAAGTGTAACCACATAAACATGTCTGTCAGATCCCACACGCTAAAGTGTAACCACACAAACATGTCTGTCAGATCCCACACGCTAAAGTGTAACCACATAAACATGTCTGTCAGATCCCACATGCTAAAGTGTAACCACATAAACATGTCTGTCAGATCCCACATGCTAAAGTGTAACCACATAAACATGTCTGTCAGATCCCACATGCTAAAGTGTAACCACATAAACATGTCTGTCAGATCCCACATGCTAAAGTGTAACCACATAAACATGTCTGTCAGATCCCACATGCTAAAGTGTAACCACATAAACATGTCTGTCAGATCCCACACACTAAAGTGTAACCACATAAACATGTCTGTCAGATCCCACACGCTAAAGTGTAACCACATAAACATGTCTGTCAGATCCCACATGCTAAAGTGTAACCACATAAACATGTCTGTCAGATCCCACATGCTAAAGTGTAACCACATAAACATGTCTGTCAGATCCCACATGCTAAAGTGTAACCACATAAACATGTCTGTCAGATCCCACATGCTAAAGTGTAACCACATAAACATGTCTGTCAGATCCCACATGCTAAAGTGTAACCACATAAACATGTCTGTCAGATCCCACACACTAAAGTGTAACCACATAAACATGTCTGTCAGATCCCACACACTAAAGTGTAACCACATAAACATGTCTGTCAGATCCCACATGCTAAAGTGTAACCACATAAACATGTCTGTCAGATCCCACATGCTAAAGTGTAACCACATAAACATGTCTGTCAGATCCCACATGCTAAAGTGTAACCACATAAACATGTCTGTCAGATCCCACATGCTAAAGTGTAACCACATAAACATGTCTGTCAGATCCCACATGCTAAAGTGTAACCACATAAACATGTCTGTCAGATCCCACACTAAAGTGTAACCACATAAACATGTCTGTCAGATCCCACACACTAAAGTGTAACCACACAAACATGTCTGTCAGATCCCACATGCTAAAGTGTAACCACATAAACATGTCTGTTAGATCCCACACACTAAAGTGTAACACATAAACATGTCTGTCAGATCCCACATGCTAAAGTGTAACCACATAAACATGTCTGTCAGATCCCACATGCTAAAGTGTAACCACATAAACATGTCTGTCAGATTCCACACACTAAAGTGTAACCACACAAACATGTCTGTCAGATCCCACATGCTAAAGTGTAACCACACAAACATGTCTGTCAGATCCCACATGCTAAAGTGTAACCACATAAACATGTCTGTCAGATCCCACACACTAAAGTGTAACCACATAAACATGTCTGTCAGATCCCACACACTAAAGTGTAACCACACAAACATGTCTGTCAGATCCCACATGCTAAAGTGTAACCACATAAACATGTCTGCCAGATCCCACACACTAAAGTGTAACCACATAAACATGTCTGTCAGATCCCACATGCTAAAGTGTAACCACATAAACATGTCTGTCAGATCCCACACACTAAAGTGTAACCACATAAACATGTCTGTCAGATCCCACATGCTAAAGTGTAACCACATAAACATGTCTGTCAAATCCCACATGCTAAAGTGTAACCACATAAACATGTCTGTCAGATCCCACACACTAAAGTGTAACCACATAAACATGTCTGTCAGATCCCACACACTAAAGTGTAACCACACAAACATGTCTGTCAGATCCCACATGCTAAAGTGTAACCACATAAACATGTCTGTCAGATCCCACACACTAAAGTGTAACCACATAAACATGTCTGTCAGATCCCACACACTAAAGTGTAACCACACAAACATGTCTGTCAGATCCCACATGCTAAAGTGTAACCACATAAACATGTCTGTCAGATCCCACACACTAAAGTGTAACCACATAAACATGTCTGTCAGATCCCACATGCTAAAGTGTAACCACATAAACATGTCTGTCAGATCCCACACACTAGAGTGTAACCACATAAACATGTCTGTCAGATCCCACACGCTAAAGTGTAACCACACAAACATGTCTGTCAGATCCCACACGCTAAAGTGTAACCACACAAACATGTCTGTCAGATCCCACACGCTAAAGTGTAACCACACAAACATGTCTGTCAGATCCCACATGCTAAAGTGTAACCACACAAACATGTCTGTCAGATCCCACATGCTAAAGTGTAACCACACAAACATGTCTGTCAGATCCCACATGCTAAAGTGTAACCACACAAACATGTCTGTCAGATCCCACATGCTAAAGTGTAACCACACAAACATGTCTGTCAGATCCCACATGCTAAAGTGTAACCACATAAACATGTCTGTCAGATCCCACATGCTAAAGTGTAACCACATAAACATGTCTGTCAGATCCCACATGCTAAAGTGTAACCACATAAACATGTCTGTCAGATCCCACATGCTAAAGTGTAACCACATAAACATGTCTGTCAGATCCCACATGCTAAAGTGTAACCACATAAACATGTCTGTCAGATCCCACATGCTAAAGTGTAACCACATAAACATGTCTGTCAGATCCCACATGCTAAAGTGTAACCACATAAACATGTCTGTCAGATCCCACACACTAAAGTGTAACCACATAAACATGTATGTCAGATCCCACACACTAAAGTGTAACCACATAAACATGTCTGTCAGATCCCACACGCTAAAGTGTAATCACATAAACATGTCTGTCAGATCCCACATGCTAAAGTGTAACCACATAAACATGTCTGTCAGATCCCACACGCTAAAGTGTAACCACATAAACATGTCTGTCAGATCCCACACGCTAAAGTGTAACCACATAAACATGTCTGTCAGATCCCACACGCTAAAGTGTAACCACATAAACATGTCTGTCAGATCCCACACGCTAAAGTGTAACCACATAAACATGTCTGTCAGATCCCACACGCTAAAGTGTAACCACATAAACATGTCTGTCAGATCCCACACGCTAAAGTGTAACCACATAAACATGTCTGTCAGATCCCACATGCTAAAGTGTAACCACATAAACATGTCTGTCAGATCCCACATGCTAAAGTGTAACCACATAAACATGTCTGTCAGATCCCACATGCTAAAGTGTAACCACATAAACATGTATGTCAGATCCCACATGCTAAAGTGTAACCACATAAACATGTCTGTCAGATCCCACATGCTAAAGTGTAACCACATAAACATGTCTGTCAGATCCCACATGCTAAAGTGTAACCACATAAACATGTCTGTCAGATCCCACATGCTAAAGTGTAACCACATAAACATGTCTGTCAGATCCCACATGCTAAAGTGTAACCACATAAACATGTCTGTCAGATCCCACACACTAAAGTGTAACCACATAAACATGTCTGTCAGATCCCACACACTAAAGTGTAACCACATAAACATGTCTGTCAGATCCCACACGCTAAAGTGTAACCACATAAACATGTCTGTCAGATCCCACACGCTAAAGTGTAACCACATAAACATGTCTGTCAGATCCCACATGCTAAAGTGTAACCACATAAACATGTCTGTCAGATCCCACACACTAAAGTGTAACCACATAAACATGTCTGTCAGATCCCACACACTAAAGTGTAACCACATAAACATGTCTGTCAGATCCCACACGCTAAAGTGTAACCACATAAACATGTCTGTCAGATCCCACATGCTAAAGTGTAACCACATAAACATGTCTGTCAGATCCCACATGCTAAAGTGTAACCACATAAACATGTCTGTCAGATCCCACATGCTAAAGTGTAACCACATAAACATGTCTGTCAGATCCCACATGCTAAAGTGTAACCACATAAACATGTCTGTCAGATCCCACATGCTAAAGTGTAACCACATAAACATGTCTGTCAGATCCCACATGCTAAAGTGTAACCACATAAACATGTCTGTCAGATCCCACATGCTAAAGTGTAACCACACAAACATGTCTGTCAGATCCCACACACTAAAGTGTAACCACACAAACATGTCTGTCAGATCCCACATGCTAAAGTGTAACCACATAAACATGTCTGTCAGATCCCACACACTAAAGTGTAACCACACAAACATGTCTGTCAGATCCCACATGCTAAAGTGTAACCACACAAACATGTCTGTCAGATCCCATATGCTAAAGTGTAACCACATAAACATGTCTGTCAGATCCCACACACTAAAGTGTAACCACACAAACATGTCTGTCAGATCCCACATGCTAAAGTGTAACCACACAAACATGTCTGTCAGATCCCACATGCTAAAGTGTAACCACATAAACATGTCTGTCAGATCCCACATGCTAAAGTGTAACCACACAAACATGTCTGTCAGATCCCACATGCTAAAGTGTAACCACACAAACATGTCTGTCAGATCCCACATGCTAAAGTGTAACCACATAAACATGTCTGTCAGATCCCACATGCTAAAGTGTAACCACACAAACATGTCTGTCAGATCCCACACACTAAAGTGTAACCACATAAACATGTCTGTCAGATCCCACATGCTAAAGTGTAACCACAAGGGAGGAGGGGAGGGGAGGGATAGAACGGTTGTGATGATGACACAGGGTGGGAGATGATGGCAGAGAGAGAGAGAGAAGGGTTGTGAGCATGAGAGAGGGTGCAAGATGATGGCAGAGACAAAGAAGGGTTGTAGCAATGATTCTGTTCAAGTGCTGATAGTTCAGCAAGTATGTCTAGCCCATTAGGGAAACAATGATCTGTGTTAGCTACCTGAAGCATTGTGTCCACCAAGGCCCCTGCTCCCCTGAGGCCACGTCCTGTGTCACCCCCAGGTAGCGTTCATTGGTGAAAGCGTGGTACTTGGTTGTCACCCCCAATGCTTGTACGACATTGTCTTTGCTTGTTTCTGGCATGCACTTTGTCCAGTAATGCTTGGACTGTTTTGTAGTCAATAGGTCACTTGCATTCTCACGGTATTCCTCCGAGAAGTCAGAAAACATTGAGTTGAGCATTCCTTGCCACTGGTTGGCAGACTCATTCGATGCAACTCCCACCTGACCAGTGAACCTAGGGAGCGGGAGAAATTGTGTCAACACATGGCCCATGCATGTAGGTCTACAACACATGGCCCACACATGTAGGTCTACAACACATGGCCCATACATGTAGGTCTATAACACACTGCCCACGCATGTAGGTCTACAACACATGGCCCACACATGTAGGTCTACAACACATGGCCCATGCATGTAGGCATATAACACATGGCCATTGCATGTAGGCCTACAACACATGGCCCGTGCATGTAGGTCTACAATACATGGCCCATGCATGTAGGTCTATAACACATGGCCCATGCATGTAGGTCTACAACACATGGCCCATGCATGTAGGTCTATAACACACTGCCCACTCATGTAGGTCTACAACACATGGCCCATGCGTGTAGGTCTACAACACATGGCCCATGCATGTAGGTCTATAACACATGGTCATTGCATGTAGGTCTACAACACATGGTCCGTGCATGTAGGTCTACAATACATAGCCCATGCATGTAGGTCTATAACACATGGCCCATGCATGTAGGTCTATAACACACTGCCCACTCATGTAGGTCTACAACACATGGCCCATGCGTGTAGGTCTACAACACATGGCCCATGCATGTAGGCCTATAACACATGGTCATTGCATGTAGGTCTACAACACATGGTCCGTGCATGTAGGTCTACAATACATAGCCCATGCATGTAGGTCTATAACACATGGCCCATGCATGTAGGTCTATAACACACTGCCCACTCATGTAGGTCTACAACACATGGCCCATGCGTGTAGGTCTACAACACATGGCCCATGCATGTAGGCCTATAACACATGGCCATTGCATGTCGGTCTACAACACATGGCCCGTGCATGTAGGTCTACAATACACGGCCCATGCATGTAGGTCTACAACACATGGCCCATGCATGTAGGTCTACAACACATGGCCCATGCATGTAGGCCTATAACACATGGCCATTGCATGTCGGTCTACAACACATGGCCCGTGCATGTAGGTCTACAATACATGGCCCATGCATGTAGGTCTACAACACATGGCCCATGCATGCAACAGTGGTGGTTTTCATTTCATTCAGTGATGTGGCAATGGTGGTTTTCATTGAAGTGACTGGTGGTTTTCACTGAAGTGACAGTGATGTGACAATGGTGATTTTACCTGAAGTGACAGTGATGTGACAAATGTGGTTTTCACTGAAGTGACAATTGTGGTTGTTTGAAATGACACTGATGTGACAATGGTGGTTTTATTACTGAAGTGACAGTGATGTGACAATTATGGTTTTCATTGAAGTGACAGTGATGTGAGAACTGTGGTTTCACTGAAATGTCAGTGATGTGACAATTGTGGTTGTTTGAATTGACAGTGATGTGACAATTGTGGTTGTTTGAATTAACAGTGATGTGACAATGGTGGTTTTTCACTTAAGTGGCAGTGGTGTGACCATGGTGGTTTTTATTGAAGTGATAGTGATGTGACAATGGTAGTTACTTGAAGTGACAATGGTAGTTTTCACTGAAGTGGCAGTGATGTGACTGGTGGTTTTACCTGAAGTGACAGTGGTGTGACAATTGTGGTTTTCACTGAAATGTCAGTGATGTGACAATTGTGGTTGTTTGAATTGACAGTGATGTGACAATGATGGGTTTCATTGAAGTGATAGTGATGCAACAATGGTAGTTACTTTAAGTGACAATGGTGGTTTTTACTGAAGTGACAGTGATGTGACACTTGTGGTAGTTTAAAGTGGCAGTGATGTGGCAATGGTGGTTTTCATTGAAATGACAGTAATGTTATGATGTGTGTGAGTCAACCGTAGCTGATTTTTTTAATGATTGTTAAATCCCAACCACCTCTCTGACAACTTAATATAGACATATCTCAATGTAGTTTTCAAGTGGCACTAACATGGACATGTCAGCTGCAAATGGCTCCTGCTTCTGATCCCAGATTCTTAGGATATTGTCAACACCAATTGTGACAACCATCTCATCAGTGGCTGGCAGCACCTTTGTCACATAGCATGGATGGTGAAGTGTCACTTTGTGCTGGTCACTTCCAGCCAATGACACAATCTAGGCAACAAATGTGATGGGGTCATCAGCAGTGAACATTTACTCACCAACACAACATAATCATGTAGACTCTAAAATACACTCACCAACACAACCTAATCATGTAGACTCTAAAATACACTCACCAACACAACATAATCATGTAGACTCTAAAATACACTCATCAACACAACAGAATCATGTAGACTCTAAAATACACTCACCAACACAACATAATCATGTAGACTCTAAAATACACTCACCAACACAACATAATCATGTAGACTCTAAAAGACACTCACCAACACAACAGAATGATGTTGACTCTAAAAGACACTCACCAACACAACAGAATGATGTAGACTCTAAAAGACACTCACCAACACAACAGAATGATGTAGACTCTAAAAGACACTCACCAACACAACATAATCATGTAGACTCTAAAAGACACTCACCAACACAACAGAATCATGTAAATTATAAGACTGACATAGTCAAGTGTATTAACATTGATGGTGTCACTAAAAGAAAAGTCTAAAAACTGATGACTTTCCATCTTACAGATGTCATGTCATTATCAAGTGTCATGTCTGTTGCAGGCGTTAGGCAATCATAACCCTCCATTTTACACAATTTATTAGTTATAACTGCTGCTTAATTATACTTCCTTGCATCAGTGATTTTTCTTGCAATAAAGTGAAAACTACATTATTCTCTTCATCTTAAAATATTCACTTTTAAACAAAATTAATTTGATTACAGCGATGTTGGTACCAAAATAGCAGTACATTTAAAAGCTAACATTTTAGTTTTTTGGATTTCCTACAAATGAGTCATTATTGCATCAATGTTCAATAAGATATAATCACCGTGCACAAACACACGCATGCTTGCATACACAAAATACTCCTATTGTGCTAAAATCCTCAGGAGACCCAAGCTCAGCAGCTCACCAAAACAAAAAGGGTTAAGCTATGGAGGATAAGCAAGTTAAAACAGGTGGGTTTTTACTTTACGGCGAAATGTTGTTATATTTCCTACAGACTTAACACTAACAGGGAGTGAGTTCCACAGAGTCGGTGCAGCAACTAAAAAAGCTCTAGTTGTGACATTTGCACACTTCCTGTATAATGTTAAAGAGATGGTCTTTTACCAAGGTATGCTCTTTGATTACAATTCACAGCACACTATCACATTTCATCTGGTTTTTTGACTTACCCAATAGATACTAATAATCTTTTTTTTTACATTACATTACATCATATTTTAATTAAGAAATATCCTAACAATTAACTGATCTTCTTCTAACAATTAAATTAACTGTCTTAGTATTTCTTCAACAAGGGACAATATATCATACATGACAAAACCTAAAATGCTAGAATCCCTTTTTGTTTTACTAAAATAATATGCAAATAAGGGATACTCTCAAAAAACAAATGTACATAAAGATAGGCCTCATGGGAGGTGGTCAGCAGCTGTAGGCTTCATAGGAGGCAGTCAGCAGCTGTAGGCTTTATAGGAGGCAGTCAGTAGCTGTAGGCTTCATGGGAGGTGGTCAGTAGCTGTAGGCTTCATGGGAGGTGGTCAGTAGCTGTAGGCTTCATGGGAGGTGGTCAGTAGCTGTAGGCTTCATGGGAGGTGGTCAGTAGTTGTTTCATTAAGCATCTTACATTGATGTATTTTTCAAAAAACATTAGTAATTTCCCTAATGCCAGTAATGGTGCTGACTGTGAGCGTATGCATGTTGGCAGGTTTGTGTCTTGACAGCTGAATATGAACAGTATGTGCTGGTTGCAGCATGAAGGAGGAGTGTGGTAGGGCTCATTATAATATATAATTGTTACCACATCAGTTTTTTGTAATATAATTATGTCATCAATTTGATATAAGTTATACTTATTATATCTAACTACATGTTTTAAGTATCCTGCCAGTGTCAGTGCTGGGGTGTCAGTTCAGGGATGTGTTAGATAAGACCCAAGGTCCAGCATCACCAGATTTAACAAGATTTGCTATCCAAGCCAAAGGCCCAGATGGCAAGTGGACAAGGAAGCCATTGGCTTATCGAGAGTCCATCAATGTTCATCTACTTATAACCCGCCCTCCTGAGATATGTGTCAACCTTGTTTTTAAACATATTCACGCTGCTAACAGTTACACAATCTGTAGACAATTTGTTCCATTCATTTATTGTCCTCTGTGAGAACGAGTGCTTCCTGATGTCCAATCTACATTGATCCTTTACTAATTTTACCTCATGTCCTCTAGTTCTGCTATCCTTCTTGAGTGAGAAAAACATATTTCTATCAATATTTTCATACCCATTCAATATCTTAAAAACTTCAATCTGATCTCCTCTTAACCTCCTTGTCTCTAGAGTTGTTAAACCACATTCTTTCAGGCGTTCTTCATAACTAAGGTCTCTAAGTTCTGGAATCATTTTAGTTGCTCTCCTTTGTATGCGTTCAAGCGTATCTATATCCTTCTTACGATATGGTCTCCATGCTTGTATACAGTATTCTAAATGAGGTCTAAGTATTGCTTTATAAAGAGGTATAATTAACTTTTTTCCCTTGTATGTTATGTTTCTTCTAATCAATCCAAGAATTTGATTACCCTTTGAAGCTGCAATACCACACTGCTCTGAAACTTTCATATCAGCGCTTATTGTAACTCCTAAGTCCTTTTCTTTTACAGTAGTACCCAGAACAGTATCTCCCATTTTATAGTTTACATTCAAGTTCCCATGTCCTGTATGTAGGCATTTACATTTCCCAAAATTGAACAGCATCTGCCATTTCTCAGACCATTTCACTAATCTGTCTAGATCGTTTTGTAAATGTTGTTTATCACCATCAGTATTAACCTTTCTAAACAGTTTTGTGTCATCCGCAAATTTCAGTACGTTACTTGTTATACTACATCCTTGAGGTACCCCACTCAAAACCGATTTCCAATTTGAAACTTCTCCATCTACTACAACTCGTTGTCTTCTGTCAGTCAGCCATTGTTCTATCCAGTCAGTTATGCTATCCCCGATACCATGGGCTTTTAATTTAAGTAGTAATCTTTGATGTGGCACTTTGTCAAAAGCTTTCTGAAAATCTAAGTAGATAATATCTACTGGCGATCCCACGTCTATCCACTTAGTGATTTCTTCCAAAAAACATAACATATTTGTTAAGCATGACCTCGCTTTAAGGAATCCATGTTGAGATGAATTTAATAATTTATGCTTAACGAGGAAGTCCACCATATGGTCTTTAATTAACCTTTCTAATAATTTACAAATCACCGACGTTAAACTCACTGGTCTGTAATTCCCTGACTTATTTCTCGAACCCTTTTTAAATAATGGTATGATGTTTGCTTCTTTCCATTCAAACAGAACAACTCCTTCTTTTAATGACAAGTTGAATACTCTTGCAAGTGGTATACTGATTTGTTCTACTGTTTCCATTAGTAATTTTGGAGGAATCCCATCCACTCCCGGTGATTTGTTATCCTTCATTGCCTTTATTTTCTTAGCTACCAATTCTGGAGTTACAACTAACGGACCTAAATAGTCAGATTTAGCCCCCTGAAATTTAGCATCAGCAACTGGTAATGAACTAATATCTTCTTTGGTAAACACTGAACTGAAGTAACCATTTAGGTCTTCCGCCATTAAAAACCCGTGATATTATATTTTCAGCACTGTCTTCTAGAGGTCCAACCTTGTCTTGTACGTTTTGTTTACTCCTGACATATGCATTTTTTATGTTACATGCTAGTTTTTGCTCATAGCTTCTTTTAGATTGTCTGATTTCAGTTGTAGCTGCATTAAGTGCCTCTTTGTATTTTGCATAGTCTTCTTCCTTTCTGGTACGCCTATAAACCCTCCACATAGTTTGTTTTAGCATTATTTTTCTAATAGCCTCTTTTGACAAGTGTTTCTTTCTGCACCGTTTTCCTTGTTTTTGGAAGGGAACAAATTTATCAATGATACTCTCAATTTCATATTTTAGAATATTCCAACATTCAATTGCGGTCTTATTCATCAGCATGTTATTCCAATCTAGCTTTGCTAAGTATTTTCTCATATCTTTGTAGTTACCTTTGTGGAAGTTTCTCTTGTACGTTTTCATTTTTTTACTTTCTGATTTTACATTGATGTCAAAATGTATTTGATTATGGTCACTATTACCCAATGGTTCAAATATTTTTACATTGTCCACTAATTCTTTCTGTGATGACAAAACTATATCTAATACATTTTCTCCCCTGGTTGGTTCTAGTACGTGCTGAGTAAGAAAGCTATCCTGGATTAAAAATAGAAATTGTTGGTCCTCAATCCCTGTGCTCTCTAGAGAATTCCATTGAATGTGTCCATGGTTAAAATCTCCCATTATGATACATTCCCCTTTACTAACTTCCTTTATAGCGTTTTTTATTTTTGTGTTGTCCTCTTCGTTTATGTTTGGACTTCGGTAAACTAATCCAATAGTTAATTTTGAATTTCCTGAAACAATTTTGCACCAAACAGCTTCATCACAATCTGCTTCCCTTTCTAGTTTTATTTCATAAGCCTGAATAGATTCTTTAACATATAAAATAACTCCCCCACCCCTTCTTCCTATTCGATCTTTCCTAAACATTATATATCCTGTCAGTCCTAATTCAGCATCTGTTATATCTATGTTGGCCCATGATTCAGTTATACCAATTATGTGAGGGTCAATATCTTCTACCATAATGTTTAATTTGTTTTTCTTATTTACTATGCTCCTTGCATTTAAACATACACATCTATAACCTTTTTCAGAGATGTTTTTCGGATGATTTGATATTGGTTTATCTGTGCTAGTGGCCTCTTGTTCTGCTTGAGACACCTCTAGGTAACCCCCCTGCACTTCTAGTTTAAAGAATGTTTACTTCCAAAAATATTTGTCATTGTACCCAAGTCACTATCTACTGCTGCTGAAAGTTTGTCCGCGAATACTGCTGCCCCCTTTCCACTTAAATGAAGCCCATCCTTCATGTACATATCAGCCCTCCCAACAAAACTTCCCCATAAATCCACAAATCCAACTTCCTCTTCCCTACATAGCTTCTGGACTAACATGTTAATTGCCATCCCCCGACAATTTCGATATTTGTGACCCCTCCTGCCCATTACAGGTAAAATCCCTGACAGTATTACCTGCTCAACCCGCATCTGTTTTAGTGTTCTGACCAACTGCTTATATTTCCTAACTATGGCAGTTGTACCCTCCCTCTCTACGTTATTTGTCCCTACGTGTACTAAAACAGATCCACCCTTACCCGAGCCTAAGATGTTTTTTACCCTCTCAGTTATCGCCTCTATTTTGGCTCCAGGCAAGCAGACCACCACATCATCTCCCTTGTTTAAGACTCTGTCTGTCTTCCTAACTATCGAATCCCCCACAAACACCCTCGCTCTCTTCCTCACCCCCTCTATCACTGCTGCAGAATAACTCTTCCGTTCGATCCCCTCCATCACATTCTGTCCTGACCCCTTCCCTCCTGTCTCCCCCACTTCCCACTCCTTTGCTCTTGTCTCTCCCACTCCCCTCTCCTTCACTCCGGTTGTTTTCCCTCCCGTCTCCCCCACTCCCTTCTCCTTCCCTCCTGTCTCCCCTATTCCCCTCTCCTTCACTCCGGTTGTCTTCCCTCCCGTTCCTTTCCTTCCCGTCTCCTTACGACCTGTCACCTTCCCTCCTCTCAGCTTCCTCCCAGGCTGCGGTGAGCTCTCCCTAGCATATCTTGTGTCTTTCCCCACTTTATCATCTACTGTTCCCCCACGGGAACTACTGGCACAACCCCCCTGTTCCCTTCCCACCATTGCCACAACGAGCAGCCTCAGCTCTTCCAACTCCACCTCTAGTTCCTTCATCTTCGTACATCCCCTACACTCAAAACTAAAACTATCTGCCTGGACCTCAGCCCAGGACTTATCGCACCCAGACTTGACGAAGTCCACCCAGTTACTGCAACTGCCACTAATTAAGTGCCTTGTGGCCTTTAACTGCCGTTTGCACGGCGCCATCATACAATTTAGTTTTAATTAGTTTGCTACGTTAGCCTTGAATAAGGCTGTTTTTGTGATCAAAAGAACACTTTAGGCTAATATACTTGCTAACTGTGTCTTCTATTAACCTCGCATGAGAAAAAAAAACCTGCCACCTAGCGAATACGGAGAACACTGTGTAACAAAACAACGAAGTCAGTGTGTACTAATTTACGCTAAAATCCTGCTGTTAATTCCTTTTTACCGAAAACGTTTACTATCACTATGTCAGATATTACCTTATGCATGTAATTTAAGTAAATAAATCACTTTATCTTATATATATATATTAGCCAATGTAAACGATAGCTCAATGCACGGGTTGAATTCACGACCTGTAAACAAACTCCCTTTTATCACTTGTTGAGTTTAAATCCGGGAAAAAATACCTCTGTTAACAAAAACGGTTTCTTAATATATGTCTACAAGAAGTTGGTGAACAATATATGTATAATACTAATACTTATTCTAACCAATATTCCAATGTTACCGACTATTCAATATGCTATCTCAATTTTCGGATGGTAAACAACCCTATTATCGCTCGCTGAATTCCCTGACAGAATCCGAAACCAACTTACTCTAAAACACTCCCTCTGACTAATAATTAACAAAACCTGTTTCCTAATATATGTCTACAATACGTTTGTGTATAATATATATGCAATAGTAATACTTATTCTATTTGATATACCGCGTTTTTCTGTAAATGATCTACACCAAATTCAAGTCGCTGCACCAAGTCCAAGTAGCCGGAAGTTAGTATGATAAGTTAGATTGATAAGTATAAGTGTTAATTAATTACCCAGGGATTGTTGCCTCATGGGAAACATGTGGTGTTTGTTAGTCTGTTCAAACTAGAAGGCCGGAAAGTGAGATGTAATGATTGGCTAGTGAATGTTTGGTCAGCCAGACTTGGATGTTATATAGTGTTGTAGACAGGGAGAAAGACAGTGAAGTTGCACGCAGACAATCAAGTTGCACGCAGACAATCAAGTTGCAGGCAGCCAGTGGTGTAGACTGAGGAGGGTTTCCCTCTCAGCCAAGGGCTGGTTAGGCTGGTGAGCTGCCAATAGGTATCGCAAGCTTGGCGGGAACTGGTAAACTCTCAGGGTTTAATATTGATTGTAATAATAAAGATTTAAGGTTGGCTAAAATTATATAATATTTATTTAGAGAGACTAATCGCCTCTATGACATGAGGACAGGTTCACAGGCATCCACAACTCAATGTTTCACACAAACGGAGAAGGGGGGTCTGAGGTTAAATAATATTGGTACTATCATACATCAATGTGTTGAGGTCATCCTTAACCTTAGAGACAATTCTTGTATAGCACTGCTTATAGACCATTATGTTACACTCATTCATTGGTAAATATTATCATTGTACCTATCCAGTGCAATTTTAAAATGATCATTATGCACATCCAATAGAAATTCTGTGCAAGTCTCTAGCTAATACAATTATGTTTACATACTAATAATTGAATAGTGTTGGCCAATCAGGTTACTTGTTACATACGTGTATGTCACTGAGAACAGCAGCATAGATGTTAGAGTGAGCGCTTGAGACAACCATATGGCTGATGTGACTGGCACTTTGTCCACCACCAGGGATCACTCGAATGGGCTGTCCCTCCAACAGACTGCAACACAAAAAAACACTGCTAATTGCTCTACAACATAGTGGACACAAACACATGCACACATACACCCACCCACCCACACCCAGACAAATACACACCCACAACCTGTTAACTGCTCTACAACATAGTGGACACGCACGCATGCACGCACGCACGCACGCACGCACGCACGCACGCACGCACGCACGCACGCACACACACACACACACATAATATAATGTTCACAGCTTGTTATTTTCTGCACAATATAATGTTCAGTTTGTTATTTTCTGCACAATGTAATGTCCACAGCTTGTTATTTTCTGCACAATATAATGTCCACAGTTTGTTATTTTCTGCACAATATAATGTTCAGTTTGTTATTTTCTGCACAATATAATGTCCACAGCTTGTTATTTTCTGCACAATATAATGTCCACAGTTTGTAATTTTTTACCATGCTTCCTGTCCGATTTTTCTTCAAGTGAAATCTTGTGAGAATGTTATCCAACAGAAATGGATCCTAAAGAAGTTTTCACTTTACCCGTAACCAGCAAGTGTCCAGCATCACCACATTTTGTTTGGAAAATTATTTTTCTTATTAAACTATGTGTGAATTGCTTTCATTTACAGGAAGAGCAACATGTATCATAAAAGGGGATTCCACTGCTAGCTACTCTCAGCAGATGAACTTGTAATGACTTTTGTTCAGTTAGGTACAGGTGTATGTCAAGCATCACTCAGCAGCTTAGCAGATCAACTTACTCCCAGATCAACTTATCATATTATTGTTCACTGGTTTGTCCACATATGATTGCTGAGTATACAAACCAGATAAGTTTTTATCAATTCCAATTCAATTCTAATACTCATGTATTTATCAAGATCAATCATGCATTTATAAAGATCAATTTAATTCAATGTACTGAAAAAAATTAAGAATTAATTCAATTCAATTCATTTTTAATCAATTCCAATTCAATTCGCAAATTTGCAACATTACTTAGTAGTGGAAGACTGTAATGGTAGCACTGCCTAGTTACTGAAATATACCATCAGTTAATACATGCGTTACATATCTAACTCGATAGATAGTATACCATGCTTTGACAAAACTAACACTAAAGCAGCAATCGCAACTAACACGATATACAGTTTACAGCATAGTGCAAACACTGCCCATTTAAAATTAAAGGCATTATTTAATCAACCACCAATTTTCAGTACAATAATTATTATTTTATTGATTTTTTCAATAATAATAGTAATTAGTATTTGATAATAAAGTTATATATAATAGTCCATTACTATCATGTTACATATATCACTGCTTAAAAACTTTTTCCCCTCAGACCAGGAAATATGTATCTTGAATATTGGTACTGCCATCGAGGCAGTTATAGCAGAGGATTTGTTTGTATATATGAAATACTTAAAAACGGTGTATCTTTCCTATTTTTCTGGAGGTAGGCCTTTATTTTTCTTACATCTAGGTTTAGCCCCATCATTGTTTTCACAATTCCTTATTTAACCTTGTTTGAAGGGATCATTTGTCTAAATACATAATGCATACAAAATACATGGTGGACCATATAAACCAGTGACAATGGACGAGCAAAAAGTGGTCATTTGAGAAGCAATAGTGTCACACAGGATTTTTGCACTGTACACCCCCCTATGTATACTGTACACCCCCCTATGTATACTGTACACCCCTATGTATAATGTACACCCCCTATGTATACTGTACACCCCCTATGTATACTGTACATCCCCCTATGTATACTGTACACCCCCTATGTATACTGTACACCCCTCTATGTATACTGTACACCCCCCTATGTATACCTCAATGTGCTGTATACTCAGAAATAAAAAAATACAATAATGATTTTGTGTGGTCATGATTACAATTTGGGAAAATTCAATTGGCCATGCTATTTTTTTTAACCAGTATTAACATTAATGAGACAGGCAAACTATATATGTCCAGAAAGCTATTGGTGCAGGCAAACCATGCTGAAATTTATTTAAACCTAAATTTAAAATTCATATTCTGACAGACAAAACACACGATTTTAATCAATTGTACACTTTTTGATTATCTGCATACACTGTAATAAATTACGATGCTTCAAAAGACTAAAAACGATATAAGTAATTAAGCAAGTAAAACCATGCTATTGTTAAAAACATGTACTATATACTATATAGGCACATCCCCATTATAAGAATGGATAAACTACCACAATTTCTAAACAACAAGGTGTGGCGATATCATCGTTTGCAATTGTAATATTCGATGCCAGCTGTTAAGGTAGCTGGGGTGGCTGTTATATGCTTGTCTTGAATTTCATTTGTAGTTGAAATACTATATAATATTCCAGATAAATAAAAAAAATTAATTTATCTGGTTATGTTACAAGATAAACATTTTTTTTTGTAAATGTTAAAAAATAGCCACAGAATGCAAAATTCCCCAAAGAAATAAATGACATACATATAAGTATGAGTGTCTCTGGTAACTTCAAGGGAGATTTTGGTTAACATAAACGAATTACGTCTACTACACTACTGTGAATGAATTAAGGAAAAGTTGAGTGACAGCCTAAAGTGGCAGTGTATTTTTGACACAAACCCTTCACCAATCGTAATTCCAAACTATGTAAAGTTGCCTACATGTAAGACGAATTCATATGCCAAATTTCAGCGTCATAAGTATTGTAGCAACAATTTTTTTTCATTAGGTAATGTTTCCTGACTATTTGTGATAACAGAAATGTTGATACTCGTATCATGCTTGAAATGTGACGATTTTACGTATTGTTCACAACTCATAATGGCCATTTCTAATATTGTATTACATGTCCCCTTAATTTGCTGCCACAATGGCCCTTGAATCTGTATTTGTAATGTTTTGCTGTCTATCATATCAAGTTATGCCAGCCATCTGACAAACGCGTGGCAGGGTGTGTTTACGATCATTTTGATTTGTCCTTTATCTGGCGGGGTCACCAGGTCAGGGTCATAGGCCGTTTCTGTTATAGGTTCAAAGGCACAAAAACTATGTAACTGCTGATGTTTGTTGGTTTGTAAGACATGATTTAGTTAGATATGATTTAGGTAGATATAATACTGATGTGTACTGGAATCACAGTATAACCAGACGATATGTTCCACGTTCACTGCGAACGAATATAGCTGGTTCAAAGCTCGACGCACACGTGGTCGTTACTATGAAAACATCATCAGCATCTCTAAGAAGTCAGGGGATTTTCTAAAAATCAACTGACATGCGACATGAGAAAGAGCTTGATTTCTTCTCTGAATGCGAAAACATGTTGGACAACATTGCCTTTGCAGGGGCCCCATAGATACATATTCGAAAAAAAATTATTTCCTGTATCACATGTTCTTCGATATCCAAAGAAAACTCTTTGGTACAATCAGCTGCTCCTCGATAGTGTGAGGCTTCTTTTTCCTTGCTATTTCCAAGGAGACAAGAAATGATGCCTCCACTCCTGCAGCGTTCTGTTGGTTGATGCAGCCATCAGCATCAAGTTGCAGCTTCTTCAGCTGGTGTTGCTGCTGATAAAAAAATTAATGATCCTTTCTAGCATGTTGAGGATGCTTTGGTTGCAGGTGTGATTTAATTAAGCTTGCTAGGCTTCAGCCACCAGGACTTTGTAGCAAATCTCTTCTCTCAATTATGCTTGAAAAACCGAAATTCAGTAGCTTCCAGATAGGTGCATTTCTTGCTAGACACCATGCTGTCTTGACTACAACTGCTAAAATTGTAAATCAAATATAATTTTTAGCATACTTGGAATGTAACACAACAATTTATAAACTAAAACATCTCCATAGCTATCAGATCACCTTAAAATAGCATTACCACCTAAAAAAATGCATTAACTAAGCATTTCTTCTTATGCTACAAGCAGCTCCTTATTCTGAATTAAATGGTTTTATTCCATTTAAAATGGACAACTAATGGCAAAGTTAAATGTGTTGAATTGTAATTCAAATAATGTCATTTACAATGTTCAATGATTAAATAAACTATGATTAAGTTTATACACGGGAATTGGTCATATACTGTCACATACGTAATATGGCAACAAATCACAGCCTACTCACATTTATTTCTGGACACTAATTTGCATATAAAAATGCTACAATATGGGGTGTCAAAGTATGAATTACAATCTTTAATAATAATATGATTTTTAGCACAAATCATAAACTATTCCATTTCATTCAAGCACTCATCAAGTTAAAGTATTTGTAGTTTATTATAAAAATTTATTACTTTCTTATTACATTTTTCAAACAACAAGTCCAATTTCATACATGGTCATGTTTTTTAACCATGATGCGCCTAGCGGACATAACGAATGGGGGGAGGGCAGTTTTTGCTAATATTTTTAACACCTGCCTGCACCACTTGTTTACGGCTACGTTCCGAAGAATGACATGAAATGGCCTCACACATTGTACTTTCGGCACTTCTAAATCATATTCATGTATCACACACCGTACATAATTTGAACAGCGTGAAACTTGTCCACTCAGCACAGCGGCAAATGACATACCTCGTAAGAGCTGCATTAGCAAGACGACTTGGCATGTGCGTTTTGTAAATCGTGATTAATCATACGTTTTAATTGTATGCAAATTAAATTTACAAGAGATGGAATTGCCAAACAACCCCCCAGGGGGTCATGACCCCCAGTTTGAAAACCGCTGATCTAACCTCTTGGTTAAAGCACCATTAAAATGAAAATGCAGAGTATTCATTAAACAGGTCAAACATCGAAAATAATGATTTGATGTTAGCACAACACTCTCATTGCAGAACAATAGTGAGGGTGGGGTTATTGAATCACAGGCTAACAACAGTGAGGGTGGGGTGATTGAATCACAGGCTAATAACAATATAATAGCAATAATACACTGCAATCTATGTTTATTGTTCTGTCAAGACATCCAAAGCTGAAATTAAACTACCACAACTTAGACAACACAGAATGTTGCTTGATAGAATTTGTTTGACAAACCTGTAGAACAAGAAGTCTTGTGTGTGGCCGTTGCATATGATGACCTCACAGCCTTTAGACAATGTGCTGGGTACCACCAACTGACTGATGTAATCCAAATCGTCTCGATTGGTCCAGTCTGCCTCCTTCCCAAACACCTTCACCTTGGCAATGAGCAGCACTTTCAACATTTGGGCATATTTCAATGGATACAGCACAATTCTCTTGAAGCAAAGTCGCAATAATATATTTAGCACATGTATAATGATAAATAGGTGGGTATGGAGTTCTCAAGAAGTTGAGTGTATGTTCACCAGATTTTATGTGCTACTGCCTTGCCAATACTAAAGTAGGACACAACAGTATCACAGTATGTGATGCCGAAACCTGGAAACTCTCAACACGTACTTGGGCTTACAGCTTAAATACCTGCTATGGTGTCTAATGTGACGTGAATGGGGTGAGCAATAATGGTAATGCTATCTGCCCAGACCTACCACCACAAAGAACAAATGGCAGTGAGAATTAAGGGTGATGAACAAAACAGGAAATATATACATGATAAATTGGGGTTCTGCAAAGAACCATTTGATCCCAAGCACCATTCAGATGAGCTGGTGAACATAATTACTGGGAAAGTTGTGGATCAAGTCAACAAGGCAGTAATACTAGGCAAAACACATGTGTAGCCTTTTATTATTGTTGTTGTTGTTTTTGAGTTGGGCTCATGGATTTCATGACATAATTCCTGAAATTGGCTTTATCACGCAAGCACTGTAACGTAGGAAAGACCAAAGTGTTTAACAAAGCAAGTTTCACGTTAACAGGATGGCCCCAACCTTGTCATCGTTAAACACACTGATATCTTCATTCCCTTCTTGTCTGTACATCATCAGAGCAATATGTATCGTACAATGTTCCAATGGTTTCACCAGTTCAAAGTCAAGGTGTCCAGGACATCAACGCCTTACAGGTTGTGATACTACATGACATATTACTTTGGTATTGGCACTTAAAGTTCTGAGATCTAGTGAACATACACAACTCAGGCAACACACTGGCATATAAGTACTTTTGTGAGGTGTCAAGGAGCAAGCCACAGACTACACGCTAGCCTGCAATGGTCAAAACTGTAGTCAATAAAAGTTGGTAAAAAAAAAGGTCAGCACACCAAACCTCTGTTCACTGCCTCCCACCCGCGATGCCTTCCAAGAAAGTGGGCAGGGCCCATCTTCAAGTAGCAATTTGGCTACATTTCTTGGAGCCAAACCCACCAGAGTTTGGTCCAACTATTCTTAAGATTAGTCGCAAAAAGACAGGACTAATACAGTCCAACACTTGTTCCAGCTGACACCTTGCTAGACCCAACAAAGTTGCTCAAGCTGAAAAAGTGTTCATGCCAAAGCCAGATGTCAGGCAACAGGCAACAATGCAGCTCCAACGTGGCAGGAACAATAATTTGTTCCTGCCACTGATGACATGCATGCCTAAATAAAAGAAGTAAATTAACAAGTTCAGAGTGACAAAGATGAGGACTGATGCTTGCAAACATTTTGAAAAGCATGTAATAAAGATAAATATAATGATGAAAACATGCTTATCTAATAAATGCCTATTTCTGAATAGTCATCTTATATATTTGTAGTTATTACATGCAATTGTCTGCAAAGCTATTTAAACAATTACGAACAATTGTTGACAACGTCACACTACTTTTCTTCAATTGTCATAATTACATAATACAATGGCAATGTGTCATTACACATTACAGTATTATATAGTTGCTATTACTGCCAGTATTACAACGCAATTTCAAGAAACTACCAATATATTGACTGGCAACACCAAGTACCAAGGCATAGATGGATATATTTCTGTGATAGTGTTGTGTATCCTGACATTTTGAACAATATGTGAACCGGACAGAGGATGTGCATTTTGCTAGTACAAATAATAATGAAACATTGTTTGAAATGATTACTTATGACTTGCTGTACTGAGTACTGCAGAATAATAGAGTACCAGCAATAATATTTGTAAGTAACTTCACTAATTTTACTGATGCCATCATTAATTTTTTACTGTTACCTTTTGTGGCTTCAGTTTGGTGAGGTTTTCTGTCAAGTTCAGATGGTAGAACTCATCATCCAGGTATGCACAATACACAACATGAGATCCACAGCTTGCGATTATCTGCAAAGTAAACAATATGAGGTTCACAGCTTGTGATTATCTGCAAAATACACAATATGAGGTTCACAGCTTGTGATTATCTGCAAAATACACAATATGAGGTTCACAGCTTGTGATTATCTGCAAAATACACAATATGAGGTTCACAGCTTGTGATTATCTGCAAAATACACAATATGAGGTTCACAGCTTGTGACTATCTGCAAAATACACAATATGAGGTTCACAGCTTGTGATTATCTGCACATAAATAAACTTGTAAAGCACCTAAATACTCAGGAACCAGAGCTCATCATCAAATATGGGTGTACCGAGTGAAAAACTTCCTACCTTCTGTTCACTCCAGGCCCGTGTCTTCTCTGCACCCAGTTTGTCACTGATGGACAGCATAAGATCACCTGTGGCAGCTGACAGGATGTCAATGTATTTCTCACGCATCAGCAGTGCAAGGTGTGTACCATTGGTGGTTTGACACACTGTCAGTGGCCGCCCTGCAAACCTGCCACAGGAATCTTAGTAGACATCACTGGCATTTAACAGATGTCACAGTTAACAGGTCAATAGTACTACACATGCAACAGATGTCAAAGCTGACAGATCAATAGGAGGAAAGGTAGAAGTAGGAGGAAAGGTAGAAGTAGGATGAAAGATAGACGTTTAATTATTATTCATTTCTATAGCACCAAATCTATGCAACAAGATTCATTGGTGCTGTACAGGTTAACAAAAAATATTACATAAAACAATTATGGTGATAGGATAAAAAATATACATACATAAAATCTAGACAATTATATCATATGGTGCTATTCATAATAAAAATATAAATATTACATCAACAATTATGATGATAGAATAACAAACAAAATCCAGACAATTATGTCATATGGTGCAATATACAAATATAAAAAACATAACAGGTTAATAAAGTATGATAGGAAAAAACAATTAAAAAGACATAGGAGAAAAGGTAGAAGTAGGGGGAAAGGTAGAAGAAGGAGGAAAGGCAGGAGTATGAGGAAAGACAGAAGTAGGAGGAAAGGTAGGAGTAAGAGGAAAGGTAGGAGTTGGAGGAAAGGTAGAATTAGGAGGAAAGGTAGGAGCACAAGGAAAGGTGGAAGTAGGAGGAAAGGTAGAAGTTGGAGGAAATGTGGGAGCATAAGGAAAGGTAGCAGTAGGAGGAAAGGTGGCAGTAGGAGGAAAGGTGGGAGTAGAAAGAAATGTAGTAGGAGGAATGGTGGGAGTACGAGGAAAGGTATAAGTAGAAGAAAGGTAGGAGTAGGAGGAAAGGTGGAAGTAGAAAGTTTCTCATGTTTGGTCTTATGGCATCTAGCCTTGTTCACAGACCCATCAGTAACATTGCTGGGGAATCTCCAGTTGTTGCATGCAAAGCATTTCTGTAGGCAAAGAGAAATTTGACTAGTTGTCGTTTCACTGCACATGAGTCACCTCTCACTGATCTCATGGCCTGTTTGAATGTCTGAACGAAGCGTTCCACCTGCCCATTGGTCGCAGGATGGAAGGGTTCAGAAAATGTTTATCTGATGTTTTTTTCCTTTCATGAAGTTTTGGAAAACTTCGCTTGTGAATTGATTTCCATTGTCACTGTGCAAGTGTTCTGGTAAACCATACCTTGCAAACACATCTCGTAACAGTTCCATGGTTCTTTCTGATGATGCTGAAGCTGTCTGTAGTACCTCGGGCCATTTGCTGTGTGCGTCAACCGCTATTAAGAACATCCATCCCATAAACGGTCCAGTGTAATCTACATGAATACGCTGCAATGGTTTGGCATTTGCCATTCCCATGGGTGAAGTGCACAGTAGGAGCTTCAAACTGGACTTTCTGGCATCCTTGACATTTCCTTGCCAGAGACTCTACATCTTTATCTATCCCAGGCCACCAGACACAGCTACGAGCCAGTTCCTTCATCTTTACAACACCTATGTGATTGTCATGTAACTCCTGGAGGATCTGGCTGTGTAACTTCTGTGGCACCAGGACACGTATTCCCCACATGTAACTCCTGGAGGATCTGGCTGTGTAACTTCTGTGGCACCAGGACACGTATTCCCCACATGAAGCATCTGTGGAATACACTCAGCTCATAGCGCTTGGCAAAGAATGGTTCAAGTCCCTCTGGACAGATCATCAGCCATCCTTGCTGTGTCCTCTCAAGAACCTTTGACATGACTGAGTCCTTGCTGGACTCCGTCTTGATAGTTGCTGCCATGACAGGTAGGGTTTCCATGTGGTCCATGTAGAATATATCCACCACATCAGGGGGTGTCTTCCCTGTTTCCAAGGGAAACCTTGAAAGTCCTTCTGCATTTGCATGTTTCAAAGAGCTTTTATAGACCATCTCATATTGTGTGCTGCTAGCTGTAGGGCACATCGTTGCATCCATGCAGCTGTCATTGCTAGAATACTCTTCTATGGTGAAAGATGGCTGTGAGGGGTTGGTGATCTGTTACCAGCATGAATGATCTCCCAAGCAGGTACTAGTTGAACTTCCTGACTTCCCACACGAGTCCCAGTACTTCTTTGTCTATTTTACTGTAATTTCGTTCAGCTTTGTTTAAAGTTCACGAGGTGAACGCGATTGGTTTCTCCAACCCATCTGGCATCTTATGACGGAGTATATCCAC
This sequence comes from Lamellibrachia columna, assembly GCA_963662155.1. Taxonomy (NCBI): domain Eukaryota; kingdom Metazoa; phylum Annelida; class Polychaeta; order Sabellida; family Siboglinidae; genus Lamellibrachia; species Lamellibrachia columna. Next base: position 37,593,234 of record OY759263.1, on the reverse strand, counting down.
CAAGCCATATGCAAATGCGTTGCACGCACACTACTCTGATTGGCAAGTCCTGATCATAATGAACGAGAACTTGTTCCAATGTGATCAGACTTTTTTATTCATCAAATGTCTGTTCACACCACATCCAATTCTGATCCTTCTCTAGCAACTGGTTTAGGGGATGTAACACACTGGCCAAGTTGGTAGTAATTCACAAGTCCAAGGAAAACTCTTAAACTACTGACATCTTGAGGGCATGGTGCCTTCTGCACGGCCTCAATCTTTGTCTTTGTCTTGAGCAGACCATCGTGATCAATCTCATGGCCACAGCACTCAATCCGTTCCATGAAGAACCAGCACACTGATCCGCAGATCCTTTTCTGCCAGCTTCTAGGTTTTTCAGATGTTCAGTATCAGACCCTGTAACAATGATATCATCTAGCATCACCTCCATGATATCATCTAGCAGCACCTTCCTAGTAAGGTCTGCTCCATTGCCCTCTGCCATATCGAGGGTGCCGTCTTAATCCCAAAAGGCAGCCTACTATACTTAGACAGGCCCATGATTGTGAGGTATTGTTTTGAATATTCTTCTACTTCCATCTGCAGCATCCTTCAGGTCAATTTTGCTAAACCTCTTGCCTCCAGCCTTCTTGATGAAAATATCTTCAATACGTGGTATCGGATATTTATCTTCTCGGAGCACCGGCTATACTCAACAGGGAATATGATTCCTTTTTCATGGAACTTTTCTAGCTCATTCTCAAAGTACGGTTTGATTGCATATGGCAAATTTTGTGGCCTGCAGAACTTCGGTTGAGCACCTTCCTCTACAGTGAGTTTGGCTTTCACACCTTTTAATGTCCTTAAACTTGTTTACCAACTTGCGCTTGGACAGCAGCTGCTGAACTTGCTTGTTGGCATCCTTCAGGGAAATATCCTTGTTAGTCCCGTCACATAACTTCAGGCAGTGGATCTCTCCTCAATCGAGCTTGATCTCCCAACTCCAGTCACGACCAAACAATACTTGTTGACCATCTTCGATAACGGACGTCCAGCTTCACCTGCTGCTTCTTGTGGTTGACCTGGACATGAAGCTTTCCCTCGGGGTCAACTAACTCCCCCATGTAGGTTCGGAGAGTTACTGGGGTAGGCTGAAGTTCATGCTTCTGGAACATTTCCTTTTACACATTACTGAATATGCCGACCCAGTATAGACTTCCATTTTAAGCGGTTGCCCGACTACCCGCAGTGTCGTCCAAATGATGTCAGTTCTGTTCTTTGGTTTTGTTAACTGGTGAATCGCATCTAGGGTGTGTAACCCATCGCTCCACTCATTGTCATCACTACCATTGCTACTGTCACTTTTGGCATTTGACATTTCATTCACCTTTTTGCCTTTATTGTACATCTGTAGCATTTGTAATCTCTTCTTGGTTCTCTCTCCCTTTTCTGACGTGGCTGCTGATGGAAATGCAACCTGTGGACAGATGCAGTAGCCATTTTGTAGTTCTTCGGTGTCACGGCTAGCTGTTTCGTCTATATTTGCTGTTTTGATGGCAGTTTCCAGACTTAGGTCTTTGACTTTTACTAGCTTCTTCTGTGTTGACTCCTATCGTAGACCCAACACAAACTGGTCTCTCAGGGCTGTAGTTAGGCTTGCTGCATAACCACAATGCAGTGACCGCTGCTGTAGCTCTGTCACGAACAAGGTGACAGTTTCACCCTCTTGTTGATGTCAGCAGCCAAAACTGAAATGCTCCCCATTTCCATGGTTTGGGGATCTAGGTGGTCCACGAGTGTTTTTACTAAATCCTCGAATGGCTTAGTTGACAGTTTCGTAGGTGCCATCAATGTTTTCATTAGCCCATAAGGGTCACTCCCCATGAAGCTTATTTCTAGATCTGCCTTCTTTGTTCATCGATGTCGTTGACGTTGAAATATGACTCAAGCCTCTCAACATACGCCACCCATTCTCTTTAGAATTGTCAAGCTCATTCAAACTATGAACTGACGCTGCCATGATGTGTGTTGTTCACTTACTTACGGTCTTATCCCATTCTTGTCGCCATTGTAGTGTATTACATATATTTATCACTTCAACAAGACATGGCTATGTTTCTCACAGACCAGAAGTGGTTGTTAACCGCTGTGCCATAGGGAGCATGCATAAATGCGCCATCCCACACCAACAGGTGGGTGTAGGAGGAAAGGTAGGAGTAGGAGGAAAGTGGAAATAGAAGGAAAGGTAGAAGTTGGAGGAAAGGTATAAGTAGGAGGAAAGGTGGTAGTAGGAGGAAAGGTGGGAGTAGGATCAAAGGTGAAGTAGGATGACAGGTAGAAGTAGGATGAAAGGTAGGAGTATGAGGAAAGGTGGAAATAGGAGGAAAAGGAGGAGGAAAAGTATGAATAGGAAGCAAGGTAGAAGGTATCAGTAGGTTGAAAGGAAGGAGTTGGAGGAAAGGTGGGAGCATGAGGAAAGGTGCAAATAGGAAGAACAGTAGGAGTAGAAGGAAAGGTGGGAATAAGAAAAAAGTATAAGGAGGAAAGGTGGAAGGAGGAAAAGTAGGAGGAAAGGTAGAAGTTGGAGGAAAAGTAGGAGTAGGATGAAAGTAGGACGAAAAGTAGGATGAAAGGTAAAAGTAGGAGGAAAAGTAGGAGTAGGATGAAAGGTGGAAGTAGGAGGAAAGGTAGGAGTAAGAGGAAAGGTGGAAGTAGGACGAATGGTAGGAGTAGAAAGAAAGGTGGGAGTAGGAGGAAAAGTAAAGAAGAGGAGGAAAGAAGTAGGAGGAAAAGTAGAAGTAGGAGGAAAGGAATAGGAGGAAAGGTAGGAAGAGTTAGAAGAAAGATAGAAGTAGGAGGAAATGTGCAAGTAGGAGGAAAGGTAGGAGTAGGAGGAAAGGTAGGAGTAGGAGGAAAGGTAAGACAAGGAGGAAAGGTAGCAGTAAGAAGAAAGATAGGAGTAGGAGGAAAGGTAGGAGTAGGAGGAAAGGTAGGAGTAGGAGGAAAGGTAGGAGTAGGAGGAAAGATAAGAGTAGGAGGAACGGTAGGAGTAGGAGGAAAGGTAGGAGTAGGAGGAAAGGTAGGAGTAGGAGGAAATGTAGGAGTAGGAGGAAAGGTAGGAGTAGGAGGAAAGGTAGGAGTTGGAAGAAAGGTAGGAGTAGGAGGAAAGGTAGGAGTAGGAGGAAAGGTAGGAGTTGGAAGAAAGGTAGGAGTAGGAGGAAAGGTAGGAGTTGGAAGAAAGGTAGGAGTAGGAGGAAAGATAGGAGTAGGAGGAAAGGTAGTAGTAAGAAGAAAGGTAGGAGTAGGAGGAAAGGTAGGAGTAGGAGGAAAGGTAGGAGTAGGAGGAAAGGTAGGAGTAGGAGGAAAGGTAAGAGTAGGAGGAAAGGTAGGAGTAGGAGGAAAGGTAGGAGGAGGAAAGGTAGGAGTTGGAGGAAAGGTAGGAGTAGGAGGAAAGGTAGGAGTTGGAAGAAAGGTAGGAGTTGGAGGAAAGGTAGGAGTTGGAAGAAAGGTAGGAGTAGGAGGAAAGGTAGGAGTAGGAGGAAAGGTAGGAGTAGGAGGAAAGGTAAGAGTAGGAGGAAAGGTAGGAGTAGGAGGAAAGGTAGGAGTAGGAGGAAAGGTAGGAGTTGGAAGAAAGGTAGGAGTAGGAGGAAAGGTAGGAGTAGGAAGAAAGGTAGGAGTAGGAGGAAAGGTAGGAGTAGGAGGAAAGGTAGGAGTAGGAGGAAAGGTAGGAGTAGGAGGGAACAGTATGGTTGTTAATACAGTGAAAATTTACAGCTCGAGTAACGTGTTAAAAAATAACAAGTAATACATGTATTGTAAACTAAAATGTACAACACAAAAATAATAAAACTGAAGCATAATGACATTACAACAGCCCAAACATGGACTATAAGTTGGCTGTAGATAAACTTAAAATGGGTCAGGGAGACTGCCACTAAGACCATTGTTGGTCGCTCTCGTGGCAGCCAATTTAATTATTAAGTCTGTCCACAAATGTAACAATTTGGCAGAGAGCACACTGTAGTTCTCTGTAGTTTTGTAGAAAGTACATTTTGGCATACCTAGTAAATTAATGTAAATTAATGTGTTAAATTCCTTATGTGATTCAAAGTATTGTTTATTAGTAATAGAATATCATACATAATGCATTGTTTGGCAAAATCATGTTTTGCCCTAATTTTTATTTTCCTGTATTTGTGTATTAATGTTTAAAATTTCTATTTAGAAAAAAATGTAAGTTTTGCAAATATACTGGTAATTTTGTGTGCACATATTTATAAAATGTTAATTCCTGTAATTGCAACATATCTGTTGCATTAAGAATTTTTTATTTCTTAAACATTGGAGTTGGAAGAAAGGTAGAAGCTGTAGGAAACATAGTAGTTGGAAGAAAGGTGGGAGTAGGAGGAAAAGTGGGAGTAGGAAAAAAGTAGGAGGAGGAAAGGTAGGAGCAGTAGGAAAAGTAGGAGTGGGAGGAAAAGAAGGAGTAAGAGGAAAGGTGGGAGTAGGAGGAAATGTGGTAGCAGGACGAAAGGTAGGAATAGGAGAAAAGGTGCAAGTAGGTGGAAAAGTAGGAGGAGGAAAGGTAGGAGTAAAGATGGGGTAGTGGGAAAGGTAGGAGTAGGAGGAAAGGTTAAAGTAGGAGGAAAGGTTAAAGTAGGAGGAAAGGCAAAGATGTTAAGTTTCATAAATGCAGATGAGATTTATGCGTAAATTGGAGGGGCTCGGTAAACTCAGAGAATTGTGCATAAATTGGAGGGTTTCAGGTTATAAGATAATTGTGTGTAAATTGGAGTATATCACATCCTCGTCACACATAAAAATTACACTAGATCAGCTTTAGTTCCCAATGGTACACTGGCATGTTCATATAAACACTGTGGCAGTAGGAAATTTCCTTGTGGACTGGTAATTATAAAATAACATGTTTACTACTCAGATGATCTAGGAATAAAACAATCTGTTCTACTCCTGAAATATATCACCGTACAAAAAAAATCCCTTACCTGACTGGCAGTAGCCTACATATTTGATTACAAATGCAACTAGTGGCAGGGCTAGAACTGAAGTATTTTCTTTTCTTCAAAGTTGGTAATCCTGGGTGATGAAGGTATTTGAGACCCTAAGTGATTTTTTATTTGTGAAACCTATTTTTAAAATGTTTTTTGTTCATGTGTTCTAATTGTGAGAATTAGCAAACATACAAATTAAATAGACTTCTTATAAAATGGAGATGTATTGATGGACATTATTTAAAATGAAATTTAACGGATTGTACATTGATGAGCGATCAATATAAATAACTCTTGCTGTTGTTGTGGGTGTTGATAAAAGGTGGGATTTACTATCTTTTGTTAACTGAGGCCATACAAAAATATTTTATGTTTCATTTGAAATCTGGGAGATTTGTTCTCCTGTGCGGGAGAACGTAGGATGAAAAGTAGAAGAAGGAGGAACGGTAGATGTCAGAGGAAAGGTAGGAGGTGGAAAGGTTGGAGTAGGAGGAAATGTGGTATTAGGAGTAAAAAAGCGCAAAACCACAATCCTGGTTTTTTGCAGTAGTACAATTATATGAGGTGTGTGATTCCACAATCTGTTAATACCACTTGTTATCTGTAAACACATCTTATTTTAACTAACATTTAATATTACTATTATTAAATTCATTAGTTAATTTATTGTAATTATTATTACAAGTTCAATTATTTACATTATTTAGAATGGTGTACATACCCTCCCTGTTTCTGTTTGGTGCTGACTTGTAGGGTTCCTTCGTTTGTCTTCACAATGTACAACATCTGGTGTGTCGCACTGACAACGAGATATTCAGCATCAGCGGTGAAGCGAAGGAACATGGGTTGTCCACATGGCAGGTCGACAGAGTGCACAAGTTCTCCCGACATGACATCCCACAACTTTACTGTGCAGTCATCAGATGCTACAAACAAAACAGCTGGGCTTCATGTTTCTTTATTTCTTTGATATCGTTTAGCATTTTATTGGTTCTACATAGGCAGCCGCTGCTGCATTGAAAATCAGCAAAACAAATAACATTAACAGCTACGTGAGACAGGACGAAACTGGAGTACAGGAGGTTGATATACTGGGAGGGAACTGGAGAACTGGAGTTTGATATACTGGGAGGGAACTGGAGGTTGATATACTGGGCGGGAACTGGACTACAGGAGGTTGATAAACTGGGACGGAACTGGAGTACTGGAGGTTGATATACTGGGAAGGAACTGGAGAACTGGAGGTTGATATACTGGGAAGGAACTGGACTACAGGAGGTTGATAAACTGGGATGGAACTGGAGTACTGGAGGTTGATATACTAGGAAGGAACTGGAGAACTGGAGGTTGATATACTGGGAAGGAACTGGACTACAGGAGGTTGATAAACTGGGATGGAACTGGAGTACTGGAGGTTGATATACTGGGACAGAACTGGAGTACAGGAGGTTGTATACTGGAGGGAACTGGAGTACAGGAGTTTGATATACTGGGAGGGAACTGGAGTACTGGAGGTTGATATACTGGGACAGAACTGGACTACAGGAGGTTGATATACTGGAGGGAACTGGAGTACTGGAGGTTGATATACTGGGAAGGAACTGGAGAACTGGAGGTTGATATACTGGGAAGGAACTGGACTACAGGAGGTTGATAAACTGGGATGGAACTGGAGTACTGGAGGTTGATATACTGGGACAGAACTGGAGTACAGGAGGTTGATATACTGGAGGGAACTGGAGTACAGGAGTTTGATATACTGGGAGGGAAGTGGAGTACTGGAGGTTGATATACTGGGACAGAACTGTACAGGAGGTTGATATACTGGAGGGAACTGGAGTACTGGAGGTTGATAAACTGGGACAGAACTGGAGTACTGGAGGTTGATATACTGGGAGGGAACTGGAGTACTGGAGGTTGATATACTGGGAGGTAACTGGAGTACTGGAGGTTGATATACTGGGAGGGAACTGGAGTACTGGATGTTGATATACTGGGAGGTAACTGGAGTACTGGAGGTTGATATACTGGGAGGGAACTGGAGTACTGGAGGTTGATAAACTGGGACAGAACTGGAGTACAGGAGGTTGATATACTTGGAGGGAACTGGAGTACTGGAGGTTGATATACTGGGAGGTAACTGGGGTACTGGAGGTTGATATACTAGGAAGAAAGGTTGATATACCGGGAAGGAACTGGAGTACAAGAGGTTGATATACTGGATGGAACTGGAGTACTGGGGATTGAAATACTAGGAAGGAACTGGGGTACTGGTTGTTGATATACTGGGAGGTAACTGGACTATAGGAGGTTGATATACTGGGAGGGAACTGGAGTACTGGAGGATGATATACTGAGAGGGAACTAGAGTACTGGAGGTTGATATACTGGGAAGGAACTGGAGTACAAGAGGTTGATATACCAGGAAGGAACTGGGGTACTGGAAGTTGATATACTGGGAGGGAACTGGGGTACTGGAGGTTGATATACTAGGAAGGAACTGGGGTACTGGAGGTTCATATACTGGAGGGAACTGGTGTACTGGGGATTTATATACTAGGAAGGAACTGGGGTACTGGGGGTTGATATACTGGGAGGTAACTGGACTATAGGAGGTTGATATACTGGGAGGGAACTGGAGTACTGGAGGTTGATATACTGGGAAGGAACTGGAGTACAAGAGCTTGATATGCTGGGAAGGAACTGGAGTACAGGAGGTTGATATACTGGGAAGGAACTGGAGTACAAGAGGTTGATATACTGGGAAGGAACTGGAGTACAGGAGGTTGATATACTGGGAAGGAACTGGAGTACAGGAGGTTGATATACTGGGAAGGAACTGGAGTACAGGAGGTTGTTATACTGGGAGGGAACTGGAGTACAGGAGGTTGATATTATATTACCCATGACACCAAAGGCAGCACAGGTAATTTTGGGTAGCCTATATTATCCAATAGCACAAGTGTATGTATGTATAAACACAGTGTCAAACACACACGCATGCGTGCACGCAAGCGCATATGAATGCATGCACACATACAGATGTATCTAGGGAAGAAACTATCTGGTTGACAATACCTGTGGCAATGGTTGTACCAAGTGCTGTAACATCGATGTCATTGACCTTGTCAAAGTGTCCTGATAACTTATGCCGGAGTTGCCCTCCAGGGGGCATGAGGAAGCCAGTGTGTGGAATGAGAACAGGCATGCTTGAGTGGCATGCATTTTCCAGTACACAATTCAACACCTGGAAAAAAACACAGTTTAAGATTGCCATCAAGAGATGCAATGGTTTAGCGAGCCAATGGTAGTTAACAGTTTTGCCATTGCTACCTTAAATGTTCAGACATGCAGACCATTGGATGGATTGCTTGCCTGTCAGTACGTCTGACTTTCCACAATTTCCTAGCTACAATACTGTACATAGATCAACAAAATACCAAACGAGATGCCAGGAAATTATATTTTTTAGGAAGATACTACAAATCACACATATGATTAGGCCTTTTGCTGCTGCAATAATATACATTTCATAAAAAAATAAAATTGAATGCAGTTAATAATACACATCTGTACCTATATTAGCAATTTTCACAATATGTCAAAACAATTATATCAGGTCACCATTTGTGGTTGAGTTCTCAAGTTGCACAACCTCTCAGATTTATACAGACAATTAAATAAATTGAGGGGATGTCAACAGTGACTTGGTTTGACAGACTATCAAGAGTGATGATGTCCATTTAATCCAATGGTTTTAAACTATAAATAAATATCAAAATCATCAAAAGGCACAATAATGATTAGTTTTTATTTGTTCAACAAAAAAAATGTGCTGTAAAAAAGACATTTAGAAAAGTCAATGGAAATGTATGCCTTGGTGGTCATGTTACAATGACAACTCTGACTGATAGTTTGATAACACAGCTAATAAAGCTCCATGCTTGCAACAGTAAAAGTAATGACTGAAGTACACATCCATACTGAAAATCAAATTAAAATAAAATCTTGACATTTTACTAGTGTAGTAGTTTTGTAACACTTTTGTGATTCCCTTTTGAGAATTTTTCATACATATATACATTGTTGCCAAGAGACATGTATTGTTTTAATAATGTGATATACATTCTGTGATATAATTTATTGTGAAAACCATACCATGTAATAAATATTGATATTATATTTTTATATTAAGTCATTTATGCTATTGGATAAAATAATTACTGCGTTCTTCTTGTCGACTTGCCGCATGAGCAGCTCCAGCATCTGTACAAGTGTTGTCACAACTCTCACAAACTCCTTGTCATCATGATTCTCTCGAAGCTTCGCCTTCGCATGGGTCACCATGGATACTGTTGCTGCACCATAACCATGGATGCGACCAATCAACTGGCTTGCCAACTCAGCTGGGTGAGTTTCTAGTGCATCCTGGGACAGCTGTAACGTTTCCAGGATGATAGAAATGTCCCTGTCCTTGAGTGTGGTGGTCTGGGTCCACCGCATGTCATGCAATACCGATCTATAAGGCAGAATAAGAAGAAACAGCTTTAAATTAACGTGTGTACATCCTCACATCAACTGAATGGAGATGACTAACAACACTCTCTGCTCAAATATCACAATGTTGCTTGGCATTCTCATCCCTTACACATTCATATAATTACTTATCAATACACATTTTAAATTAAATCATTTTCATTTCAACAAGAAATAATGAATAATTAATAAGATGCATAGTTATTCAGGCTTCAGGATCAGGGTTGGGATAAAAATATTGGACAAAAGTAGCCAAACAGATGGAAATGTTGTACTAGTGTTGAACTTTAACTGACATTTCCCCTTCAAGTTAAAAAAAACTTAATTGTACCCATGATTTTGCACACTGTCCTATTGCAGTGACATGTGACTCGATCATAACTGTTGCACAGAACCGGATGCTATGTGACCAAATTATCCCAAATTATTGAATTCCTCATGTCTGGAAACATATCAAATAACATTTCAATCATGTCTGTATCTTGTCTGTTTGTGAAGATATGATAAAAAGTTGATTTTGGTGGCCATTTTTGAAGAAAAAAAAAATTCAAAAATGTTCAAGGGTGACAATTCCACACCCCCTTGATGTCATTATATACATGCTAGGGATGAATAATTATCAAAGAAAAAAACTATATCAGGCAAAAATGGGTTATGTAAAAAAATGCCCTTTGGCTGCCGGACTATTGTAGCTGAATGTAGTAATCAAATAAATTCACTGACAAATTCACTCGCCATGACAATATCACTATCATGAGAGCCACCCTTAAAGAAATTACAAAGTTACATCCATGTACATATTGGAAAACGGTGTGTACTTTCAGTATAAAAAGAATTTTGAAGTTGAATCCGTTCAGTGTAAAAATAGGTTAAAAACTAATTTCTAAGCATTGTTTATTTAAAAAAGACCTTGGAAAAATCATAGTAAATTTATATTCATAAATAAACATTTGAACAGTTAATTTGCAGTTTCAGTTTGAATGTGCACATGTATATTTATAGCAGTGTCTAATTAGGAAGGTTGCATAGTACATTGAAATTATACAGGTATTTGTGTACGTGCTGAAGCCTTCTAAGAGAGTGAGTATGGATTTTATCGGTGATTGAATTAGGGGTGTTATTGAATACTCAAACAATGCTATATGTAATGCTTTTCTTTACCAGTTCAGTGTTTGTACTTTCAATGTGGATATTTCCATGACTTCTAGTGCCATATGCTATGTGATAACATTTTATTTGTTGTCGTTTAAACATATCTTCAACTTTTATATAGCAGTTTGACACTTTTTAGCAATGGATAAAAGTATGTGCATTATATAGTGACTGTTGGTTATCATTCTTGTAGCCCATTTCCGTTGTTTTGTTATTATGTATACCAGTTACAATAACTTATATGGGGAATGATTAGTGACTTAATGTTAATAGTTTTAATAACATACATTGTGGAAGGTATCTTATAAAAACTACACAACTCATATTGATTAGTAACATTTAAATGCCTTTGTTGGGCCTATTTCAATATACACCTGTACACTGGACTTGGGCATTGTTATTCTGCTTTTATAGAATATATAGAATATATATATATATATATATATATATATATATATATATATATATACATATATATATATGACAACAATGTACTGATATGATTAGCCGCTCATAGGCCGACTGTGCCTAGTTTTGCCAACAATATGTGTGTGTGTATATATATACATATATATATATATATATATATACATATATATATATATATATATATATACACACACATATATAGTCAGCCAATGAGCAGCCAATCATCGGCTCATACGCAGCTTCCTATCAGGAGCTGCTTATGAGCCATCCTCGGTCCGATGTTGAGCCGATGGACAAAACTTAAATTGGCCCACATGTGGATGCTGATGTTGCCAGATAAGTTTGCCTCTTTCAGCCCGCTCTCGGCCTGCTGTAGGTATGCTGGCTGGGAAGTAGGTCATCTTCACAAGTAGGCACTGCACACATAGACCTACTTGAGACTGAGTACCAAGTAAGTCATCTTCACAAGTAGGCACTGCACACATAGACCTACCCGAGACTGAATACCAAATAGGTCGATCATCTTCACAAGCAGGCGCTGACATAGACCTACTTGAGACTGAGTATTAAGTAGGTCATCTTCACAAGCAGGCACTCAAATAGACCTACTTGAGACTGAGTACCAATTAGGTCATCTTCACAAGCAGGCGCTGACATAGACCTACCTGAGACCAAGTGAAGTCATTTTTGCAAGTAGGAACTCATAGTTGCAGAGCACTTTGTCTTTGAGGGTTGTCTTATCGCCAGCATGTATGAGATGGTAGGGAAGTTGGGTAAGTTTCCGAGTGTTGTATTGCCCATTTGGGAAGACAAGAGGCTGGGCAGAAACGTAGCGCTGTGCTGTCTCTTCCTGGCCCTGCTTTGTTGTGTAGGGTTTGGGCTGGTCTACAAAGCAATATATAAAACTGCTACACAATACTTCTATGGTGTTGGAATCCCTGTCGGGCTGAAGTGTAGTAAGCCATTTCTTAGTGCCAAATTAATTTCTAAATGATCACCCCAGTCTAGGGAACACCATAGAGTTTGGATTAAGCAGAGATGCCAACTTCCAACCGTAAGTCAGGGTAATGATGTTGCAGCAAAGCCCCGGCGACGACTGACGAATGTGGTTGCGGCAAACATTGAAGGTGTTTGCGGAGGAGCGTATGGGGGTATCCACTCCCCCAATTCCTTTGTGATGCACTTAGGGCCACTGAACACTAATTTAGGTAGTCCAAAAAAAAAAATATATTAATCATTTTCACTAAACATCAATATTTCATAATGCCTTATTAAATGGTTTCATTATTAGGTGTCAGTCTTTCATTCCAATAGCAAAATGTGCATAAAAATCATCATTATCGAGAACTGAATGCGAAGTACAGAAGTCACAGTTATGACAATGAAACCAAGGATTTGGCAGCAAATTGTCAACTAAGGGATAGGGACACCTACATATTGGGAGCAAATTGTCAGGTGAAGGGACACCAAGAAGTTGGGAGCAAGTTGTCAACTGAGGGACAGGGACACCAAGAAGTTGGGAGCAAGTTGTCAACTGAGGGACAGGGACACCAAGAAGTTGTGAGCAAGTTGTCAACTGAGGGACAGGGACACAATGAAGTTGGGACCAAGTTGTCAACTGAGGGACAGGGATGCCAAGAAGTTGGGACCAAGTTGTCAACTGACGGACAGGGACGCCAAGAAGTTGGGACCAAGTTGTCAACTGAGGGACAGAGACGCCAAGAAGTTGGGACCAAGTTGTCAACTGAGGGACAGAGACGCCAAGAAGTTGGGACCAAGTTGTCAACTGAGGGACAGGGACACCAAGAAGTTGGGACCAAGTTGTCAACTGAGGGACAGGGACACCAAGAAGTTGGGACCAAGTTGTCAACTGAGGGACAGGGACGCCAAGAAGTTGGGACCAAGTTGTCAACTGAGGGACAGGGATGCCAAGAAGTTGGGACCAAGTTGTCAACTGACGGACAGGGACACCAAGAAGTTGGGACCAAGTTGTCAACTGAGGGACAGGGACGCCAAGAAGTTGGGACCAAGTTGTCAACTGAGGGACAGGGACGCCAAGAAGTTGGGACCAAGTTGTCAACTGAGGGACAGGGACGCCAAGAAGTTGGGACCAAGTTGTCAACTGAGGGACAGGGACGCCAAGAAGTTGGGACCAAGTTGTCAACTGAGGGACAGGGACGCCAAGAAGTTGGGACCAAGTTGTCAACTGAGGGACAGGGATGCCAAGAAGTTGAGACCAAGTTGTCAACTGAGGGACAGGGACACCAAGAAGTTGGGACCAAGTTGTCAACCGAGGGACAGGGACGCCAAGAAGTTGGGACCAAGTTGTCAACTGACGGACAGGGACACCAAGAAGTTGGGACCAAGTTGTCAACTGAGGGACAGGGACGCCAAGAAGTTGGGACCAAGTTGTCAACTGAGGGACAGGGACGCCAAGAAGTTGAGACCAAGTTGTCAACTGAGGGACAGGGACACTGAGAAGTTGGGACCAAGTTGTCAACTGAGGGACTGGGACACCAAGAAGTTGGGAGCAAGTTGTCAACTGAGGGACAGGGACACCAAGAAGTTGGGACCAAGTTATCAACTGAGGGACAGGGACGCCAAGAAGTTGGGAGCAAGTTGTCAACTGAGGGACAGGGACACCAAGAAGTTCCAATAGTCTACCCAAAATAACAGGTAGTTCTTCTGGTGGATAATATAAAACCACATTAGAAATTAGAAATGTTGACAAACTGTTTGCAGAACAAGTGTGTATCAATGACAGTGCTTGCCCACAATGATTTCCTGAATTATCGTGTCAGCAAAGAACACATCATACCAGCAATAACATTTACTGGTTTTTTTAATCACAAGGCTGGCTTCACAGTGCAAAAATCAGTCAATCTGAAGTTTGAATAATTTCTAATGTGACTGAGCAAGCTTTAGCACAGATACATGATTGTTTCAGTACATTTCAAAACAATTGCTACAATTTTCCCTTATGAAAATATTCCATAGTATGGCCATGGTATACCATGGTGTTTTAAAACAGGTAAACCATGGTAAATCATGGTAAACCATGGTAAAATACCATGATGTACCATGGAAACTATAGTAATCCATGGTGCTTCGAAACAGGGAAGCGATGGTATACCACAGTTTACCATGTAATGTCATGGTTTACCATGTAATACCATGGTACGCCATAGTATATTTTCATAAGGGTTGTGTACAGTTTTCAGACCACATGCATGCACTATCACAAACAACTAATTTCTATCCAACTTTGGCCTTTGCCCTGATCATTTCTGATACATTTAGCACCATTTGAAAGGCCAACACCATATCATTAAGTCTACCTAATCAGAAGCACAACAGATTGGGTTTACATACAGGCATGCATGCACATATATTTCCTGGTAAACATTTGTATAATATCAGCCTAATAATTTATATGACTTGACCAAAATGGAAAATAATCAATAATTTTTAAAGAGTGAAAAATGTGAACTAATCCCCAAAAAGATTATACCCAGGTGATGATGATGAAGAAAATACAAAATACAGATGAAGCTGACCTGACCAGATGCCAAGGTAGTAGTCAGCAAACTGCTCATGGCAGTAAGCACAGAAGTCATCGTTGGTGAGGTAACGAAGCCTTGCTGTTTCAATGAACTGCCGGTGATACCAGTAGATCAACTGGAAGCCGTCGACACCTCTATATGACATACACAAGCAACAGATAAACTGTCTCCATCACACAGATGCCATATAAAACCCAAACATATATTGTGAATGATGAATATGATGACATGGACACAATAATGACATGGAAACATTGTATCACAATAAATTATCACATACAAATATCACATACATCTGATAATAGATTATTACAATAAACTAGCAAATAGTGTCCACCATATGATGTAACTAAGTTTTTCCTTAAAAGCATAGCCATTAATATTAATGGCGCAACAGAGCAACAGCAGCTTAGAACAAGAACAACTGGGTCTTGAGAATGACAGGAACAGAGTGCAGATAGAAGGAGGATGAATGACCTGAGGGAAGAGATTGGGATGCAGTTCAGCTTAATGGGTAGAATATTTAGGAGCTGGATACTGAGGGAAGGTCGCTTGGTGCCAATGGAGGAGGGTGCAGTACCAAAGAAAGCACAGCTGATGAAACAGCCATGGGAAGATTGCCATTAAGATAGGAGGACTGCATAAAGAGGGGTGTTCAAAAGGTAGAGGAGGGTGACAAGCATAGGGAGAAGGTTGCCAATGGGGAGACATGGAAAGAGAGGACAGCGGGAGTATTGCAGCAATTACATGAACTAGTCTCACCCCTTTATAAAAGGAGCTATGAGGAAAAGCAGAATATAATATTGTTTTAATTTGTAATAAGAAGATATTTATACTATGAAAATACAACATAAATATTGCTCACAGCAGAATGTGTACTTGTGGAAAAATCAGTCAGGTTTTTCTTCTATTAGGAACTATACAAAAACGTAAGTGTTGCTTTTTTGTTTGATGTATGAAAAACTTGGTGCTAGCCACAAAGAGATGTCAGATGTTTACCTGTCCACCAAGTATTCATCCAGGTCATTCCTGACACGAACCCACAGCAATGGCGGCAAACGTCTGATTGGTGGAGTCCAATAAACGTAGACGTCATTGAGGACATCATCATCAAGTGACAACATGTCTTCCATCTCCACCTCAGTGATACCATTCTCAGCTACAAACCCATTGAGGACAACATCATCAATTGACATGCAAACCATCTCCACCTCAGTGATACCATTCTCAGCTACAAACACCATTGAGGACAACATCATCAAGTGACAACATGTCTTCCATCTCCACCTCAGTCTTACCACTCTCAGCTACAAACACCACTGATTTAACAAGATTGCCATCCAAGGCAAAGGCCCAGATGGCAAATGTACAAGGAAGCCATTGGCTTATCGATAGTCCAACATTTTTAATCTATGTGTAATCTGACCTCATCAGATATGTGTCAATCTTGTTTTTAAACATATTCAATGAAGTAGGAGATGTAATATTAGAAGTGTGACCCATGCCAACAGCTAGTGAGATAGGAGTGTGCCCGACTGACACAATGTAATATTAGAAGTATGACCCATGCCAACAGCTAGTGAGATAGGAGTGTGCCCGACTGACACAATGTAATATTAGAAGTGTGACCCATGCCAACAGCTAGTGAGATAGGAGTGTGCCCAACTGACACAATGTAATATTAGAAGTGTGACCCATGCCAACAGCTAGTGAGATAGGAGTGTGCCCGACTGACACAATGTAATATTAGAAGTGTGACCCATGCCAACAGCTAGTGAGATAGGAGTGTGCCCGACTGACACAATGTAATATTAGAAGTGTGACCCATGCCAACAGCTAGTGAGATAGGAGTGTGCCCGACTGACACAATGTAATATTAGAAGTGTGAACCATGCCAACAGCTAGTGAGATAGGAGTGTGCCCAACTGACACAATGTAATATTAGAAGTGTGAACCATGCCAACAGCTAGTGAGATAGGAGTGTGCCCGACTGACACAATGTAATATTAGAAGTGTGACCCATGCCAACAGCTAGTGAGATAGGAGTGTGCCCGACTGACACAATGTAATATTAGAAGTGTGACCCATGCCAACAGCTAGTGAGATAGGAGTGTGCCCGACTGACACAATGTAATATTAGAAGTGTGACCCATGCCAACAGCTAGTGAGATAGGAGTGTGCCCGACTGACACAATGTAATATTAGAAGTATAACCCATGCCAACAGCTAGTGAGATAGGAGTGTGCCCGACTGACACAATGTAATATTAGAAGTATGACCCATGCCAACAGCTAGTGAGATAGGAGTGTGCCCGACTGACACAATCTAATATTAAAAGTGTGACCCATGCCAACAGCTAGTGAGATAGGAGTGTGCCCGACTGACACAATGTAATATTAGAAGTATGACCCATGCCAACAGCTAGTGAGATAGGAGTGTGCCCGACTGACACAATGTAATATTAGAAGTGTGACCCATGCCAACAGCTAGTGAGATAGGAGTGTGCCCGACTGACACAATGTAATATTAGAAGTGTGACCCATGCCAACAGCTAGTGAGATAGGAGTGTGCCCGACTGACACAATGTAATATTAGAAGTGTGAACCATGCCAACAGCTAGTGAGATAGGAGTGTGCCCGACTGACACAATGTAATATTAGAAGTGTGAACCATGCCAACAGCTAGTGAGATAGGAGTGTGCCCGACTGACACAATGTAATATTAGAAGTGTGAACCATGCCAACAGCTAGTGAGATAGGAGTGTGCCCGACTGACACAATGTAATATTAGAAGTGTGACCCATGCCAACAGCTAGTGAGATAAGAGTGTGCCCGACTGACACAATGTAATATTAGAAGTGTGAACCATGCCAACAGCTAGTGAGATAGGAGTGTGCCCGACTGACACAATGTAATATTAGAAGTGTGACCCATGCCAACAGCTAGTGCGATAGGAGTGTGCCCAACTGACACAATGTAATATTAGAAGTGTGAACCATGCCAACAGCTAGTGAGATAGGAGTGTGCCCGACTGACACAATGCAATATTAGAAGTATGACCCATGCCAACAGCTAGTGAGATAGGAGTGTGCCCGACTGACACAATGTAATATTAGAAGTGTGAACCATGCCAACAGCTAGTGAGATAGGAGTGTGCCCGACTGACACAATGTAATATTAGAAGTGTGACCCATGCCAACAGCTAGTGAGATAGGAGTGTGCCCGACTGACACAATGTAATATTAGAAGTGTGATCCATGCCAACAGCTAGTGAGATAGGAGTGTGCCCGACTGACACAATGTAATATTAGAAGTGTGACCCATGCCAACAGCTAGTGAGATAGGAGTGTGCCCGACTGACATAGTGCAATATTAGAAGTGTGACCCATGCCAACAGCTAGTGAGATAGGAGTGTGCCCGACTGACATAGTGCAATATTAGAAGTGTGACCCATGCCAACAGTGAGGAAGGAGAGCACCTGACTGACATAGTGCAATATTAGAAGTGTGACCCATGCATAGAGTTACATCATTAATCACCCCCCTATAAACAAGAGCGATAAGCCAGTTCACTGTAGTGAAGCGGGTGTGGACCACTGGCCGGCATTTCATTGCACGACAGAAACAGTTGCATCCACTGCATGACACATAGGGTAGTACTGTTTATAGTGTGAACATAACATGTTACAAATAGTTGTCTAACATATGTAAGTAAGTGAGTAAGTGAGTAAGTGAATTAATTTCCTCCTCACCATCATCATGTACAATAGAAGGCAAACAAAAGCAATGAAGACGAGATGGCTACCAGAGAAGTATAAACTTATCGGGCTAGTAGCCAGTGACGATGACACCAGGAACCAATTAACTTGAAGATTTGTCATTGTCATTTGTTCTTAATGGGGCATGGCCACCATATTGATTAATCATTTGGGTGAGCTACGGTGGTCCCGGGCAGTTGTGTTATAAGTGTGGGCAGTTGGGTTGTTCATATTGGAGTGAGCATCGTGCATTTGTGTTAAACTCTCAAAGACAAACATTTTGGAGGCTTGCTGGAGAAAGTTGTGGGACAACGAATATGGTTATTTCCTGTATGGCTTACAGCTGTATGAATATGAAGACAGGATCTAACATCTCGTTATTTTCAGGTAAATTTTGTCGCAAATGTTTGTGCTGTGTTAGTGTATATGTGAATGAATGTAACAATTTAGAAAATTTTCTGAAATATCAATATATTACAGATACATGTAGTGTACATTAAGCGTTTCCCAGAAGTCACATTGATTGGGTGCAATATAAAATATTATAGGGGTAGGATTCAGTTTTATAAATAATGTGTGAATGCGTGTATGCATATTTGTAACTCTTTTTTAAAACTCTACTAGATGTCAATTCATTAATAAGATTTTTTTTCTTTATTAAGTCATCTGCATTTAATGAGGCTCTCCCCTTTTTGGTCGTCGTTTGCCTTTTCATCGTTGTATGAACCACTATCATGTAACTCATTTTGTACACATTGCAACATTCATTGCATTCTATGCATTTGTTTGACAAACCATGTGAAAGGTTGCCTACTAAAACAATTGACAGCTTAAATGAGAGAGCACATTTCTTTACATGAGGCGTGTCCTTGGGCAAGTTGGCCAGATAACATTCGAGAAAGATCTTAAGATGCAGGTGGAAATGGCTGTGATGGAGCAGCTGGGGAATGTGTTGAAAGATGGGAAAAGAATATTTTTGTGACCTTAGAGAAGAATGTCCAACAGGGCTTAATGAGATTTTGACCACTTGCAGTCATTAGCTAATACATGTATAGAGCACTTCAGAAAGTTCAGTTTCGATCATGTTTAGTGGTGCTACTGTTATAGTTAATATGTTATGATATTTGATATACAAGGTGTATGGATAGATTGTGCACGTAATAAGGTATTAGGTCCTCCCGTATTGGAGGCCTGGTGGGATAAATGATCGCCCCACCTTTGCTACTTTTACATGTCATTTAATAATTGCTTTTCTCGATGAGCTAATTTGTATTGATGATTAAGCTATATCTCATCGATTTACACATATGATATTTTTCTCGATGAACATGTTTGTACCAGCTATTTCTCATCGATACATGTATTTTATTATCACGATGCATTTATTAAATGACCTTTAACAACAGTTACTCTTTGTGTGTTCCTGTAGCAAACAAGCTCAGGTTTCTGCCATTACGCATCTGCAAGGTATCAACATTAAGCATCAGCAGGGTATAAATGAATATTTTTACACTTGAAAAAATAGTATTTATATAATGTGAGGCGAGAATCTACTTTGCCATGTTTGTTGCGGTCCGCAACACGAGAAACAGTCCGGAGTACGCGAAATGGTTTTAGTCCAAAAACGTCATGTGACCACGTGACAAGTTAAACCCTGTCCCTTTGTGTTGCAAACTTCGCTGACGCAAGTCGTGTTTTCGTGAAGCAACACATTGGACGTTTTTCCTCCCACCATCCTCCCCTTTCTACCACCAATTAATGTTCTCGTGTTGCGTACCGTGTTATCATGATTATGTACTGTGGGATAAATGATCGCCCCACCTTTGCTACTTTTACATGTCATTTAATAATTGCTTTTCTCGATGAGCTAGTTTGTATTGATGATTAAGCTATATCTCATCGATTTACACATATATGATATTTTTCTCGATGAACATGTTTGTACCAGCTATTTCTCATCGATACATGTATTTTATTATCACGATGCATTTATTAAATGACTTTTAACAACAGTTACTCTGTGTGTTCCTGTAGCAAACAAGCTCAGGTTTCTGCCATT
This sequence comes from Lamellibrachia columna, assembly GCA_963662155.1. Lineage (NCBI taxonomy): Eukaryota > Metazoa > Annelida > Polychaeta > Sabellida > Siboglinidae > Lamellibrachia > Lamellibrachia columna. The sequence continues at coordinate 37,572,745 of OY759263.1, read as the reverse complement.
ACGCATCTGCAAGGTATCAACATTAAGCATCAGCAGGGTATAAAAGGTATTAGGTATATATAGCTATATAGTAATAATCTCTTATTAGTACTGTATATCTATAGATATATGATGAAGACTGGGTGCTGTACAGTAGAAACACTGGGACTCCAGTGGGTTCTTGCTGTGCAGCAGCATGAATGTCACTGATCCATGCCTGCATCACTTTATCATGTGTCAACTGATAAGGGCTCAGCTGTCTTGTTTTACAAATGGGTGTTCTATTTATGTCTATGGACCCATGCCAACAGTGAGGTAGGAGAGCACCTGACTGACACAGTGCAATATTAGAAGTGTGACCCATGCCAACAGTGAAGTAGGACACAATATTAGAAGTGTGACCCATGTGTTACAACCAGTAATGTAATAATCGACTGGTAATGTAATAATCGACCGGTAATGTAATAATCAACTGGTAATGTAATAAATCGACCGGTAATGTAATAATCGACCGGTAATGTAATAAATCGACCGGTAATGTAATAATCGACCAGTAATGTAATAAATCGACCGGTAATGTAATAATCGACCGGTAATGTAATAAATCGACCGGTAATGTAATAATTGACCGGTAATGTAATAACTCGACCGGTAATGTAATAAAAACGAAATGAAAATGATTATGATTACGATAATGATGATGATGAATAGGAGGAGAAAGATGAAGATAATTAAGGGTTTATCTTATGATGATGAAGACAACTATGTTAACCTCATTAGCCTCATCGTCCTGCTCCTCCACCTCCTCCTCAACATCCTCATGTTCACCCTTATCATGGCTAGCCATGCTGTTTTTAACCTTGGCGTTGCTCCCTTAAAAAAACGTACTTTTTGTCCACTTCAAGGGGTGATTTCGGAGGCAATCCACCACCCCAAACCCGGCAGCAACTCATTTTTGAACAAAATACATATTACCAGGCAAACAAAAGAGCTAGAAGCGCCATTATGCGGACAAACATAGTGATGGATCCGTCAATTAGCGTGAAGTGTTGCGCCATCTTACTCAAGTGAGGTTGAAAATCACATATCCTACAACTATCGAATGAAGAGTATTGTGATAATAGTACAAAATAATGTGCAAATGAACATATAATTTATCTTAACAATTTAGCTGAACAAAATAATGACAAGACATGTTGCTCCACTTTACTCACGTTTGAATGAAAATTTCCTCTCTCTCTCTCTTTCTACATCGATGTCATGAATATATGATCAGCACTGTACAGTTTGCAAGGAATTGATTTTGCTCGCCTCCATCTTTATACACTCAGACGTTCCCGCGCTTCCGAGATCACGTGTTCCCGTTCCCCCGGTCCGTTTCGGTGTTTCCATGTCTAAGCACGGATGTCTGAGTACAACAGCATTAAGCGCGGACGTCTGATTGCAACGGCATTAAGCGCGGACGTCTGAGTACAACGGCAGTAAGCGCGGACATCTTACTAGAACTTAACCACAAAACAGCGTGGTGATTCTTCTCTTCTCCACCTGTGTGCTGCCAGTGTTCAGTTACATAACTCAGCAACATAAACATATAATTATATGTTATTATTATGTAATCAAAGAACATAAATATAAGAAGACCGTTTCGTGTTTGCCCAAGAATTATGCAAGAAAAATAGTTTAGACATTTAGTCTGAATCAACAGCCCACACACGTACTGATTATATGTAGTAAATATCAATGGATTTTAATTGCTATTGAAGGGGGTATAAAATTTAGGGGTGCACTTAAAATTTATTACATTAAGAGGTAATCCCCAAAATTAAAGGGTATCTTTAAATTAAAAAGCGATCACCTAAATTTTTTAGATGACTCCTTAATGTTTTGATGGCCCCTTAAGTTTGTCTTTTAATATGATTCCTTACATTTTTATTTTGAGATAACCCATTAATTCTAAGAGATGATCCCTTAACTTTTTCAGATGATGAGTTAGTTACTTTGTGAAATGACCCTTACATTTTTTAAATGATTCCTTAATTTAAAATCCATTTAATTTATTTGAGATAACTCCATACATTTTCGATGTGACCCCATAATTTGTTTGATGACCTCTTAAGTTTGTGTTTTGCTATGAATCCTTACATGTTTAGATTTCCTTTAATTATATGAAGTGACTGCATCATTTCATAACGATCAGCTAGACACGTTTTTAAATGATCCCTGCCTTTTTAATGATCCTTTACCTAGTTTGGGAAGACCCCATTATTTTATGAAATGATCCCTTAATTTATTGAGATGATCAGCTGGTTCATTTATATTGACTAGTTATACTTTTTAATTTGATCCCTGATCTTTTTTGAGAAGACACTTAATTTTTGAGATGATCCCTTAATTTGTTGAGACGATCAGCTAGTTAACTTGTTAGTTATTTCTTACATATTTTGTGACGATCCTTTAACTTTTTTTGAGAAGACCCATTCATTTTATGAGATGACCCCTTATTTTATTAAATTTTTGTCCGAGACAACCACTTGATTTTATGAGGTGACCCCATAATGTTTTGAGATGATCAGCTAGTTTATTATTAAATGACCCCCTTAATGAGTCCTTTTTAAATTATCCTTTAACTTGTTTTTTTTATAAAATCCCTTAATTTTATTCATATATTTTTTAAATACTTTGGGTGCCCATTAATTGTTTAGATGAACATTTTAGTTGACTGAAATTACCCTTAACTTAATTTTTTTTAGATGACCCCTTAATTGTTTCAGCTGATCCCTTATTTTATTATTTTTGCGATTAAACTTAAGTTTCTAATATAATATCACATTGCATTTTGAGATTTGATGATCAGATATTAAGCATTTTTAATGATCCCTTAAATAATTGTTTGAGATGATCCCTTGATTGATCGTAGATTACTTCTTTCATTTCTTGAGGTGACCCTTTTTAATGACCCCCCCTTCCTCCTTATCACTGTGTCTGATTCGGTCCTATTGTTAGCCAACATGTGGTTACTGTCGTGCGTTACCTGGGAGGTTACATGAATGGCATCCCATATGTCCTCCCAGAAAACATGCGGCTCACTCGTTCTGAGATTCCTATGTTAATCATACATTTGTGAACATCGAGTGGGTGTCAGCAAGGCTAGCCATTATAAGGGTGAACATGAGGATGATGATGACGATGAGGAAGAGGAGCAGGATGATGAGGCTGAAGTTGTCATTGTCTTCATCCTCATAATCGTAATAATGATCACCCTTATTGTCATCATCTTCGTCATCATCATCATCACCATCACTAAAACCGCTTAATTGTCTTCATCTTCTTCCTCATAATTATCATAACCATTTATCACCCTCATCATCACCATTGTTATCATCATTATCATCATCATCATAATCTTTATCATCATCATCATTGTCATAATCATCATTATCATCGTCACTAAGATGAACCCTTAATTGTCATCATGATCATAATTGTTTATCACCATCATCATCACCTTCTACATCATCATTAACATCAGCATCATCATCATCATACATTACCAGTCAATTTGTTACATTACCGGTCGATTATTACATTACCGGTCAATTTATTACATTACTGGTCGATTATTACATTACCGGTCAATTATTACATTACCGGTCAATTATTGCATTACCAGTCGATTTATTACATTACTGGTCGATTATTACATTATCAGTCGATTATTACATTACTGGTTGTAACAACCATGCCAACAGTGAGGTAGGAGAGTGCTCAACTGACACAGTGCAATATTACAAGTGTGACCCATACCTACAATGAGGTAGGAGAGCGCCTCACTAAGATAGTGCAATATTAGAAGTGTGACCCATACCTACAGTGAGGTAGGAGAGCGCCCGACTGACCATCAGCTGACCATGCGTTTTCTCAACACGTTCAAACAATGCATTGATCATTGCCTCAACTGTGTGATGGAGACTGGTCACATCAACAGAGTCGTATGAATGCCAGCGCAGAGCCTCGTCAAAACTGAGCTTGAGGTAGAGCGGCAGTGGGCAGTGCTCAATGACCTTGACAACGTGTCCGCGTTGTGTCATTGTTAGGCACCGCTCTGATGCCTTCAGCCATTTGTCAAGGATGCCATTGATGTCATCCTTTTTCAGAGCTGACACTTGTATGTAGCAACTCTGCTTCGGGTAGAGAATCTGTATATAAAACAAAATTCTAGCAAATGGATTTTTTTATTGCATGAAATGGTTGACTCATTAACAAAAAAAAATATCAACAGAAAAGGACTCAGGAGATTTGGGTACATCAAAGTCGTCAATAATGCCAAGTATTTTTTGGAAGGTTATGCTGCAATTAATTTTCAATTATTACTAAATTTCTACAAGTAAGTTTCATAGCAAAATACTCAGTGTTCAAGTACTGAGTCATCATCAAAGTTAGGAACCACCAAGGATTTATGGTGGTAGTGCATTTTTTTAAAAACACTTCATGACATAATTTTAAAGTGATGCTCCAGATTTTGTGAACAGTTACAAAGAAAATGCGCTTGTCCAAGTTGAGCTATGTTCCGGAAATTATCCTTCATTGTCTTTACTTTCTCAGTTATCATTTCTGGAGTTATAACTGCTCCAGCCCTTTGAAAGTTATATTTAACTGCTCCAGCCCTTTGAAAGTTATATTTAACTGCTCCAGCCCTTTGAAAGTTATATTTAACTGCTCCAGCCCTTCAAAAGTAATATTTAACTGCTCCAGCCCTTTGAAATTTATATTTAACTGCTCCAGCCCTTTGAAAGTTATATTTAACTGTTCCAGCCCTTTGAAAGTTAGTATCTGGTACTGCTAATGAACTAATATCTTCTTTGGTAAACTGTATAAATTTATGTCTTTTGCCATAAGAAACCCATTTGTTATTACCTTTCCAGCATTGTTTTCTAGTTGTCATACCTTATAGCAAACTTTCTGTTTACTTCAGACATAGAAAGCATAGAAACTCTTGCTGTCATTTTTATATTGTTTACCAATTTGTGCTGAACGTTTTTTTTGGACTGCAATGTGTTATCTCTTTCGAATGAACAAAATAAAAATTACAACCATCAACCAACTAAAATATCCTGCCTCATTAGGTAAATTAAATACATAATTTCACACTGACCAAATGCCTTAAGGGGAACTGAAGCAATTTTGTGTTATGCCGTATATTTAAATATATATTATCTAACTACGTATTATTGGTGACAGATACCTGCTAATTTATGAGATAAACTGAAAAACTGATTTTGTTCGAGACAAAAATCGACAAAATACATCACTGCGTATCGCCATCTTGTTGTCGAAACGAGTGGTTTGAGTCGCGTATATCTAATCAATGTAAATTTTCGATTTTTTGCGATTTATTTCGTAAATAGACATTCTGGAGCGAAAAAAAGATATGGGTCTCTGTTATATATACAAGTGTTTACACACGTCAACAAAATAGCGTTTTTGTTCGTTCCAAATAAAAAAGTTTAAGAAATTACAACAAAACACGCAAAAAATCGTGGAAAACGCCACACTTCTCGAACACACGAGACGCTAACCAACGAGAATATGCGATAACGGAATACCGGAACTATTTTTTACTTGTTGACAAGATGGATGCATCGCTTGTGACAGTTTTACCAGATCTGCTACTAGCGATTAGTGGTTTACTGAACTTCGGTAATAGTTGTCTATCTTTGGAGAAATGGAAACCACAGACGAAGAGTCTAGTTCGACAGGCCACACGGAAACAACCGTTGACAGTCGTAAAGTGTCACCGAGTGTGCGAGTCACGCTCCAGACTCCAGGTCGGCTTCGCCTTTGACTTTGTTGACGTTGGATTCAGGAAAAATTACAACAGCGCTTTGACTGTCAACGATTCCTGACTAGGTAATGTGATGTGTTGAACCTGTGGAAATTGCGTCCCGATGTCTGCGCACGTTTACGTTGAGTCATCATGCTGCGCCGAGGAGGCTAGGGCTAGGCTATGCCTATGCCATGGCTATGCAGCACCGTGTGCCCGACCGCGTTGGTGCTTGCATCACCGTACGAAGGTGAAGACGATGATTTTGTAGTGATATGCACAAACAGAGCGATGCTAGATGTTGGTCTGCTGTCATTGCATGATTTGCGTGCCGACTCATTGATTCGCCCTACAGCTAGCAGGTCAGTAATTCAATTGTTATCGAATCATTGCCATTTTAATAATCATATTTTTTCTGCATATTTCTTTTACCTAGCCCGAGGGCGAGGTCCGAACTACAATGGCAATGCAAGCAGGCTTTTCTCTTTATTTTGTATCTAATCTAATGAAGTGTACCGTGTCTGTATTTTAATATTGTTTGATTTTGTGTTGAATAACATTGATGACAATAATAACATTATTTAATTCATTATGTGAATATATATATATATATTCTTAAATGTTACTGTAATCGTGATTGTAATAATGATTGTAATCATGACTACATTAGTAATTGTGATTGCAATAATTACTGTAATCATGATTACATTAATATTCGTACTTGTAATCACCCCTCTCTGTAGCACACCACAACACCTTGTTGTTTGGTGCAATGTAATCATTTAAATAACAATAATTAACTACTGACAGTATATGTAATGTTCACAGTTTTGCAACTATTATGGTAATTATGGAATTAGTGCTATCAACTAACCCTGACAAATTATATTTCAGGCTCAGGAAAGGCAAGACAAGTAATCCCATCCTGCGATGTGGGAAGGATCTGTGATTTCTATTCTGAACCGAACTGAATTAATGGAAAGTTTAGCTATGGCGATTGACCTGACACAAGTGAGTGTACTGATAGTCTGATATAGACAAATTGTGAGGCACCCACAGTATGCAGCAGGTCGAAAAACAACCTGGAAAACTACAACAATTCCCACTAAAATATTAATAACTGAATGATGTGAATGCCTTCTTATCCATATCCCACTTCTGTCAACAAAATGTTACCTGCACCATCTTGCATGTCACTACACACAATTTCATTTATATTGAGACCAACATAAAATATATCAACAGTTTATTCACATAGAAAAACAATTACCAAAGAAATAAGGCTAACTAGAACGACTGAAACCAAGACTAAACATTGACTAAAAACAGTGACTTCTACCACCGGGAAATACAACCTGGAACATGGATATCACAGCTACACACATCATTATTATGCCACAACATATCAAATATACTGGTAGTTTAGCTTAGGAAATAATTAATCTTTATAAAGCCAAGGCATTTTAACTGTTTCACCATCATCATCTGTACCAATGGCAATAGACTACTTGTTTTGATTGGACAGTAAATGTACACCAATCATGTGTAACAATATTATTATTTGTTCTGACTGACAGTAAACGTACACCAATCATGCATACCAATACACTACTTGTTACTACTTGTAAATGTACACCAATGATCTCATTCTGGAATCTGCACCATTTCACTACTTCTTCTGACAGTAAATGTACACCAATCATGTGTATCCAATATACTACTTGTTCTGACTGAATCTACTACTTGTTCCTACCGACAGCAAATGTAAACCAAGCGTCTCATTCTCTACCAAATACACTACTTGTACTGACAGTAAATGTACACCAATCATATGTATCAATACACTACTTGTTCTGACTGATAGTACTTGCACACCAACCATTTGTTCCAATACACTACTGGTACTAAATATACACCAATACACTACTTATTCTGACTGGTGCAGAAAAGTGACATAAGTTTTTCTCACGAATGACAAACGTCTTCTCTTTCTCATAGGTGTCGGAGCTGCTTGAGTCACCCTCGGTTATGTCGCTGTTATCACATAGTGTGCATCATCTGCACCAATGTCTTTATTCTCACTGAATCTGATGGAAGCTTCACATAGGAGTAGTCATGATCAACGTTCATTGGTGCAATAATGTCATCCGTGACTACAGCAGCATTCGCGAAGTGTCGCACTTGAAATATCGTTACCGGATCGATTTGCATTTCAGCATCAGTTGTATGTGGTGCCACAGCAGTAGTAGCAGTGATGGCACTAAAGGTGACATCCGTAATGTAAAGATTGACGGCATCACCCGTAGCGCTGGATGCTTCAAAACTAGTACCTGTACTTGTACGAACCAATGGTGAATCCTTCATCTGAAAATATTACACATACAGTGACTTGAAAATTTTACAAAATACATCTTTTGCATAATAAAAATGAATCACAATGTGAGAAACTTTCTCTTGTATATATTATTTTTAGAATATAAGAGTGCTAGTGTCATATAGAATGTATAAAGTAATCAACCACAGGGAAAAGCATTTTCCCTATGGAGCCATGTTAATTCAACCAATGATCACTGATCTCTTAATGTTTTTAATGAATCTGTTTGGTCAGTTTGACGAATGCCACTGGTAACATAACCAAACGCATGTAACCAAAATTGTAGCATCCTAGCTCCAAAGTGCATTATATTATCTAATCAACATTGCACTGTTTTCAATGGGCCAGGGAGGTCAAAATTCTATAAGGGGTCCAAATTCCATAACAAAATATGGACCCATAGGTACACTTTCTATGGGGTTCCTTATTTTATATCTGACACTCGATTTAGATAACATAATGCATGAATATTGTTATTGGACCAAATGCAGATCTATGCTTGTGACATCTTTACCTTATAAATGCTGTATATATATATATGTATATATGTAAATATATATATAATTATTAGGTATTATACTGAAAGCATCTGCTAGATAGTATGGTGCATGGACAAAAGCCCCTCCCGACAAAAGCCCGACAGACATAAGCTTGTTTCAATTCAGTTATACTGTTCATGACTGTTGCTGTAGTACACAGAGACAAGATATTGTCATGAATATACTTCAGGCATGTGGTCAATTCCATTCCGGAATTGGAACTGACCCTCAATTCCAGTTCCGGAATTGGAATCGACTTCAAAAAAAAAAAATTATTGGAATTTTTTGGTTTCCAAAATTAATTTTTTGGGAATTGGCATTGATTTTGTTGGAATTATTGACTTGATACTGTTAATATTTACCCTTATATTTACTTATATTACTTTTAAAATCATATTTGTCTGCTATTAGCATGTCACCCTGAATCTGGTAACAGCCAGGAAGTTGTCAACATTACAGCATAGACACTGTCTACTCTGGTATTGAAACATTGTGACCAAGAACAATATAATCAAGCATTTGCATCAAAAAGAAATACTAAGTTACTGTAACAGACAGTAAAACCAAAATCAGACCATTCAGGCCTCATTTTCTTTCTCGGTGTACAATGTTTATTTACAGAGATTGCCAATTAAGGGCACCTGCCTGCTCATTCCCTTTGTGTGAGAGAGGAAGCCTGCCCCACTTGAATGCAGCCCCTTGTTTATCCAAGCCTAATATTCAGCCCACAAGTTTCCCGTACTAAACATGTCACTGGTCACCTGTACAATGCTGTTACATGTGGCTGTAGGGTTTGCCCTTTGTAGTAATTAAAAATGTCCCCATGGAGAATACATGTTGGAGATTAGGATGTTGAAGACTCAAACTTTCCAGTAAATTTGATGAAATATCAATGATATCACAACTGATAGAGATTTAAATCCGCCTCCTAGTATATTTGCTCCCCCCCCAGACATCTGCCCCTTATTTCTATGATAGTTGACGAGTGAAAATCAGTTTACAGTTTTATCATTATTACTACAATAACATAACATTCAATGACAAGTCGAAGTCACTTTAGCCTAATGCAATTGCCTATCCCCTGGAGTGTGTATGAGATGATCTTGTCACCAGTTGTCTTCCAGGTATCATTGATAGTCAGATCAGTGGTGGAAGATGGGTTCTTGGGGTGATGCTTCCACAAACAGTGGTTTGGAGTGCCCCTGGTATTAGCTGCCTTAGTTTTCAGGTCCTCACGGACCTTGGCAGCTTCTATCTGTGCCGTGTCACCATCATGGTTGCAGGCAGTCTTGTTGATCACATTCTGGAGATCAGATCAGTGACCACAGCACCCTTGCATGATCAGGATTGACGCTGGCTTCACTCCCATTGAAGAGTAATCTTGTTGGTCCCCCTTCTTGGTGTAGGAATGACACTCAAAACATAGCTTCTGACCTCCTCAGATGCTAGTAGTAATTTCCATGGTGAAGTTTTAAGTGAATTCTGACAACTCTGGCTTGTGCATCCAGTTTTGTAGGAAAATGGAGTCACTCCAACTCTCCATGGTAAATGCAATTCAAAAGAAACCTTGTTGAGATGGCTTCTTTCAAATATCCTCAATTGTCCTAACATGTCCAGGTCCTAATCTCACTGGCTTCTTCCACAATTGCAATAAAGATAATCCTTTGATTACAGGATCATCTCCAACTACATAAAGTAATTTACTTGGCTGATCTGGCACAAAGAACATTAATTGCAATTAGGGTAATATATATCTTGAATTCATGTTCAGAAATAAAAAAATAAGTTAAAAAAACATTTCTTAAAAAAAAAACTTACAAATAATCCAGAAGCTACGGACAGGGGGCAAATGTCCAGATTTTGAATAAGGCAAGGGGCTAATGTCTGGGGGGCAAGTGACAAAGGGGCAAATGTCCGGGAGGGGGGCAAATGACTTGGACCCGATATAAACAGGGGAAACTGCTAAAAACTCGGATTAATGACCCAACTGTCCAGGGCTGTCCAAAATGTCTGGTTTTGTTAGCAAAAATCCAGGAGAGGTGTCGCAGCAGAAAGTACATATGAAATGGCTGGATGCCATTTTAAAGTTTTTTATGGCAAACCTGATATATATATATATGTGTGTGTGTGTGTGTGCATTTAACGAACAATAATTTTTTAATCATATCTAATTAAATATGATTGTGCACACGTGACAAATAAAACTGCGTTAAAACGAATTGGATTTGAATTTTTCTTTAGCCTAGGATTTTAACAGTTGGAATTGATTTTTTGCAAGGCGGAATTAGAACTGATTTTTTGGAATTGACAAAACAGAATTGACCCCATGCCTGATTTACTTCCTTCATATGTATAGCTTGTACTAATACTATTGTGGGTTGCCGACAGTTGCCCCCTCCCCCCACGATATTCATTACAGTGTTATCAGTCGACTTAGAATAAAATGTAATTAATACATCTATATGAACTTCATGTTATTACATGTGGGGTTTATCTATCAATAAAGCAAATTAATTTTATATAATTTTGCCTTATTGTCAAGTCACAAGAATTCAAACAGAAATTGTAAAGTGTCATTATAGAAAGCAGACATGTAATCTGACAGTGTTCAACTGGGTAGATGACGATGCCTTAGTTAGTTTCCTTTCCAGCTAGACATTGCATGGGTGAAATGCATTTTACTTAAATATTTAAATACTTTTAAAAAGTTTTTGTAACTGCATTTGTACTTAATCACAATGAAAGTATTTGTATATTTTAAATATTTCCATAAAGAATTTGAAATGTAAACAGCAACAGTAGGCTTCTGTTGCACTATAGTCTATACTGTCTTTTGGTCGTGTTTCTCCCATGCATCTAACCCCCCCAGGCTAAGCCTTACGCTTGCTGCTTGCTCTCTAGGCATTTAGAATACAAGAGTATGAGACTTATTATGACTGTCAATAAATAATATCAAATTATTTTCTTGAATAATTTTGCCTAGTACATACGCCATGGCCCATGTTATAAGGTTGCAGTATATCCTGTAGCACTTACTGAGTTATTGTTATTGTTTTGAGTACGGCCACGTATTGACGGTACGTCTGATCACGTCGAAAATAAATCGGCGGATTGGAAAACACTCGTAATTATATCAAACTATTAACACTTACTCGCACTTTATTGTATTCATACATTTCGATTTACTGTGGATCATATATATGCTGACGTTGAAGCACAGCTGTGCTTATTGGGGTGGAACTATATTGTAATCGTAGTGATAAGTCACAATGGTAACGGTAATCCAATTTACTAACCTGGTTTCGGCTCGTCGCTTCCTACGCATCGCTCTGCCCTCTGATATATGACGTTTCCTTGTCGCAGAATAGTCTGTAGATGCATGGTCATATGCGAAAAAAAAGATCTAAGATGGAACGGTGTCTTTGACCAAGAATGACATCTTGATGCTCACCGTCTGTCCATGCTCATCACATAGTCTTTTGTCTTGTAATCTGCATCGGAAAAGTGGTCACTCGCAGAGCCTGCGGCTGGCGGACACGGCAATTTCCGCATTTGCAACCACCTTTTCCGCTGCAAATTCTTCCTCGGAAGTCGATCAAAAGTTTTTTCCTTGCATTTGTAGTACTAGTTGATATATCCAGGAGCCATCCAGTGCACACCAGTTTTCTTTTTATTCGATTTTCCATGCGTTTCGGCCATTTTCCGAGAGGTTTTTACTGTGTGAACGCGGTGCCAGGAGCTCGTACTCAAACCACTCTGTCGCTGAGCCCCCCGCAGAGCAATATGGCGCCGCCCAGCGAAGATAATGGCAAAGTTAAAAAGGATATTACAAAATTACTGTGGCGTTGCGCCCATCATATAAGGGTGATATATACTGTAAATGGTATGTTATTATGTTTGGGCTATGGTTGTTCGAGTGCTTCACCCCCCCTTTAACTGCAACATAATTACATCAAAACGCGCGCGCGCGCACGCATGTGTGTGTGTGTGTGTGTGGTGTTGGTATTGTTGGTGGTGTTTGTGGTGGTGGTGGTGTTTGTGGTGGTGGTGGTGTTTGTGGTGTTGGTGGTGGTGTTTGTGGTGGTGGTGGTGTTTGTGGTGGTGGTAGTGGTAAACCATTTTGTTTTTACGACCTAAAATATTAAACCATTCTAATTTTATTTATCAATAAAAATATAATAATACTATAATACTATATTGATTATCATTTATACTTAATGGTTGTCTAATGTTATTATGTAAGAAATTAAAAGCCAACCTTGATCTAGTGATTTACTTCTAACCATGGTCTTGATGACTGTCTACATTTGTAATAGAAGATGAATGGTTGTGGTAGTAGATCATTAAAATGAATTTATATGCATGTATAAAAGTGTTCAGCCAAAGTCACAGTAAGACAACCTAAGTGCATATGCACCTGCTCATTTGCTAACACCATTTCATCATCACAGTCACCAGGTCACCTTGTATATGTTTTTCTCTAGCTATTCCTAATGTTAAATCAAAACAGTGTTATATGGACGTTTCCTCTGTTTACCTCATTGGTCTATTATAGTCATTGTGATAACTTTAATAATGTAGTAAAACCAGATGTGGACATGTGGACAAATTCAGAGCTTTTGGTCCTAAAAGCATCACATGGCAGAGTCTAATGATATATATTGCCTTCTGAATAAAATCAAACATCATCAAAATGAAAAGTTTTCACTGGTAATATTACCTTTGTCACAACCAAATATACTTCACAGTGCTTGCTTACCCGACAGCGGGGCAGGCAGCCATATTTGTCATCTGGCAGAGTTGACAATATCATCTTGACATGTTTAGGTAACAGCCGTGGCAACCAGTCCAACTGTCTGGCACCGTCTGCTGTGTCCAGCTGATCCAGTGAGTCAAACAACAGGACTAGGGGGCGTTCTTTTGGCACATGCTTCAGGTAGTACATGAATTCATCGATCAATCCCTTCAACTCCTGCACAACAGACACAATACTGTGCAGCTACTACATTTATATTGTCTTTGCTTTTCACCCTCCCTCCCTCCCTCCCTCCCTCCCTCCCTCCCCCTCCCCCTCCCCCCTCCCTCCCTCCCTCCCTCCCTCCCTCCCTCCCTCCCTCCCTCCCTCCCCCTCTCTTTCTCTCTTTCTCTCTCTCTGCATGTCTGTCTCTCTGCCTGTCTGTCTCTATGCATGTCTGTCTCTCTGCCTGTCTGTCTCTCTGCCTGTCTGTCTCTATGCATGTCTGTCTCTCTGCTTGTCTGTCTCTATGCATGTATGTCTCTATGCCTGTCTGTCTCTATTCATGTCTGTCTCTCTGCCTGTCTGTCTCTCCACCTGTCTGTCTCTCTGCTTGTCTGTCTCTATGCATGTCTGTCTCTCTGCATGTCTGTCTCTATGCATGTCTGTCTCTCTGCTTGTCTGTCTCGCCGCCTGTCTGTCTCTCTGCTTGTATGTCTCTATGCATGTCTGTCTCTCTGCTTGTCTGTCTCTATGCATGTCTGTCTCTATGCTTGTCTGTCTCTATGCATGTCTGTCTCTCTGTCTGTCTGTCTCTATGCATGTCTGTCTCTCTGCCTGTCTGTCTCTATGCATGTCTGTCTCTCTGCTTGTCTGTCTCTATGCATGTCTGTCTCTATGCATGTCTGTCTCTCTGTCTATCTGTCTCTATGCATGTCTGTCTCTCTGCATGTATGTCTCTCTGCATGTATGTCTCTATGCATGTCTGTCTCTCTGCCTGTCTGTCTCTATGCATGTCTGTCTCTCTGCTTGTATGGCTCTCTGCCTGTCTGTCTCTCTGCCTGTCTGTCTCTATGCATGTCTGTCTCTCTGCCTGTCTGTCTCTATGCATGTTTGTCTCTCTGCCTGTCTGTCTCTCTGCCTGTCTGTCTCTCCGCCTGTCTGTCTCTATGCATTTCTGTCTCTCTGCCTGTCTGTATCTCTGCCTGTCTGTCTCTCTGCATGTATGTCTCTCTGCCTGTCTGTCTCTCTGCATGTATGTCTCTCTGCCTGTCTGTCTCTCTGCCTGTCTGTCTCTATGCATGTATGTCTATCTGCCTGTCTGTCTCTATGCATGTCTGTCTCTCTGCCTGTCTGTCTCTATGCATGTCTGTCTCTCTGCATGTATGTCTCTCTGCCTGTCTGTATCTCTGCCTGTCTGTCTCTATGCATGTCTGTCTCTCTGCCTGTCTGTCTCTCTGCCTGTCTGTCTCTCTGCCTGTCTGTCTCTATTCATGTCTGTCTCTCTGCCTGTCTGTCTCTCTGCCTGTCTGTCTCTCTGCATGTCTGTCTCTACGCCTGTCTGTCTCTCTGCCTGTCTGTCTCTATGCATGTCTGTCTCTCTGCCTGTCTGTATCTCTGCCTGTCTGTCTCTCTGCATGTATGTCTCTCTGCCTGTCTGTCTCTCTGCCTGTCTATATCTCTGCCTGTTTGTCTCTATGCATGTATGTCTCTATGCATGTCTGTCTCTCCACCTGTCTGTCTCTCTGCATGTATGTCTCTCTGCCTGTCTGTCTCTCTGCCTGTCTGTCTCTCCGCCTGTCTGTCTCTCTGTATGTATGTCTCTCTGCTTGTCTGTCCCTATGCATGTCTCTCTGTGTGTTTGTCTTTTTCTTTGTCTGTCTGTCTGTCTGTCTGTCTGTCTCTCTCTCTCTCTCTCTCTCTCTCGCCCACTCCCTCCCTCTCTCTGGTTTACTTACATTGTCCCCTACTGGTCTGTTTGTTTGACTTACATTGTCCATTACTGGTCTGTTTGTTTGACTTACATTGTCCATTACTGGTCTGTTTGTTTGACTTACATTGTCCATTAATGGTCTGTTTGTTTGACTTACATTGCCCCTTCTGGTCTGTTTCTGGTTAACTTACATTGTGTCCTACTTCAGGCTACTTGTCTGTCTCTTGTTGACTTAAATGGTCCCCTACTTATCTGTCTCTTGTTGACTTAAATGATCCCCTACTGGTCTGTCTCTTGTTGACTTACATTGTTCCCTACTGGTCTGTTTCTCTGACTGACTTACACTGTCCCCCACTGATGTGTCTCTGACTGACTTACACTGTCCCCACTGATGTGTCTCTGACTTACTTAAACTGTCCCCCACTAATGTGTCTCTGACTGACTTACACTGTCCCCCACTGATGTGTTTCTGACTGACTTACACTGTCCCCCACTGATGTGTCTCTGACTGACTTACACTGTCCCCCACTGATGTGTCTCTGACTGACTTACACTGTCCCCTACTGATGTGTCTCTGACTGACTTACATGGTCCCCTACTAGTCTGTCTCTTGTTGACTTACATTGTCTACTACTAGTCTGTCTCTTGTTGACTTACATTGTCCCCCACTGCTCTGTCTGTGTGTGGGGCATAGATGTGTCTCAGTTGCAGGTTGACACTGTTCAACAATGGCCGCACAGCAAAACTGTTCTGTGATGTTCCAATGAACCTGGGAATCAATGATATCTTGATAGGAATTAAGAAATCTTGAAATTTGATGAATATGCTAGAGGGCTACAGAGGGAGAGTACGGCTAAAGTGATGTCTTCCAATGAAAGCAACATATTATTATGTTTGCTACACAGCATAGGCGGTGTCATGGTTGTTAACACATGTTGTATTTGTATTATTATCAACCAAACATACAGTGATTACCTGTAGACTAGAGCCCCAGATCCCTCCATCCAGTCCCATGATGCTCTTGCTGCCATGGCAACAAGAGACGTCTTTCCACAGCCAGAGTCCCCATAGACAATGAGCGGCATGGAACAACTGCCTTTCACATAGCGTTCAAATGTCTGACACACAACAACGACAAGTGAATAGAAATAAACAAATAGTCTTTGGGAATCAGACAAGAGTATTTTATAAATGTGACAAATGTGTTTTAAATATTTAAAACCTATAAAGAAACAATCCCACATCATGAATGTCTTTTTGTTTTTTGCTGAAGTCAATAGTATTGTAAGATTAGCCATTGCCAATTTGCAATAATGCTTTTATTACATTTTTTATTTTATTATGAAAACATTCAAGGACACCACATTATTAATCTTCTAAACAATTTTATGTAATGAAACTGGTGGTATTACATTACTTTTTTTGGTGCCTACCAGGTATTTCTGTGAGAAGTATTTGTGATAAAGTATTTTATTGTGTTGTTGTTGCTGCTGCTTGCCTGTAACAATTTATTTGATATTATCTAGATAAAATATATCATTTCTATATTATCTGCAAGGAAAATGGTTTATTTTAATAAATTATTTGTTGATGAAGATATGTGGTGCATTAATTTGAAACTTATCCAATGTGAGTTAGGATGAAAATGTGTCCTATCTTAATATGTATGACTACTTTTCTCAATGTTTTGTGACACCTACAGCAAGGATATCGTTTCTGCCATGGAACACCTGACACTTGCTGCGTCCAAACACTGCATGCTGCAGTGCCTCGTTGTAGGCAGGGTCTTTCACTTCAAGTCTCTGCTGTTGGGCAATGTTCACTTCTATCAGGTCCTTTACTCTTGTCTCAAAGTCTCTGCACAGACTATCAATGTAGGACTTGTGCTCATTTGACGCAGTATTCACCCCTGTCAATATGATGGATACATAGTTTTACTGTTAGATTCTGACATTGATCCATTGAGCCAAGGCAATTCCCCTTACATAGTGTAGCGGAGTAAAACATCTGTTCATGGCCAAAACATTTGTTCATGGCCAATGATTAGCTAGTTAAGTGAAATAAATGTGGGGCCCAGAAACCACCAACAAACCTGGGCACCAGTGCTGGAGAAATCAGGGAAGGACAGTGGGAATAAAAAACTGTGGGATTGATGATGGAGCTGCGACTCGACTTTGCAGCAACAGCACCCATCTGAGATGCTACACTGATCCCAACGGGATGCTGTGAGATGTTGCGCCCTGTTTTGGTGGTGCATTTAGGACCATATAAGGATACGGGGAAAGGACTCGGGAATTCGACATCGCTCCACCACATTCCTAACCAGGGTGCATCCTGATATAGATATGGTGCCCAGGCTTGTACCAACGGGTAAACAAGACTGGCCAGCCAATGAGCTTAGCTATACATGCTAGTAAAAATTATTTAATAAAAAAATGGAATAAATACTGATATATATGTGTGTGTGTATATATATATATATTCCAGCAGAATGGAAAGAAGGTTACCTTATCAAGATTCCCAAGAAAGGAGACCTGAGCCGCTGTGATAACTACAGAGGAATCAAATTGTTGTACCTGGGAAGATTCTAAACAGAATAATCCTAGAGAGAATGAAAGGCAAAGTGGACCAAACTTTGCGTGAACAGCAAGCAGGCTTCAGGCAGGACAGATCGTGTACTGACCAGATTGTAACACTTCGAATCATAGTGGAACAATCCATCGAATGGAACTCATCCCTATACATCAACTTTGTTGATTATGAGAAAGCCTTTGACAGTGTGGACAGGGAGACACTCTGGAAAGTGCTAAGACACTATGGGGTACCCAAGAAACTAGTCAACATGATCAAAAACTCCTATGAGGGAATGTCATGCAGGTCAACTTACAAAGAACTTTGAGGTTAGGATGGGGGTGAGACAGGGATGCTTACTGTCACCATTCCTCTTCATTCTAGTCATAGACTGGGTCATGAAAACAGCAACCAAGGAGAAACAAAATGGAATCCAGTGAATGATGCTGACTCAACTTGATGACCTGGACTTTCCACCTGTTGAGAAATGTGTGGAAGTCAAAGGTAATTGGAGAAACCACAAAAATACGCTTGTTTAACACAAATGTAAAGTCCATGTTGCTGTACGGAGCCGAAACGTTGCGAATAAACAAGACCACACTGATAAGGATCCAGACATTTGTCAACCATTGCCTGTGAAGAATTCTGCGAATACACTGGATGGACAGGGTGAGCAACAAAGACATCTGGGATAGAACACACCAAGTCCAAATAGAGACAGAGATCCTTAAGAGGAGATGGGGATGGCTTGCCATAAGTTTCACTATAAGTAAAAACTATGTGATAACCTTTCCAATGAGTAGCTTTATCCTTTTGGTTGCGCATAACACGTTTTTACATAAAATGCCATTACGTGCTAGGTAAACATGTTTTCATTCATTAACTTTAGAGAGATGCGGTTTGCGGCATCATGTCGGTCATAAAAAATAAACAGGATTTTATATCTGAACTTTTTTGTCAGACCAATTTTGGGGGGCTGGCAAACCCCTCCCCTTTTTGGGGGTCTACGGAAAAGCTTATTCCTTTCTTGTTTACCATCGGATTTCAAATTTGAAAGGTGTTTTGGGTGCGTAACAGATGTATCGAAAGAGGTACGGTTACAACTTTTTAAATTTGAAAACCCAAACATTTTTTGGGGTCTTTAGATCTTTAGACCAAGATCATCGGTGTCTTTGACCAGGCACTATATGCAAATGCTGCTGAAGTCACATGAAAACATCCTGATAAGTTTAAGACGACCATCATCATCAGGCTTGGAGTATTCCACAGCACACTGCTGGCAATTGTTGGGAAGTGATTCCAGGATGCTGGATTGCAGGATCTGTGCATTGAGTTAGATGTGATTGCAGATGGCTCTATTTCTGGAGTGATGAATGGTTGCAAGTACAACCGGGCAGTCAGACTCCACAAGCTGGTATATGAGGCTCTCATCAGGCTGGCATGGAAAGGTTTCCTCTCACGGTTGCAAGCCAGTCACACTGACGACGTGGTCCACATGGATGAAACACTGAAGACCATCAGTAACCTCTGCAAAGGTGTGTTGCAAACGTCGTTGAAGCAGGTCCTCTAAAACATGTCAAGTGTCCGCATCATGTACCTGTTTGAACTCTACTTGAATTCCTGCGAGTTGGAAATGGGAGCCTCTCAACCTTCTGGCTGTCCTATCTGGACATGGTCAAGATTTTGTTAGGCCTGCTTCAAGCATCAAGAGATGCTACACCTGGCATCTATTCATGCAATGATCCCCTGGTGCTTCGCATATGACTACGAACGCTATTTCCTGTACTACTATGCTCAGATGACCCAACTGCCTGTTGAACACCCAGATGTCCATACTGAATTTATGCAAGGTGGCTTTTCAGTTCACCTTGGCTCCAGAAACCCTTTTGGCTGATTTCCTAATAACCAGACGATTGAGGAAACAGTTAACAAAGACACCAAAGGGGTTCAATTTGAAGCCAAGAGCTGTGAGCAAGTACTACCTAACAGCCAGTACAGGACCACATACTTTAGAGAGCTGAGAGACGTTATTGGTCTAGGCAGCTCCAAGCTGGCTCATCCAGATCTCCAAAGGTCCAGCATCCAGAAAGACAAGGCAGATATCAAGTCCCTGGTTGACCTGATGGAGAACAGCTGGCTGAATCTAATGTGTCCTGAAAAGACTGAACTTGTCAGCCTATCCACTGATACTGTGGCCCCAGCAGATGTTGCCAAGGATCTTCTGGGAGCTCATCAAGTAGGAGAAGAAGCATACCAGATGTTCAAGAAGAAATGCTTAGAAGAAGCTCTACCAACAATGAAATTCCACGACAAGATGACAAAGCAAAACTTGAAGACATTCTCCAATGTAAATGCAAAGAAAGCCAGTGGAAGAGGAACAGCCAACGAGGTGGTCCTTGTTGCTCAGAGTAGACAGCTGCACATTTGGGATGTCCTGGCTCACCCACTAGGTCCTCTACCCTGGGCACTTGCAAATGCTGATGGGTCTTCGCAGAAGATGAACAAGGCTGCACTCACTAGAGAGCTGGACAGAAATATTTCTCCAGCAGAAGATATCCCTGACCCATCAACCTGCATCATTGATGGAATGAGCTTGGTGCAGAAGATGAACGGCAACAACAAGACGTTTCCACAGGTGGCAGAATCTGTCATGTCTCTAGTCCTACATGATGGTTCACAGAGTCACAGGACTGACATGGTATTCAACGTTTACCAGGAGACGTCAATAAAAATGCTGAGAGGTGCAAGTGGAGATCAAGCACAACTATTCAGTACAGGAACATTGCTGGAGGCCACAATATCCAGGAGTGGAGGAAGTTCCTGTGCAGCTCCTACAACAAGTCCAGCCTGATCAAATTCATACTCGAACAATGGAAACTGCCGAAGTATGGGGAGAAGCTACACGACAAGTCACTGTATGTAACCTGTGAGGAGGTCGGCTAAAAGATGGCAAAAGATGACTGGGTGGAAGTCACAAAACTGAGGTCCACAGAAGAACCATATACTCGTGTGCTCCTACATGCACTGCACACTGCAAAGGCCGGGTCAAAGACACAGATGTCATGGTTCTCTGCCTTGGTTTCAATAGAAACATCTCCTGCTCCATCTAACACAAGGGTGGAACAAAAAATGCACATGTTTAATCGACTTTGGGAAAATGGCAAGTTCACCTGGAGACAGCATCAGCGACACTCTAATTGGATTATATGCCTTCACAGGCTGTGACACTGTGAGCGCCCTCACAGGCCGTGGGAAGCTGGGTGCCCTGAAACTGATGAAAAAGGACTGCACATACCAAGAGACTTTCAGCCAACTTAGTCAGTCCTAGGAAGTCTCTAAACAACTGTTTGACAAAATACAGCTGTTTACCTGAAACCTGTATGTGACAACTGCCAGCAGTGATGAAGTGAATGAACTGGGCTACCAACTCTTCTGTGCCAAACGAGGAGAGGTCGAGTCCAGCTAGCTTCCACCATGCAGAGATTGCCTCTACATGCATGTTCTTCTTGCCAACTACCAAGCATCAATCTGGCAGTGCTGCCTTCAGACTCAGTCATTTGAGGCAGATCTGACAAATGATGACAGCCATCTGGTCATTGAGTGGAAGCGCACTCCTCCAGCCCCAGATGCAGTTTTGGAACTGCTGTCATGCAAGTACTTGTATACTACTTGAAAAATTGTTTAACTTGTCACTAGAAGAAGGAATAGTTCCTTCAGAATGAAAAGAGGCAAACATTACGCCGCTATTTAAGAAGGAATCGAGGAACAAGCCAGAAAATTACAGACCAGTGAGTTTAACATCAGTTGTATGTAAATTACTTGAAACATTAATTAGAGACCACATGGTGGAATTCCTTGTAAAACATAAATTAATAAATACATCTCAACATGGGTTCCTAAAAGCAAGGTCATGTCTAACTAATCTCTTACGTTTTTTGGAAGAAATTACAAAGTAGGTAGATGACGGGTCACCAGTGGATGTTGTCTACTTAGATTTTCAGAAAGCTTTTGATAAAGTGCCACATCAAAGATTGTTACTTAAACTAAAAGCCCATGGCATAGGTAATGATGTAATAAACTGGATAGAAAAGTGGCTTACACACAGAAAACAGAGAGTAATAGTAGATGGTGAGATTTCAAACTGGAAATCTGTTTTGAGTGGGGTACCACAGGGATCAGTATTAGGCCCTATACTGTTTTTAATATATATAAATAATTTGGAAGATGACATATCTAGCAAAGTACTAAAATTTGCAGATGACACAAAAGTATTCAGAAAGGTTACTAATGATACAGATAAACAAAGTTTACAGGATGATCTAAATAAATTAGTTAAATGGTCAGAAAAATGGCAAATGTTATTAAATTTTTGGAAGTGTAAATGTATACACATAGGACATGAAAACATGGACGAAGAACATAAAATGGTGGATGCTGTACTAGGTAGAACCACACAAGAAAAGGACTTAGGAGTAACATTTAGTGCTGACATGAAAGTTTCAGAGCAATGTGGGATTGCTGCTTCGAAAGGAAATCAAATTCTAGGGATAATTAGGAGAACTATCATGTATAAGGAGAAACAGCTAATTGTACCCCTGTACAAAGCAATAGTTAGACCACATTTGGCATTTGTATTCAAGCATGGAGGCCATATCGTAAAAAGGACATAGACAAGCTAGAAAGAATACAACGAAGAGCAACTAAAATGATTCCAGAATTTAGAGACCTTAGTTACGAAAGTCGCTTATTAAAATGTGGTTTGACAACACTAGAGACCAGACTAAGAGGAGACCAAATAGAAGTGTTTAAAATAGTGAATGGTTATGAGGATGTTGACAGGAATATGTTCTTCAAACTTAAACAAGGCAGTAGAACTAGAGGACATAAAACAGCATTAGTTAAGGAGCAGTGTAGGTTGGACATGAGAAAGTACTCTTTCTCACAGAGGGTGATAAATGAATGGAACAAACTGCCAAATGATTGTGTTAATGCTAGCAGTGTGAATATGTTTAAAAATAGAATTGACAGATATTTGGTAAGGGCGGGCTACACATAGATGAGAAAATTGTTGGACTCTCGATAAGCCAATGGCTTCCTTGTCCACTTGCCATCTGGAACTTGTTGTTTGGGCTGGCAATCTTGTTAAATCATGTTAAAAAATCTTGTTAAAGTGCCTGAGTTCCTGTAAACTGCCAAGCTGCACGTGCTTTGTTTGGCCTGGCATGCACCAACATGTGCAAGCTACAGACATGCAGAATTCAGAAGAAAGAAGAACATTTCGCAGTTGAACCAGGTGACTCTGATGATGGAGATGATGATTGAACTGATGAACAATAAGCCTATCATTCTGAACTATATGTAAGTTGTTGTTCTGAGCTATGCTATGGAGAAACTTGATTGTTTAGCAGGGTCTGTATTATTCCATATGCATTGTAAGATTGTATTATGTGATAAAATGTTATTTTGGGACCTTATGATGCCTTGGTCTAAGTACTTTATGAATCGTACAATCAGGCCGCGCTGCCAAAATGTTTTTCAGATGGGTTAATCAAAGAGTTGAAAACCACCACTAAGCTGCCACTCAACAATGATTATCATAAAAATATGTCTCTTAGAAATTGACTATTTAAAAAATAATAACTAGATCTTGCCCTCCCCCAGATAGTACCAATATGTGAAATATCTGGTCTTGGCCCATACACTAATAAGCGGAACTTACCTTTGTCTTGCCAGTGAATGTTGTATTGTAGAATGTTGTGCTGAGAGAGGTTCTGGGGGAGTCTCTCCTCCCGTAGGTCGTTCAGGAGACTGTGGGCTGTCTGCACTGTCTTCTCATCATTCAGACATTCTACACAATGTCAACAGCAGCTGTCACAATAACTGTCTCACAACTCATATAATCACATTTATCATCATGTTTCATACACTGTTCAAAATTACAAAATAGAAAATGTGTCTTGATACATTTCTAAAAGTATGTTTTTTCCAGTTACTTTTGATATTTATGTTGGTTGAGAGCTACATCTAAGTGAACAAATCACAACAGTACAGCAACCAAGGTTGTGATCAAGACCATAGTTGATTAATTGTTCAATAGGCCAAGCCACAATTTGGACATAGAGCACTTCAAATGTAAATCAAAAGTAATTCACTAATAGTATGTGAGAACCCTTCAATGATATTAAACTTGTCAAAAAAACACCATTATCAAAATTCGCTGAAGAGCAACAATACCATAATATCGTGCTAACTCCTTGTTGGGCTTCACGTCATCGATGTCATCAAAAACTCGTTTGAACCAGAGGCAGTTCTTACTTGTGTCTTCTGCCATCAGCACACCAAGTTCAATCTCATGCTCTGTCACTGTAACCAAGTCGTTGATGTTCTTCAACAATATTACAAAGAACAGCTACTGAAGATATGATTAAAACTGGATGTGCAGAGGGAATCTTGCACATATATCCCAAAGAAGGTAAGGTCAGTGATGCAAATAATAATCCAGAGGTAGAAGCTGCAGAAACAATAAATAATGATAATGGATGGCAAGTTTAAACACAAGATGTGGTTTAATAATGGACAACAAGTGTAAACACAGGAAATATTTTGATAACGGACAGCAAAGTGGGGTGAAAAAAATTGCCTAAGTTTCGAAATGGCAGCAGGTGGTTTTGAACCCCAGTCCCCTCGACTGCAAGTCCAATGCCAGTTTGATAATGGACAGCAAGTATATACACAGCAAACAAATTGATAACATACAGCAAGGGCAAACACAAGAAACAGTTCGATAAGGACAGCAAGTGTAGCTTGATAACAGAAACAGTTTGATAATGAACAGCAAGTGTAAACACAGGACATGGTTTAATAATGGACAGTAAGTGTAAACACAGAAACAGTTTGATAATGGACAGTAAGTGTAAACACAGAAACAGTTTAATAATGGACAGCAAGTGTAAACACAGAAACAGTTTAATAATGGACAGCAAGTGTAAACACAGAAACAGTTTAATAATGGACAGCAAGGGTAAACACAGAAACAGTTTGATAACAGACAACAAGGGTAAATACAGGACATGGTTTAATAATGGACAGCAAGTGTAAACACAGAAACAGTTTGATAATGGACAGTAAGTGTAAACACAGAAACAGTTTGATAAGACAGCAAGGGTAAATACAGGACATGGTTTAATAATGGACAGCAAGTGTAAACACAGAAACACTTTGATAACGGACAGCAAGTGTAAACACAGAAACAGTTTAATAATGGACAACAAGTGTAAACACAGAAACAGTTTGATAATGGACAGTAAGTGTAAACACAGAAACACTTTGATAATGGACAGCAAGGGTAAATACAGGACATGGTTTAATAATGGGCAGCAAGTGTAAACGCAGAAACAGTTTGATAACGGACAGTAAGTGTAAACACAGAAACAGTTTGATAACAGACAGCAAGGGTAAATACAGGACATGGTTTAATAATGGGCAGCAAGTGTAAACGCAGAAACAGTTTGATAACGGACAGTAAGTGTAAACACAGAAACAGTTTAATAATGAACAGCAAGTGTAAACACAGAAAAGTTTAATAATGGACAGCAAGGGTAAACACAGAAACAGTTTAATAATGGACAGCAAGGGTAAACACAGAAACAGTTTGATAACGGACAGTAAGTGTAAACACAGAAACAGTTTAATAATGGACAGCAAGTGTAAACACAGAAAAGTTTAATAATGGACAGCAAGGGTAAACACAGAAACAGTTTAATAATGGACAGCAAGGGTAAACACAGAAACAGTTTAATAATGGACAGCAAGTGTAAACACAGAAACAGTTTAATAATGGACAGCAAGTGTAAACACAGAAACAGTTTAATAATGGACAGCAAGTGTAAACACAGAAACAGTTTAATAATGGACAGAAAGTGTAAACACAGAAACAGTTTGATAACAGACAGCAAGGGTAAATACAGGACATGGTTTAATAATGGGCAGCAAGTGTAAACACAGAAACAGTTTGATAACGGACAGTAAGTGTAAACACAGAAACAGTTTAATAATGGACAGTAAGTGTAAACGCAGAAACAGTTTGATAACGGACAGTAAGTGTAAACACAGAAACAGTTTAATAATGGACAGCAAGTGTAAACACAGAAACAGTTTGATAACAGACAGCAAGGGTAAATACAGGACATGGTTTAATAATGGACAGCAAGTGTAAATGCAGAAACAGTTTGATAACGGACAGTAAGTGTAAACACAGAAACAGTTTAATAATGGACAGCAAGTGTAAACACAGAAACAGTTTGATAACAGACAGCAAGGGTAAATACAGGACATGGTTTAATAATGGACAGCAAGTGTAAACGCAGAAACAGTTTGATAATGGACAGTAAGTGTAAACACAGAAACAGTTTGATAACAGACAGCAAGGGTAAATACAGGACATGGTTTAATAATGGACAGCAAGTGTAAATGCAGAAACAGTTTGATAATGGACAGTAAGTGTAAACACAGAAACAGTTTGATAACAGACAGCAAGGGTAAATACAGGACATGGTTTAATAATGGACAGTAAGTGTAAACACAGAAACAGTTTGATAACAGACAGCAAGGGTAAATACAGGACATGGTTTAATAATGGACAGCAAGTGTAAACACAGAAACAGTTTGATAACGGACAGTAAGTGTAAACACAGAAACACTTTGATAACGGACAGCAAGGGTAAACACAGAAACAGTTTAATAATGGACAACAAGTGTAAACACAGAAACAGTTTGATAATGGACAGTAAGTGTAAACACAGAAACACTTTGATAACGGACAGCAAGGGTAAATACAGGACATGGTTTAATAATGGACAGCAAGTGTAAACACAGAAACACTTTGATAATGGACAGCAAGTGTAAACACAGAAACACTTTGATAATGGACAGCAAGTGTAAACACAGAAACACTCTGATAATAGAGAGCAAGGGTAAACACAGAACATCAAGTGTAAACATGGGAAACAAATTACAGATAGGAAGTATAAACACAGGACATGGTTTGGAAGTGGATAGCAAGTGTAAACAAAGGCCATAGTTTAAACAGACAAGGTAATCCAAGCAATCACACTGGCAGCCAAGGCTGGCAAGGCCACCCAAACAGTCATACTGTCAGTCAATGCTGACAAGGCTATCCAAGCAGTCACAATGTCATGTAATGCTGATAAGGCCATCCAAGCAGTCACATTGTCAGGTAATGCTGACAAGGCCATCCAAGCAGTCACATTGTCAGGTAATTCTGACAAGGCCATCCAAGCAGTTACATTGGCAACTAATATAAAGCATATGGCAACCAACACATGTAAGGCTATGCAGCACTACCAAATTAATAGCTCAGTCAATGGTGGGGTGGTCACAGGTTTGTGGGTGACCTTGTGGCGAAATGGCCCCACCTGTTTGTAATTAAATTTGTGTATTGGTGGTGGAATGTCTGTATTCTTTGCATTACATGTTCATGACGACTTCTTGATGTATATATGTTATCGTCATGCTTGTAGGGATGTGGGCTCTGAGAAACTTGCCGGACGGGGCTGTACATGTGTTCAGTTCCTGTCGGGTTTGCTTAGAGGAGCTCACATTCCTGTTAATGTTCTTCCCAAAGTGGCTGCGTGATAAGCAGTCCACTTTGCAATAAAAAACGTCATTTATTTGGCCTGTTTCAATTCTCTCCTACATCGGACTTGTGTTGGTTATTGCATAAATACAATTACCTGCATAGATTAAACTGCTTGCAATTAAATCATTGCCAATTTATGCTTTTAAAATTGGAAAACATTGTAGATCTTTGTATCTATGCATGTATTCAAATAATGTCAACAAACTCAGCTTTGAAGCACCATTCTTAACAAGATACATCTGGTTGACGATTGTGGGACTGGAATTGTTGCCACTTTTTGATTGCTGACTTGCCTAGTGAGGCCCACAGACTACTTGATTGTTCCGGACTACTCAATTGTAGATGAACGTGGCAATGCACTAACTGAATCATTGTGACTGCCACATAAATAAGGCCATGGTTAAACTCTGCGAAAACAGCACTTCCCTCAATGCAGAACATAGTGTATTATCATATTATGTACAAACAGTGGAAATATGGAGTAATCTTATACGAGATAACAACAGATCATTTGATACCAAACATTATGGCCCTGAAAAAAGTCTACATACTGATGCAATTGAAACTGCTGTTCTGAGGTGTTTCTTTATTGCATCCAACTGCCAGGCAGACTTTCCTGGAACACCCATTTATAGGAACATCATTAAGTACCATGCTCATTTTATGGACAAAGGCAAGCAACTAACCAGACATGAGGAACCTCTTCACCTCAGCCTCCGATTGTAGATGTTTCTTTGCCCCTCGCTCGAGAACTGCCTGTAGACTCTCAAAATCATGCCACCACTTGTCCTGGCCAGCCTTCTGCATAGCCGGGTCTCGGGCCCCAAACTGCGGGATCACCGCGTCAATTGGCTGCAGCTGGTAGGTTGGTGGGATTGCGTTGTTGTCACGGACATACCACCTGCCAGGAAAACAACTCTATATTTCATCCACAATACATACATATATATATATATATATATACATACACATATATATCATCTTATATATATATATATATATAATGTAAATATTATATATTATGTATATATATATTGTTGTTATGTTTGTATGAATGTGTACAGCATCTTAGCAATGCAAAAAAGACCTCACCCAATATAACAATGTGACAAGATTATTTTTGAATGCCTTAAAATAAAATACCGAATGTGTTTATAAAAATATTGGCAGCATATACACATTTCTGGTAGGATTCAAAATACATTTTGTGTGAAAATGGTTGCCAAATAGACAAGGACAAAAACATAAAAAGCACATATGACTGATTCAAGTGATGAGCCTTCATGTGAAGTTTTTTGTTGGGTCTTCTTATCTTTAACTGCTCAGTGAAAACTGCCGGACATAATATTATTTAAAATTTGGCATTTGTAGTTAGTTTTAGACAACATACACAACAACGTACAATTGCATTTAAAAAAGGGTTACTGGCACAAAACCACAGTTGCACAATCAAAGTTGAAATGGACACATGGAGTTAATAATGTCATATGTCAATGTTAAGTATGTTTATTAAACAATATACTTTTATTTCTTCATACGTAGCAGTATAGCGTTAAAATATGTGGCATAAATAACTACAAGTACAGTTCGTCAACAACAAAAAAGTAGATAAAATTAAAAACCCCCGGCAGACCTGTTCATTCCTGCACCAAAATGACTTCTGCAATTACTGCGTGAAGACTGTTTGCTCCCATGTCACCGCTGTCTAGTGTCTATAGTGACGTACTCATTTAAACAGCTGAATAAGCTGAGGCAATGTGTAATGAATGAAATTGTCCAAGCATTAAAATGGCAGCAAAGATTCTCTAGATTGAGAGCCTGATATTCTAACCACTATACCACCGACCCCACATGGCCACTTGACCACTGTCCATTGTTCTGCAGCACTTATGTGTCCAAACCGATATGGAGACGTGCTATTTCCAAAATTTACATGATGATTATTTATTTCTGTCAAATATTATAACATAATTTAAGATTGTATCCATTTTGGCTCATAGTAATACAACCAAATAGGTGCACGTCATGTTTAGGCACCATTATTATTTATTTAGATTTGTTACCCGTTTTACCAATAGATATCGCCGTTTTGAACAAGTAATACGGATGAGTGTACGTGATGTTTATACACAATGATTATTTATTTTTATAACTTATCATACCATAATTTATCCGTTTTGAATTTATGCCACGTTGATACACAGTGCTTATTTATTTTATATTTTTCAACGACGTTTTGACCAAAACGTGTCACCGGATGTCACTGTTTTGACCAAAACTTGTCACCGGGTGTCACTGTTTTGACACATGTCACTGTTTTGATGAAGACTGTCGCTGTTCTGGTTTGTTGCCGTTTTGGTTTGTCGCCGTATTGGTATGTCTTCATTTTGTCTGTCCTGTTCTGTTGGCCTGTATCCTAGCACTGGGAGCCTGCTTGCTTGCGAGGCCGGCTTTGAACTGAGCGACGTGGTCATCAATACCTGTGTTCTATGGATTGATGGTATCAACATAGCTTCTACTACTGGAAATAATGTTAGTACAGCATCCTCTTTCAACAAGATTTGTGCACCGTTCTGGTTGTTGCCGTTCTGACCAGTACTAGGTATGTGACAAAAAATGTCAACCTTCATGGATAGACCAATAGATCAATTGAGTACCATTGTACAGAGCCTGCAAAGAGCTCCAAAACGCTATTGATATCTTTGTTCAAGGTTGAATATTAAAAATGTTGACATTTTAAAGATTAGGTGCACAACCCATTTTTCGGCCTTGTTTTACTAGAAAAACAAAAGAAAAGTTGTGACCTTTTGGGCCAATTGTTTTACTTTGAGAAAACAAAGTGTCATAACTTTTTTAATACTGGAGACTCTTGTGATACTGTTAGGGGAGATAGCCCCTTTAAAACACAAACTGTTGGTGCAGTTTTTACTTAATTCATGATTTAGGTCAATCATCAATTAATAATCTTAATTACTTTGATTGATAAACAATACGCATTCATTGATAAAGGAACATTTCAGAATGTAACATTCCCCCCCAATTTTTATGATATTATTTTTTCATTGCATCTGTACCAAGAAATAACAAATGTAATCGTAGCTCACTGTTTCTTTAGCTTTTTTCTATCTTTTTGGTAATAATTTGATTAATTGATAATTGGCTAAATTAGTGAATATCAACCGTTTCAGGGCAGATCTGAATTCAATAAACCTCTGAAGTAAAATCATGCAAAGTAAAGACATATAAGGTGCTGCATGTCAAAATATTACAATTAGGTCACCCTTAATTGTCGGTTTGCCGTAATCGACTGAACCATTGTCCGATAGGTGACGTCAGACTTTTTTGCAGTCTTTCATGTATTTTTTTCAAAACATTACTCGATCCCTACCCAGCCTGAAAACCTTGGGTAGGGTTACTGCAAACAAACAATTCATTAAGGGTGGCCTTATAACTTAATCAAATGTACCTGCCTATTTACAATATATACACACAAAATGTCTGGTTAATTTTACGATACAGTCAAATCCTCACACACCAGATCTGCCGCAAGGGCATACTTTGAAATGTCATAATCCACAGCGTCGTCCTGGTAAGTCTCCTCCTCACTCCAGTACCCCTCAACATAAGTTCCACCTGCTTTCTTTAAGTTTTTCAACTTTACCGTTGTACACAGTTTTTGGTTGCGAGTCATCATCATACCCCATTACCAAACATGACAAATCCTACGTCCATCTATCTTTCCATCCAAGATATCACGAACACCCTGCTGGATACTCTCTTCTAACTCTGCTGGATACTCACTTCTAATTCTGGGAATTCAATAGACATGTCCAAATCATGGCTTTTTATTTTTTTTCTAATTTGTTTCTTTGGTACGTTTTCTTTTTTTGTAGTTTGACTGCCGATCTGCTTGGAATCTCCTCTTTAATCTGAGTACATCTTTTGCAGTTGTTTTGTCGCTGTTTACTCCCCAATGAAACTGCCAATTTGACTAATTTCTCTCTTTTTTCTGATTGCAGAGATCAGGTGCCTGTGTTCTGTTGACCTGTAACTCATTTGGAATAAAAATGGAAAAGCAAGGTTAAATATTCTATCAACTGAATCAAGCATGAAATTTCCCTTCACACAATTCCTTATATCAGGGTTATTATCATGAATAAGGTAGACATTTTTTTATGAAAGTTCAGCTAAATGTATGAGATAATGATAAATTTGTTAACAAAATCAACAATCCACAAAATTAATTTAAATTCATAAAATAGAAGGGTCTAAATAATACAGCAATAAAAGCACATGATCCCTTGTGTTTGTAAACAACGGCATCAGCCAAGCACATTGCAAGAATCGGGTCACGTGACCTAAATGCCAAGAACGGCTCTATTTTTAGAAGGAATAGTATCCTTCAAAATCTTCAATCATCAGTGTTACTAAGGCATTATTTTCGTGAAACTCGTTGGGAAACTATTAAATACATCCAAAAGAATAATTTTAGTATGATTAGGGTGGGCCACGGTCATCTAGACGATGGCAAACAGAGGGGATTGTCACTGTGAAATTCAATCCGATCAAGGGACAGGTATAGCTACCTTCAGGTAAATGGTTGATGACTTTGACGACCAAACACTTTGAAGTAAATGTTTTTTGACTTCCACAAATTGGATTGGAAAATTAAAAAAAGACGGGTCAGTGGGACATGTTAACTATGTCATCGCAATGAGTGTTCTCTGGGAGGTCCTAAAATATGTTAGCCAAACTTGCAGCAAAAACACAGTCACGACTGTCGCGTACCTACCAGTACCCATCATCCCGATCGGCACTGGCATTGCTAAACTGCTCTGAGTGAGTCAAACTTTTAGATGATTCTGCAGTATCAATTGCCAGCTAGTAGCTCAAAATCATATCCTTTCACTTCGTACTCTGGAAAATTGGTATCGCCACCTCTCATCATAGTAACGCAAGTGAATCTTACACTAAAGCACTCCTCACATGCTCACATCAATTTTATGCATGCTTTGCGACTTGAATGCACTAAACATAAAATTTTACATATACACTGTACATGCTTTTTTCAGTAAAATTTTTATGCTGGCATATGTTACGTATGATATTAAGCTTTGTGTAAACATCGAAAAAGCATTTATGCAAAATAATAGGCCAAAGAATTACATTTAATGTATAAATGAGCTGGAAATGAGGCATGCATACATCATCAAACAAGATACATCACATGATCACAGCAAGCATGCTGGCCCCCAAAAGGTGTTTACACATAATAATTATTAAATTAAGATTGAAAAGAGGGTCAAGGGGAATCAATACAGCGGTCTCTCAAGGTTTTCTTCCAAAAGAAAGGTCTCTCAAGACAGGTGCTATTGCGTCTTGTTTATACCATTATACACTGGAAAGTCACTATTGTACACATCATCATCAAACTTGCCATGATAATTTATACAAGTTTGAAAAGATATCTGTAATTTTAAACACGATCAAGAAAATTCTTTTTCCTAAACAACACATACTGGTATTTATGATTTGACATACACATGCAATTGATTGAGAAGTGCTTCAATTTGTAACAATACAATCATGTCTTACTGGGGGTTCAGAATATTCGCCTACATGTATGCATGAAAATAACAATCAAATAACCTATGAAATGTCAGTGTCCTTATTATATATTATTATAACCCAATACAAAGTGTAAAAATTTTAAGTTACAAAAAAAATAATAGTTAATTTTTGCCCAAGTCAAACTGTGTAGACAGAGACCCATTTAACAAAGCGGTGGTTCAAGAGACCTTATAAAGAGCGAGTGCTTGAGAAGAACTGGTCTTACTTGTTAAGTAGTTGTTGCTCACTGCCACTGACATCTTGTGTGATCAGCTCATACTGTCGAGCTGGTATGGCCTTCGGGATGGGACGGTAGCCATACTTGTGAGACAGGAATGTCTGTTTGGTGCAAAGACAGAATTGGAAGACACATCAGTTTGCTCTTATAAAATGGAAAATATATTGAATACCGTAATCAGACATTTCTCTAAGAATCATATATCATCATATATTTCATTGTCTACTGCAGCTGCTCCTCCTGCTCCTCCTGCCGCTGCTCCTCCAACTGATGTTGCTCCTCCTAATGTTGCTCCCCCTCCTCATGTTCCTGCTCCTCCTGCTGCTGCTCCTCCTCTTGATGTTGCTCTTCCTCCTCCTGATGTTGCTCCTCCTCCTGCTGCTGCTCCTGCTCCTCCTGCTGCTGTTCCTCCTCCTGATGTTGCTCCTCCTCCTCCTCGTGCTGCTCCTCCTCCTGATGTTGTTCCTCCTCCTGATGTTGCTCCTCCTCATCCTCCCGATGTTGCTCCTTCTGATGTTGCTCCTCCTGCTGCTTATCCTCCTGATGTTGCTCTTCCTGATGTTGCTCTTCCTCCTCCTCCTCCTGATGTTGCTCCTCCTCCTCATCCTCCTGATGTTGCTCCTCCTGATGTTGCTCATCCTGCTACTACTGAATACATTGATATAATACCATTTATACTATAATTACTACAATGTGCACCATCAGTAAAGTAAATACAAATACTAGGACATGTTCTGAACTGGATGCTTGTAAAAATACAATGTTAGCAATTACTAAGATAGGCAAGACCATAGTGAGGTCATAGATTAAGATCATGAGATCACAGAAATACATACAACAAAATTTGGTCCAACAGACAGTTTCTGGCATGCCTTGATTTCCTTCATACACAACTCAGTTGTCATGTGATCATTCGTAGCCTCATCACGCACACCCCATCGCATGTCCACAATCTGGAGAAACAAAAATATATATAAGCTTCTAAGTTCTCTACAAGGATGGATGGATTTTAAAAGTAAAATCTGTCATAAAACAAGAAGGTAGATTCATTGTAAAGATTGTTTTGATCTGTAAGGATCGTCAACAATTTTTTGACAAGTGCATCGATTCAGGATTTTAAATGTGTACAACTACAGTGTTTTTATGGCGAAATGCCTCTTGTGGACAAGTGTCTGTCACAGCCTGGTTTCTGTTGTAGCCAGGTGGCTTTTGTAGCCAGGTGTATATTGTAGTCATGTGTCTGTCATAGCCTGGTGTATGTTGTAGCCAGGTGTCTGTCATAGCCAGGTGTCTGTTATAGCCAGGTGTCTGTCATAGCTAGGTGTCTGTTTTTTTGTTTCTGTTTCTTTTTAGACAGATAGCAAAGTTACTTTTGAAGATGTCGCGATGTTTTGCATAGGCTGTCCAGCTGGCTGTGATTCGTCACAGGGTTTCCTTGTCTTGGTTCTTGTCCCTAAGGCTGAAGCATTGGCCTAGGTATACGTAACTCTCCACATTTTCTATCTGAGTGTTATTAACGTATAATGTCTTCCACCATTATTTTTGTTTTTGAGATGTTCATCCTCAAGCCGCTTAGGTTACTTTCTTCGCATAGTTCTTGTAGCATTATTTCTAGTTCTTGTGGTGTTTCAGTGCACAGGAAGATATCGTCTGCAAAACGGAGATGGTTAAGATATACTCCGTCTATTTTCAGGCCTTTGTTCTCCCAGTTCAGTCTTCTGAAGATACTTTCGAGTGTTGATGTGAATAGTTTGGGTTATATTATGTGGTTTTAAATGTCAATAAAACAAAATATTACACATTCAAACATTGCTTTAATGCCATATGCAAGATAAATGATGGGATATAAATAGCACCAACCCTAAAACATGTCCGTGACTAATCTGACTTACTGCTGTGCGAGTGATGTTATTTTTAAAGCAAATTTGTTAATGTAATTTATAGCGGCTTACCGGCATGAAGAGTGGAGTTTATTTATGATTTAGATGGGGTAATGTGTGACAGTGGATCGACTTTGCCATGTGTCAGATTAACTTCTGGAAGTTTGAAATTGTAAAATGGCCGACACCTCCAGATCATGCCATAAATATACTCTCTGACTGTGTAAAGGTGGAGTTTATTGGTAATCAAGGCGTGGAATTGTGTGAGAAGTCAGGGCATATTGACTTTGCCATGTGTGAGATCAATTTGGAAGACCTGTGCCAGCTATCCGATTTGGGGGTATGGAAAAAAGCCCCCCCCAGAAAAAAGCCACCCATAAGAAAAAATAAATAAACTTAATCGTTGTAATTAAATTATTCATCATCATCATCTCAGCCATTGAAGGCCTCCCCAAGCTGGTACCATTTACTTCTGTCCTGTGCCATGTCATGCCAGCAAACTTTACAATTTCATCTCTCCATCTATTTTTTGTCGTCCCTGACTTTGAGAACCTGTCATTGGTCTCCATTCTGTTGTTATCTTTGTCCACCTGTTGTCCTTAGTTCTGGCAAGAAAGGAAAGCATTTGACAGCAGGAGACAGTCAGCACTAATTTTCCCTTATTTGATAAACATCACAATTCCAGTTATTTCACTAATATTATTATCGATGTCTTATGTCATATATGTATACTTTTGTTTTTATGTGACTGTCCCAAATTAAGAGTAATTTTATTCTTTGCTTTATTTTCCTATGGGTTTTTCCAGGAGGGCTTTTTTCTGAGGGGACCTTTTTTTAGGGGGAGCTTATTTCCGTATTTCCCGATTTGGTGGTGATCACAACGATGTGAACAACTTCAAATTATGAAAAATATGTTGACATGTGAGAGGATATTTTGTTTGTGCAGTTTAATTGACTTTTTTTTAAAAAGAATTTAATCCAATTTTTAATATGTAAAATTAGCTTCTTTATCCCTGGGTTATGTTTACACACACACGTACGCACGCATGCACGCACGTATGCATACACACCAGTTTTAGGTTTATAACCTATAGTTAACTGGCTAACATCCTGTCACTTTCAAGCAACAACCATCTACACCCTACTGTTTATCATACTTTATGCCTACCTGAAACTCATAGCCTTGTTCCTGGCAGAAGGATTTCAGCTTGGGGTAAACTTTCTCCATAAGTGCATTTCGTTCGCATTCCGTATCTAAAAAAGTAACATGTTTGTTAAATAAAGGTTAATAGAGCAGTCCTTATACATAGGACTGCTCAAAATGTTTTACACTTCACCCCCTGGAAGACCTGCTCCTTCCAACACCAACTCGACTTCTCTGTGACTGTGTATGCATGTTAGGGCACAGGACAGGATTTATTTCCTGTATTTTCATTGTGTGTTGGGTCTCTCAGTGACATTCACCATCTCGCCTTCCATTCTGTAGCTAATGAAGATCACCTGGCATGTCCTATTGGAACACCTCGTAAAGCTGGTGTCAGATTCACCTGCTGTCATGCTGTGAACAACGTAGTGATTCTGAGTTACTAATAGACGTGTGTCCATTTCCTGCAGCTATTGATCCAAGAATGGCAGATACACTGCTTTCATCAAATACTGGCTGGGTGTGTCAGTTATATCAGCAGGACCATTCTCACAGACAGTGCCTCTGTCTATCATCATTGCGCGGCTAGTTCCACTAGCTCTACAGCACTGTCAAGGAATGCATTCCACACGTCTGGGCAGAGACTACACTGTTTGGTCTGTAGGAATGTGGTGAAAGTAAACCAACTTTGGAGGACATGCTCAACTGTCACTAATGTCAAGATGAAGTAAAAAAATTTTATGGACAACAAATAGCGTCTGGCTTTCCCCATCTTCCTCCAAATATCCCAGGGTAATGACTACAGCAGTGAATGCAGACTTGAATGTATACAGTGTGTTTGCACAATTTGATCATCTTGTCTCATATAACGGTTGCAGATTTGTTCTGTTGTTCTTACCAGCTTATACATTGTCACCTAACTCAAGCACAGCCTAAAAGATGTGCAACATCTGGGCTGAGTTGGTGAAGGAGAAGGCAAACTATTGGACTGTGTCTAGGCCACATGGCACCGATTCTGGCTAAACAAAAGTTACCCATTTGAGCCAATTTGGCAACCAACATTTCTGTTGAAAAGCATGCAGAATTATTGTTATGAAGTAACCCTGTGGTAGACAGGTAGATGAGGTGGATCATTGTAAATCATTGATTGTACAGAATGCACTTAATGCTTTGATGTGTTTGATGCTTTTCCCTGTTCCAAGGTTTTGAGTTACCCTGTAGTGCTTTTTTCTGTTATGACATATTCAGTGGTATACACAGAGTTTTTGTGGCGGTATGTTAAATATTGGTGTGGGTGGAGAGACCCCCACAGATACAGTGGGAATGACAAATGGTAATCAGTAGTTATACAGTTAGTACTTGTAGCGGGTGGCTGCAAGAGACAATTAAAGAGTATCGTTATCATTGTTTGCTAGTCTGGCGTAATACATATGCGAATTGTAGATATTATGTGTACACACCATTTGGGGGGCCGGCATGCTTACTGTGATGATGTATATTGTTTTGATGGTGAATGTTCATATAATTGCTGGCACGTGATTACTAAATTAAATGTCATATGTTTGGCCTATTTCACTCTACACTGGACTTGCATTCTTATTCTGCATAAATGAGTATTTGTAGTGGTCTTGATGCATGTAAAAAAGTTTGGCTAAAGCAATTTGTTTGTTTTTATTAAAATACTTAATTTTACTTTAAAATTTAACTACAACGACACTATCAGTACAACAATAATTTCACCACATTTTCATATATAGATATTATATATCTTGGGCAGTTTTTTCTTCGATTTTTTTCAATCATTCGAAAATTGCATAATTTTATTATTACAGTCACTTAGATCCAACCAGTTTAATCAATATCATTATCAATCAATCAATCTTCCTTGTCCACTTGCCATCTGCACAGCTGCCAATCTTTAGAAACCCCAAAACAGAATATTTGGTGGGGGTGGGTTCGGGAGGGGGCACCCCCATATAAGTTGAAGAAAAAATGCCACTTACAACATTCAAAATTCTATTTCTTGATACATTTTACTAACTCAAAGAATGCATACAATTCAAATGAACATTCAATAAAACAGTCTATTGACAGGCAAAAACAGTAAAAGGATACTTTCTCAGCAAATTCACAATGGTGATTTTCCAGGAAGGTCCGCAAGTACATGTACTATAGTACCAGTTCATGCCACTTATCTTCAAAAATACAGAACAGGTCTACTTTATGCAAGTACTGAAACTACTAAGAATGTCCAGGCTCTCAAACTCATCATTCTGTTCATTCTACACGCACGCACGCACGCACGCACGCACGCATGCAATCACGCACGCATGCACATGCTTTCACTTTTCGGTGTTCAACAACCCAGCTGGGTATTCGAGCTGCCTTGCGGCCGGGATTTCTCCGGGTTAAACGATTGACCAACTGCCCTTCTGTCGAGGACGGACATTTTCCCCTCGAGATATCGAGATGCGGTCACGTGCGTCGTGTAGCAGACATCGACGGTCACGTGCGTCGTGTAGCCGACATCGACGCATCCGACCGCATCCTTGTATCTGCACGGGAGTCGCCCTGGCGATCGAAAGAGTGATTTTTGTGAAATCCCGTACCAGAAAAACGGCCGAAATCGATTCTCGGAGTAAAGTGCATCGCCGGTCGTTCCGAGTCGGACTCGTCGGTGTTCGCCTGCATCGGGACATCGAACGAAGCTCCCGAAAGTTCGACCTACGGACGGAGGACTCGGGTAGCGCTAGGCACAGCGTTCGGCTTATCGACCGCGCGCGTATAGTGGCAACAACTGGACGCAATCTAACACTGTATGCGTGTCCCAGAGTCTCACAGTGGTGCGAGTAAGGCCCGTGCGCCCGACCCGAGCAACCACGGAGAAAAAACGACCGAATAAAAATTATTGAGCGGTTTTTTCAGAAAAAGGAAAATGATTGGTACATAAGGATTTCCTTACTCAGACTTATAAAAATATTGGAAAAACGGAAGGGTTGGCAGCTATGCATCTGGACCTTTGCCTTGGGTGGCAATCTTGTTAAATGTTGTGAAATATATGAAATATAAACTACTGTGTTATGGTAACTTTTAGCCACTTTTCTTTCCTTCTTTCTTTCTTCAAAATACTGCAGATGTCTCGAGTATCGAGAAATGAACTCTACTTGGGGAATAACGTGCGGAGCGAGTATTTTTTCAGTTACGTTAAAAGTTAAAAACGAAAAAACAACTTTATAGTCATATTGGAAAAAAATAAAAGACAACGTCAGTGATATATTTGATGACTATGTGTGGTTCCCCATCCATCCCTAGGTAGGGATGTAGCTGGTGATGCATTTACAAGTACACTGTTCCAGAGTCGGATTGGTGATAGGAAGAAGGAGTATAGGTATGTGTCAGTTCGAGAGTGGGGGTGTGGAGCTTCGCTTGATATCCTCTAGAGCTGCGGTTGCTGGGTTCAAGAAGTGCAGCATGGTTTACATCGACAAGTCCGTTTATGATTGTGTACCTCATGTTGACTCTGCCTGATGTTCTCCTGGACTGCAGGTTCTCAAGTTGGAGCTGTGCAACCAATGTAGAGTCACTAGAGGTAGAGCTGAAGTCGTGAAGGATGCGGCGAGCTGGGCGTCGTTGCACCATCCAGTGAGGATTTAAGAAGTTGCTGGAGGGGATCACACACAACTGCTGTGTATTCTAGCACTGGTTGTATGAGGCTTTTGTAGCAGTGTATTTGGACAGCCTTGGGCATCCGTTGAGGTTTCTGCAGGCGAAGACGCTCACTTTGTTGGCCTTGGCTGCAGTTGCTTCTATATGCTTTCCCCAGTAGATATGTTCAGTAATCTCAACTCAAAGGTATTTGATGCTTGTTACTTTATCCAGGGTTTAGTCGTGCAACATATAGCTGGTGGATATCTTATTTCTTTTCTTTGTGACGGTTAGTTGATGACAATACGCTTAATTGAAAGCCATCTGCCATCTTCCTTCCGAGGATTCGAGTGTTCTGATGTCATCTTGTAGTTGGGTGGAGTCAGTGGCAGTCTTGATGGTGTTGTAAAGTATAGTGTCGTCGGCGAAGAGGCGTATTGTGGACTGATATAGATGAGAAAGAGTGTAGAACCAAGGACAGAGCCCTGGGGAACTCATGTTGTGACTGCGCCAGTGTACGAGAGTTGATCTTCAACAACCACTGAGTTCTGTTTATGAGGAAGTTCTGTATCCATTTATTGGTATTGCCTTTGATACAGTATGATTTTTAGTTTGAGGAGGAGTCTCTGGTGTGGTACTCTGTCGAAGGCTTTAGACAGATCTAAGAGGATCATGTCCGTCTGACCACCTTTATCGATTTCACCTGCCCTGCCAGGTCGTCAACCCTGAGGATTGGTTGAGTTTCACGTGAGCGTTTCTTGCGGAATCCGCGTTGAGCATCTGAGGTGATGTTGTTGAAGTGGACGTGACTTGTGATTTCTGAAATCACGATGTGCTCCAACAGCTTGCAACATATACTCGTTAGGGAGATGGGTCGGTTGTTTGCTGCTTCACTCCCGTCTCCAGTGCGTGTTTCCATGATTGCAGGACTTGGCCTGTTGTGAGAGATCTGTTGAACATTATGTTTTTTATTTCACTACAGATTCTACAATGTTATTTTCAGTGTTAACCAGACTCGATTGCTCTAACAGAACTCGACCGCTCTCGCAGACTCGACCACTCTCGTATTATTATTATTACTTATTATTACGATTACTAATACAGATTAACAGTGATACACAATACGTGTTTACAATCAGCCTCCGGTCAAAACTGAGCTTGGTCAGAGCTCATGATTCGTTTTTTTCAACCGGATCTGCGTTGCATCTGGCAACTCGGACTGTAAAACCTTTGGTATGGTTGGAACGGTAGATCTCTACTTCCTTCTCATCAACAGCTCGGCGGGCGACCCTCCGTTCTCCAACGGAAAATTCTGTACGCAAGGAAAGCCATATAAGGGTCGTTATCTTTCTTGAGGAGCGATTTGATTGTCTACAATGCGTGGTGTAACGTGCTGGAACGCGCATTCGGAATTCTACCGATGCCTATTAGGGCCATTGTCCGACGCCAGAACGTCAATAATGCTGTGGCGGGCCAACATCGACTTCATGTGCAGTACAACAACATGACGTGTGTTCAGTTCTTCGAGTAATGCTGCTTCTACGTGGTGTGAGTAGTAGTCTACAACTAGTTGATACCAACTTCCGCGATAGTAAAACAAATCACTACCTAAATGTTGCCGGGGACGAGGGGGGGACACTATTGGTTTGAGCGGTTCGGCCACATCAGTTACCTTCTTTCTGCACGTTTGACAGCCTCGAACCATCTCTGCAATTTGTTGGGTCATACCAGCCCACCAAGCCAACTGCTCAGCCCGTTCACGACATTTGATTATTGCGAGATGATCCTGGTGAAGACATCGTAATACATCTAGACGCTCCGACTGTGGAATCACCATCCTGTCATCATACACCAATATCTCATCAATGATCACTATATGACCACGATTTTCCCAGTATGGTCTGAGAAGTGAATATGCTGACTATATATATGGAGGCCATCCTGTACGCACGTGCTGTAGAACTTGGCCTAAGACTTTATTGTGAGACTGGAGTTTACGCAACTCGGCTAAACGTTTAGGCGAAGCATTGAAATCGAATACTTGCTCCGCATGCGTTTCCACATCAGCTACAAAGGTTCCTCAACAAGCTTGGCACTAGACCTTGATAAAGCATCTGCAATCACATTGTCCCGGATATGTGTTCTACTTTTTAAGAAAATCTCACCAGTCGTATGCGAAAGCTCTGTACGCGGACTGGGAGCTTATCCAGGCTGATGTCATTAAGCAGTGGGATCAACGGTTTGTGATCAGTTTGAATCCGGACGGTGAGACATATGATATAGGCACAAAACTAACGTAGTATATATATATATATATATATATATATATATATATATATATATATATATATATATATTATAAATAATTAATTAGCAATTATTTCATCGATTGAGTGCAATCAGATTCTTAGTAAAAAAAATATTAAAATACTTAATTTTACTTTAAAATTTAACTACAACGACACTATCAGTACAACAATAATTTCACCACATTTTCATATATATATATATATATATATATATATATATATATATATATATATATATATATATATCTTGGGCAGTTTTTTTTTCGATTTTTTTCAATCATTCGAAAATTGCATAATTTTATTATTCCAGTCACTTATATCCAACCACTTTAATCAATATCATTATCAATCAATCAATCTTCCTTGTCCACTTGCCATCTGCACAGCTGCCAACCTTTAGAAACCCCAAAACAGAATATTTGGTGGGGGTGGGTTCGCCCAAACTATAGCCAGCGCTTCTTGCTCGATTGTCGCATATCGACGCTCAGTCTCCTTTTGTGAAC
Source organism: Lamellibrachia columna (assembly GCA_963662155.1). Lineage (NCBI taxonomy): Eukaryota > Metazoa > Annelida > Polychaeta > Sabellida > Siboglinidae > Lamellibrachia > Lamellibrachia columna. Next base: position 37,529,806 of record OY759263.1, on the reverse strand, counting down.
GAGACGCTGCGCGCACCAGTCTGAGAGAGCCTGTACTTGTGATAATGTGGCTCCAATGCCGTGACTGCTCGCATCCACCTCAATCACTGTATCTTTCTTTGGACCGTGCACTGCTAGCACTACCGACTTAGAAAGTTATTAAGGGAACTTAGAATTTTGGCAATGACTTATAACAGTGAGTTGCAGGACATTACACATATCCAGTGTGTGTATGCGCGCGCGTGCGAGTATTTGTGTGCGCGCCCCCGTGCGTGCGTGTGTGCATGCGTCCGTGCATAAACGTAAGCGGGTGCAAGCCGAAACTAGAGCGACGTTACATATCCTACGCTGCAATGCGTGTGCAGTGTGTTCACGTACCCGTAAATGTTCACGTACCCGTAAATGTTCACGTACCCGTAAATGTAGAACTTGTGAATATGCGAACGATCTTTGCATTCCGTTGAAACTGGTAATGTGGATTACCGCGCCACACCTGCTGCTTTTTTTCAGCATCATCCTGTCCTAAAACACAGTACCTATTTATATAGTACACAGACGACAGTTGTATTACTTCATAACGCATATATGTATGTATGCCGACAAATGTGAACATAACTATAATAAATAAATAAATAAATAAATAAATAAATAAATAAATAAATAAATAAATAAATAAATAAATAAATAAATAAATAAATAAATAAATAAATAAATAAATAAATAAATATATATATATATATATATATATATATATATATATATATATATATATATATATATATATATATATATATATATATATATATATATATATATATATATATATATAGTAATCAGGAAATGTACAACCAAAGTTCATATTTAAACGGTTGTTTGGTGTAATACTGGTGATCATTCAGACATTGAGTGAAACATAGTGTCCATGCCGTACAAGTAGAACCGTCCCACGAACTTGCCCCTAATAATTGGTATTACACAGTAAACCATGGTATACTATGACATTACATGTTAAACTGTGGTAGACCATGCTTTTTTTTACCTCATCAGAAATACCTTTCTAACATCAAAATGTTATAAAAAGGATTGTGTAAAAGGTTTTACCAATGGTTGCTGTTATAGTAATAAATACAATGACAATTTTGTCTGAGTGTTTACCTGTATGTGTGGTGATGTCGCCAGTTGACCTGAAATTTAAGTCAGAAATACGTAAGTTTTTTTTCACGTCGTTACAAACAAACATGACAAGTGTACCTAGTTTATAGCCTTGGGCATAATCGTTACGATATGTCTATGACATGAAGCTATATATATTTGGGGTGCACTCCCCCGGAAGCATGAGTTTTAATAACATGTCACTCAAGTAGCAGGAAGCAAGCCTCCACAGGTTCCAACAGGCTGGCGATCAAGTAGCAGGAAGCAAGCCTCCACAGGTTCCAACAGGCTGGCGATCAAGTAGCAGGAAGCAAGCCTCCACAGGTTCCAACAGGCTGGCGATCAAGAACGACAGGCATTGTTTGCAATCAGTTTTGTTATGTGTGGCGCACGGCACTGGCGGCGTAGACGTTGCCGTTCTTTGTCCGACCAACAACTCCACACCAATATGCTTGACCCGCTCCATTGAGCCGATGCATTAGATCACATGGAGCGGCTACATATGGGCCGATAGGAATCGCTCTACCTGGAACAGTTGATAGGTGTACATAATATCTTGAGCAAGTTGGACGGCGCTGCCGGGGACAATTGTTTTGGCGACGAACGGACAAAGACTATGTTATTGTGACGGTTGGGAAGGAGCACCATGCCTCCCCCCTCAGGCGGCGGGTATCGGCACGTCTGGCTACCAAGTAATACATATGCACGCACGCACTCATGCACACACATGCACGCACACAATTATGTGGACTAAGTATAGGCATCGTTAGATTAATCAGCTGGCGCTACGAGTGGTCACTATCACAAACATTTAATTTAAACACGCCCCCCCCCCCGTCTGTTTATAAGAATGTATAAATAAACATATATGGGCGTGTCCGAATAAAATGATTGTGGTCACTGTGGTCCTCAGTGTTTTTTTATATATTACATACCAGGTATACCATGGTATTTCGTTGTTACATGGTATTACACAGTAAACTATGACATTACATGTTAAACTGGGGTAGACCATGCTTTTTTTTTACCTCATCAGAAATACCTTTCTAACATCAAAATGTCAAAATCTGTCAGAAACTCCGTTTTTGAGACAATTTCTTAAAAAAATTATGACGTCATTTTGTTTAATGTGTAGATTGTATATTAAATTAACGTAATAATGCATTAATAACCTATTACATGTCATATGCAATTGCAACTTTTACTCTGTGCAGTCTATTATGTTTGCATTTTCTAACAATTTGTTAGCAGATAGAAATGATAACAGATCTATACTTGTTGCAGCATGGTTTCACTTGGCAGGTAGCTTTTAAAAGAGCAGGACAGGTGTCAATCACAATTGTGAAAGCATTAAAGAAGTTGGGTGGGTGTAGGTGCGTACCAGTAATAACATTGGAGAGGACTTCAAGGGACTGGGTTAGGACATGTGCACAGAACTGTGTGGCTGTGTCAATAAGCCAATTGGAAGCCAACAAGAGATAAACTTAAGCAATTGAGACAGAACTGTACTGTTGTACTGCTCGCCGTTGTGAGCTGATACTGAGCTATGCACAGCTTCATTGTGTAATATTAGACAAATCAATATCAAAGAAAGATTCAAGGCAGGTCCAGGCAATCATTTGAAGTCCCAATTTCTAGAGCTGGACTATCAAGTAAGCTACAAGTAAATTTTGTAAGAGTATTGTCTGCAACATAACTGAGTAGATATTGTCAGATTGACATAAAATTATAAATTGTGAATGCATGTAGTTTAACATTTTGTCTCTGAGCTACACTATTAATGAATGTAATGTATATTTAAATGTTGATTAAAATATATATTATTTGTATATGTATAATTACTCTTGAATTTGTTGTTCTTTTTATGCAAGAATAATTGTACACAGGACTGTCATTATATAAGGACTGTTGATAGAAGGAACATCTATTTAAAAAGAACAACTTTGAAATCCCTGGGCAGCCCTGTTTCAGTACTCTGTTATAATTATATAACCATGGATATAAGGAACAGCAAATATAAGGACAGTTTGACCACGTCCCAATGTGTTCCTTGAACTTCCTTCTAAATATAGTGAGAGTCCAATGTATATAATTTCTCCAAACAGTCAAACGAAGTCAGTAGACATTTCATAAACACTCTTCCATTTCATAGGTTATATAGTTAGCAAAATCAGAAATTTATATAGCATGTATTAGATTCTGACAGTTTATGGCGAGTTTCGGACAGTTTCTTACGTCAGAAACCCGTCAGAAACTAGTTTTTGACAGTGCCAAACCATGTATTTTACCATGGTTTACCTGTTTCAAAACACCATGGAATACGATGGTATATTTTCATAAGGCTAAACTCGGAATTGTTTTAACCAATCTGAGGGGCCACCGCTTAAACCAAAGGAAGACTTACTCTCATACAGGTATTCGTAGACTTCATCACAAATCATGTCATCGATTGCTGGAACAGACTTCCTGAAGAAGACTTGTCAGTATATATCTATAGAACTAAGTATCACAAATCCCTTAACTCACCCGGCTTTCTCTATTCACTATGCACCGATGTACTATCGAAATTTGTGTTGCTCTTACCTGGTGAACTCGGCAAAGCGGTTGAAACTCGGTGCACAGCCCATTCTACAATAACTGAATGACTGGCAAGATAGCACTTTGCCGTCACGCATGACTGCACGTGTCCAAGGTTACGCAAACACACCATAATACTGTGGCCGGCTAATTAATTAATGTGCTACCTTGTTGTCAATAGAGGCACTAATTAGCGTGCGTGCGTGCGTGCGTGCGTGCGTGCGTGCGTGCGTGCGTGCGTGCGTGCGTGCGTGCGTGCGTGCGTGCGTGCGTGCGTGCGTGCGTGCGTGCGTGCGTGCGTGCGTGCGTGCGTGCGTGCGTGCGTGCGTGCGTGCGTGCGTGCGTGCGTGCGTGCGTGCGTGCGTGCGTGCGTGCGTGCGTGCGTGCGTGCGTGCGTGCGTGCGTGCGTGCGTGCGTGCGTGCGTGACCAAATGACCAAATGACCAAATGACCAATCCACCTCCTTTCTTTTTAATTTCTTTTTCCACTGGAAGTAGTTTGGTCCTCTCCCAGAAAGTCTTGTTGCTAACTTTGTCAGACCAATTCAAATTCATAATTCTGCGCAGGCATCTATTGATGAAAGTATGTATCCTTTTTCAGTGTTTGCGTTGTCATTCTCAATGTTTCGAGCTGTATGACAACACTGACTTGACATTTCAGTTAAATATCCTCACGTTGGTGTTCAGCTTTATTTTCTTTGTCGTCCAGATTTTTATTTAAAATGGGGAAAGCAACTCCGGCCTTTTTGGATCCTAGCTTTTACGTCTTCTTCTGTGCGTGACTGGGTTGTTGTGGTCGTGTTGGCCTTCATGACCTTGGTCATGCTTCTGTTGATGTTGAGTCCTGTCTGTGTTGACTCCAAGGTTGGGCAGCAGGGATATCCCCATTTTGTCTACTCCCATTTCGCTTACTGATATTATTCCCCTGTCGCCTACTCTACATTTGGAGAGCTCTCACATTTCGCCTACTTTCAGTGATTCACCCTCTCAGTATGCCTGTACTGATATTATTCCCACTTCACCTACTTTGCATTAGTATAGCTCCCCTCTCACCAAAATCACTATTTAACTTTAATGCTTGTAATTAAAACTGGTATATGTAAAATGTTACTCATGTAAAATATGCTTTGCGCGAAATCAGAGGTTTTCGTACAAGTGTTAAATCTTAGTCCTCTTAATTATTATTTATGTATAGACAACATTTACTAAATCCAAAAAGAACTTAGATTTAACTCAAGGAAACTCTGCTTTCTGCAATGCCACTATTTGTTCGCAATTGGTAAAATAGCTCGCATCCAATTAACGTTTGGTCATATTGAAGCCAAAGCAAAGAGGAAGTAGGCCTTGATTAGGCCAACTGGGAAACTGTCTCATAACTAACCATAATATTTTCAGTACCAGTATGAGTACTTTTCATTGATATCATTGTTTTAAGAAAGTACTTAAGTTCAGCATAAATATATTTCAAAAGTGTGCTCTTCCTCCTTATTCCCTGCTGTACAGGGGTGAAGGTCAGGTACAGTTACAGTATTGTCGAGCACTCTTTCTGTTCTTTCTTTCCATAGTTTCCTATCGGCTGCCCCCTCTCTCCATCTTTCATCCTCTCCCGATCTTCTCATAACCCTCCTCACGCAATTCTCGCATCTCAGCTGTGGCCTTCCCCTTTTCCTGCATCCTTGATGTTTTTCCACCTCTGCTCTCTTTGTTTGCCTGCATTCTTCCTTACCAAGTGGCCTGCCCATCTCATCCAGCTTCTCACCAATCTTCCTGTTATGCTGCATTGTATCCCAACCTCTTTCCTGAGGTCGTTCATCCTTCTTCTGCCCAACCTCTTTGTTCTTGTTATTCGTCGAACCCAGTTGTTCTCACAAGCTCACAGCTTCGGTTGTTGTTGTTCTGTCTGTGTGTTCTTCCACTGTCTCCAGCCCATATAGGCATGCCGGTGTAACACACGCTCTCAGGACTTTCCCTTTCAACTTTTTCGAAATTTGTGTGTCCAACATGATTCCCTCTACCTTTCTCCAGGCAGTCGCTCCCGCTTGTATCCGACGTCGCACCTCTACCTCTGAATGCCCATCATCCGTAACCATTCCTACAAGGTACACAAAGCCATCCACTTACTTGATCTCCTTACCATCCAACCTGATGTTCAACTCCTCTCTCTGGTGTCCAACCCACATCACTTCTGTCTTCTCCAGTCTCATTCTCATTCCACGCTTCTTGAACACCCCTTCCATTCCTCCAACACTTCCTGTAGTTCTTGTTTGCTCTCTGCTATTATGGCCATATCGTCTGCATAAATCATCTTCCTGAGAATATCCTTCGTGCTGATCTTCCTGCTGATTAGTTCCATCACCATGACAAACCGTAAAGGGCTAATGGCACTTCCTTGCCTCAAACCGATGTTAACTGGAAACTCTCCCGACAACCCAGATCCAACCACAACTCTTCCTTTTGTTCTCTCATACATTACTTCCACCATCCTGGCTTCTGCTTCTGGCACTGCCATCCATCTCACTGTTGCAGTCACCACCCCTCTTGGGACTGTGTCACATGCCTTCTACGGATCCACAAATCCCACTGCCATTCTCACTTGCATATCCAACCTCTTCTCTACTATATATTTCAATGACTTGCTCGCAACTTCAGTATATTTCAAAAGTACTTAAGTACAAATACATTTGGTGGTATTAACCTATTTGTGTTAGGGGGTAGATGTGTGCTCAAATTAATTGCTCACTAGTGTTAATTGCCTCTACCTAGATTACAAGGGCGCCCCTATAGACATGTCATGATGTGTGACGTCCATCATCAACGTTTAAATGTTTATATTATCACTGTATTTGTACAGAAGGTGCTCAGTGGGCAGCAGGGGTTTCATTTAGTACTAGCCTGCTAGCAGTTCACGAAAGCCCCACGTGTGTTGTTTGTAGCCTTAGTAATTAGTGCTAATCTAAACTTGAGTTCATGCATCACTCGTTGCTTCTTCTTTGTATGTTTTCGTGCGACAGAGGTGATTGACACATTATTAACTGATACAATTCGAAAGTACTTGAAAACTGAAAAGTACTTCAACATTGAATTATTTTTTTGGAAGAGTTAAATGCAAGTACCTTTGATTTTAGCAAATATGCTTAAAGATCAGCAAAAGTACTAGTAAACTGTACTTAAGTACAAAGTGCTGGTGTTTAGAAGCTCTGTTTTCTCCTGTATCTGGTTATGAATGTGTCGTGGGAGAGTCAGGTCGCCTGCAAAGTCCACATCGTCCAACTGGCCTCAACGGATCCACTGGATACCAGTTCTCCTATTTCTGTGGTCCTCCTCAGTATCCAGAATCTATGGCCTGCAAGAACTGTGGAACGCACCACTGCCTCACTCCAGTCTTCATCATGAAAGAATTTGTAAGTTGTTCTGCATGAATGACCTTGTAAGCCATCCCGTCATAGGTGCTTTGTTTCACAGAAATAAACTTATCTAGTATCCCGTAATGTCGTAGAAGCTGTGTGGCAAGCTACTTTCCGTCAGTATTACGTTTCATCCGGGATGGACGCTTATCAGAATACGTGTAAGTGGTGTCTTCCTCGTCATCTTCTAGGTTGAAGAGAGTGTAGCATTTCTGCAATTTTTTTTTCAGAACACTATTTCCTGTTTCTTTATTTATTAGTTAAACCTTTCAAGTACGAATAAATGCATCGGCCTTTGTTGGAGCCGGACCAATATTATTTAATTTGTTTGTTCAAGCATGTCCGTGGACGGCGTGGGTTTGTTTATCTTAGAGAATGATGCATATTAAGTAGGCAAGGACCGGAGTATTACCCGATTTAAGGGGTGATTTCTTAGTGGACTAGACCAGGAGACGGTGATTGGTGAACTAGTGTCATGTGGTATCTCAGAAACAAGGAATACAAAAAGGGACTGGATACACGTGTTATCATCTCGGCGAGCAGATCACGGTGAAGTAAAGTGGTCACAGAAGGGTCGGGTAGCCCCAGAGGAGGTTGGCAGGCTTCGCGCATGCGCGAAAATCGGATCATATGAGTGATCGCCGGAAGTTGCGAGCCAGTCTGTTTACAACGTTCGACGGCGAAGGTAGACCTTCGTCGGCGTCCGCTTTCGTTCCATAATTTATAATAGTAATAAAGTTTATTTAAACAACAGCAACAGTTAACATACAAACACAATTGAATTTTAAACATCAATAGTACGAGTTGAAAAAGTAATCTCAAACTAATCACTCGTCTGTAAGGGTGATATCATTCATGCGTTGCAATATTAAAACGTTTCACACTTTGTCGGCACTCTTTGTTTTTGTAAATACAAAAAATCAATTAACGTGCATTTCCCTTCTCAAAAACAGCCCCCCCGGGCCAGTGTTGTGGTGGTGCCCTGTTGTGGCGGTAGCAGTGCTCTTTGGTAGCAGCAGTACAGCACACGTTCGCACACACAAGGAAATTCAACCAATCACAAAGCGGTTCAGTGACACAAAACAAGTAATTATATTAAGTACAATCTGTTTTTACTTGGCTTAATTCATAACCACAACAAGTATGTATGTTATTCATAATTGCTTGTAAAGAATAAACATCTTTTATGTGAATTGAGTTATGTCAAGACTTTTATTACTCAAAATGTTCATTGCAGAGAAAGTAACTGCCCTGCTTAACTAACACAGTGAAACCAGATAACAGTTATGTATTATCCATTGCAGTCGCATTAGAAAATGAACTTAATACACAAGTCACAAAGTTATTAAAATAAATAAGTACAGATCAAACACAATTCATCATGAGGGAATCTTTATTATAAGTAGACGAATCTGGTACAGGTATGTAAACAAAATGAATAAAAAAATCATCATATTTTGTTTATAAATGCTGGAGTCTAGTCACTGTCACATTGGTGCAGTCCAGTATAAATACCTATCATTGCTTATCCCCGGTTGGCGAGTCTATCTTCGGATTACATGATTAATCGCATATTGGATGTCGTTGACAAAACGATGGGGAAGCGTTACCATGCAGATCGCGACGCTGGCGACCATTTGACAACGGTTCCTAAGACAACAGATCAGGCTCACCATTAATTACTTAAAGGCATGCCTTTAATTAATTAAAGGCATGTCTTTAATTAATTAAATACGCGTATGTAAAGTTAAAGAAGTGTTTCTAACATTAAGAGCAGGCTTTTAATTAATTAAAAGTGCATGTTAAAGGCATGTTTTTAATTAATTAAGTACACGTATGTAATGTAAAAGGAATGCCTTTAAATAATTAAGTACGCGTACCTAATTGTAACCAATCGAAGTGTATTAACAGAATCTTGTTTCGCTGGTTCTGATTGCTTACAATTAAATACGCGTATTTAATTTAAAGGCATGCATTTAATGTCACATACGCGTGTTTAATTAATTAAAGGCGGGCCTTTAATTATTTAAATATGCGAACGTAAAGTTAAAGACGTGGTTGTAACGTTAAAGGCATGCCTTTAATTAATTAAAGGCATGCATTTAACGGCATGCCAATCAGAACCAATGAAAACAAATTATGTCAATACACTTCGCTTGTTGCGATTAGCTACAATTAAATACACCAACTTAATTATTTTAAAGGCATGCCTTTAACATTACCTACGCGTACTTAATTAATCAAAAGCATGGCTTTAACTTTACATACGCATATTTAATTAATTAAAGGCAAGCTTTTAATATTACAACCACGTCGTTAACTTTAAATACGCGCATTTAAATAATTAAAGGCATGCCTTTAATTAATTAAAGACAATACCTTTAAACATTAAAGGTGAGCCTGATATGCTGTCATAGGTACCCCAACCAATGAGCATATGCGAGATTCTTCGCTAGATGTCGCTACGATGTTTTGATGTCGCTACGATAGTTAGCGTAACGCAGGCGTCGCTGTGTTGCCGTCTGCCCACTACAAATTTCCACGGTTAGCCCAACGTTGACATTAGGTCAATATGCGGGCCGCGACTGTGGCGAGTGTATTACAATGTTGGCTCAACCAAGCTGTGCTAGCTGGGCTATCCTACATCGCTGGTGATTTTACCAGCAAGATTGTATACAGGAAATTCGACGAAGATTTTATGGGAAAACAGTAGTATACCAGTTCATTACATTCCACCCAAAGAGGATTTGTTTTTTAGAGGTAACTAAAAATAGACATTGGGGTAACCCCGAGTAATGTTGCCGGTGTGAGAGTACAGAGAAACAGATGTATTATTGCTCACTGGATATCAGCGCCCCTAGCGACTGTAGCACTACGTCAGCCTTACATACCGACGAATGGACTGGTCAACGATGGTCAAGGAGTCCTTTAACAGGGGTCAAAGGTCATCCGTTGCGTTGTAAAAAGGTGGACATCATGGTATCGTCGGAGAGGCCAACAAAGGGTAGCTACCACTAAGAAAAAGTAGGTAAGGGGTGCATTCATTTCTTTATTATATTAACAGTGTACAATCATAAATAAGAAAATTACAAGCATATAATAACCTATTAATAATAATAAAAAACGGTACTAATATGCACTTGCTCTGGTACATGTAAAGATCTTGGTGATTTGAGCAGGTTCGAATCATGTTGTGTTGCAATGACTACACAAAACATTCCTGGTTGTGGAGATATTCACCAGCACTTTGCATCTACTTTATGTATATATATATATATATATATATATATATATATATATATATATATATATATATATATATATATATATATATATATATATATATATATATATATATATATATATATATATATATATATATATATATGGTATCGTTATAATTTCCTTATGACTTTTTAATTTTCTGTCATTGATAGGTTGCTTTGTTATTATAGAGAAATAATTAATACACCGCTTACATAAGGTCTTGTGACCTACTATATGATAAAGTCTCACGATATCATTAATTTTAAAATGCTAAAAACCACACAAATAACTCATAATGCTAAGTGTTGGTATTGTCCTCTTGTCCAAGTCAATTTTGAACCTAAGTGGCCGTGTTACAGTCGCTCGTGTCATCACGAATTTGAAGCGGCGTCTGTGTCGCCCGGGATATGTATAGCGGCGGGAGCGACTTACCGCGTCTATCCATCAAACGCTTTGGCCGGCGTGTTCTACCGCGACACCATATGGCTGCCATTACTTTGGCCCACTGACACTGTATTTGGTATGCATAGGAAGCGTCTGCAGCAGTGGTCGTGTCTTCGAGCTGCGAGTTGCTAGGGTGTGCCATCTTGGACCACTGTAGGTGGTGATCCAAGAGGTAGGCATTGCTGTGGTTGAGGGAGGAGATCGGAGTGACTAATTGCCGTAGTTGTTGCATGACTTTCAACAATTTTTGACGGTGGTCTAAGAAGTCACATGTGGCATTGCATTCATCTGTCCAATCTTCGATTCCGTTGTCGTCACGGGCATTTAACTAAGATTATGGTTGCCCATCGTTGACGATGATGGCTACAATGAAATGGAAAAAACAACATGAATGAACTGGTATAAAAAACTGTTGCTTAACACACAAACTGGACGTTGAACTCTGCTAGCAGCGAGCGCCGTATTTTTATAAGTAGACAGTCTTAAGAGTTACCATCCGTCCGTACTATGATATACACGTTGCCTATAGTATAAGTCATACTTACAAACGGTTCATCATGGCAAAGAGGGCGGTTTCCATGTCTCTATTGATGACCAACAGATCGGTGAACATGCCGACAGACGATATTTTGGCAGTAGGCGAGATGTACACACAATGGAAGCAGTTATACATACATTATGGGTCTCTTATACCTGTATATAATTCGACAAAGAATGCAGAGTGTGGACGCAAGCCACACGGAGCAAGGACACATCGATCATAATGTCATGGAAACAACGCAGAGTGTCGACGTAAACCATACGTAACAATGACACATGCATCATAATTAAACGAAAGCGATAAACGTGTCAGAAATCTGTCAGTGGAAAGACTAACACATCCGTTATATGGAAAAAAAAATGGGGGTTGATGCGTGCTGAACGATATATATATATATATATATATATATATATATATATATATATATATATATATATATATATATATATATATATATATATATATATATATATATATATATATATATATATATATATATATATATATATATATATATATATATATATATATATATATATATATATATATATATATTTATTTATTTTTTATTTTTTTTTCATGGACAATTTAACATCAGAAAGTCAGAATGAACCGTCCTATGCACTTCCGCGGAGAGCGTAATTTTTTGTCGAATTTCCATCCCTGCAGGATCGAAGCGTGGGATCACGTATTTAGAACCGTCGAAAGCGCGTATCAATTTTAAAAAAGCAATATTTTATAGCGATTTTGAGAGAGCAGAAATCATTCTAGCCATGCGTTCTGGACTAAAGGCCAAATAACTGAGCAAGCCCATCAAAGAAAATACACTCGTTCACGCGCGGAGTGGAACATACAAAGACGTGCTATAATGGCTGCGTTGGTGAGGATTAAATTTGGTGATGTACGACTAAGGAAGTGTCTGTTGAATACACAACAAGCTCCACTAACGGAATGCGTAAGAAGTTGTGAGGGTTTCTGGGGTCTATAAATGAATGGACTGCCGGGACAGAATATGGTTGGCAAAATTCTTATATAACGTCGACAGTTAATTCTTAACCAGAGCACACCAAACGTGCACGAACAAGTGCAACGAGATGATTAGACCAACGGCAGCAGATCGTCAGTAGTTATAGTGCAGGAATGACCGATCAAAAGAGTAGTTTATCCGTTTCTTAAAGGTGACCATGTCGTGGGTACCTCATGTCAATGATAGGAGACATAAAGGTCCGCGTCTGACGTCAGTCCGGCGTAGGTATTCGCGTCGGTTTCGTCGAAGCAACAGGCCCTCACCTCTACCCCTTACCAGTCGCTCAGCAGAATGCGCAACGCGAATCTCTACGTCGGAACACTTTGCCACTTGTGGATGGTACACGCATAGCCATTTCCGTCTGGACAAAGGCTTTTGCGACATTGGTGACACGAGGGATAGACTACGTATTTATATTGCGATGCGCAATACACAATGGTTGGCGGTCTATGAAAAAAACATAGGTACCATTACCTACCTCATTCTGTAGAAGAGTCAGATTCATAGACGGCTGGCTGTTGACGAACTGTTGTGCGGCCGTGGTGACGTGCAGAGGAGACCAGAGCAGAGTGATATGGCATATTGCGCTGGCTGCTGGTTTTATAAACACATGCCAGTGCTGACGCAGTAGGTCATTATCTCGATGATGCTACAGCGGGCCGTTATAACGCAGAGCCTGTCTGGGCACGTCTGGTGTGCACTAGACGTTTAATCTAATTACATTTACGTTTAATCTAGTTAATTTAATTATTTCCTCACTGACGATAGTAGTTATAGTGCAGGAATGACCGATCAAAAGAGGTGACCAGTAGGAAGGGTCACTGTGACTTCCGGTCGCAGAGCCTTCTGGGTACCCTAAGCGCCCCTAGCGGCGACATATATACCCCTAGAGCGCCCCCTAGCGACTGGAGCTAACCCTAACCGTCTAGTGCGCTCCCTGGCGACTGAATTTAATTTTAATTTTAATTTTATTTAAAATAAATTATAATTTTTTTTTTATTTTTTTTTATTTTTTTTTTTATATTTATTTATAATATTTTTAACTTTTTTTTAATTTTTTTATTTATTTATTATTATTATTATTATTTTTTTTTTATTTTAATTGCGCGCGCAGCCTCACAACCTTCTGGGTCTGAATTTAATTTTAATTTTAATTTTATATATGTGTGTGTGTATATATATATATAGCAATACAAATTGTGTATACGCCTTATTGTGTTTGTTCATTATACAGTTAAACAAATACAATGTATAATAATTAAACACAATGTATAATCTTTCATTATGTTTGGTCCTTTCGATTGAGACATATAGTGACCTCGTTAGTTCCATTATTACACACCAGGAAGATTATAGTATACGTAACTAAATACGATCCCTTAACATTAAAAACAACATACTGTCTAATTTCCAATAGTAATTTCGTTACATATACCTCGTTAGTTATTAGTCACCAGGAAGATAACCTACTATAGTATACCTAATTAATACGATACCTTAACATATTAAAAACAACATACTGTCTAATTTCCAATAGTGATCTCATCAAATATAGTGACCTCGTTTGTTCCAGTATTGTAGTGGCACCTCTAGTGTGTAAACGCTACCGTCGACACTTACATTGTATTCCTTGCGAATTAACGCGTCTTTCCTACAAAATATTGCTCATAAACACACCACCACCACCACCCCACCTCGCTCAACATATGCATAGAACAATTCATACACCTCTGACAGTAGCCGAAGCCACTGTCAACATATGCGCACAAGCAAGCGCGAGGCTACTGTCAGAGGAAACGCAGACATTTCTAATTCAAGAAGTGGCGTGTATCAACCCTTGGTTGCTGTGAACACACACACACACACACACACACACACACACACACACACACACACACACACACACACACACACACACACACACACACACACACACACACACACACACACACAAACACACACACACACACACACACACACACACACACACACACACACACACACACATATATGTTAATAGTGTCTTTATTGTCTTTAATCTTATTCTTTAGTTAGTAATTGTTATTAGTGTCTTTTATATATCATTATTGTCTTTAATCCTATATATTATTGTCTTTAATCATATTCTTTAATCTTATATATCATTAGCTGTAGACTAAGTAAGTAGTAATTGTTGTTTGTGTCTTTAATCTTATATATTGTCTTTAATCTTATATATCATTATTGACTTGATGTGATGCATTTTGTATTGTGTCAATACATTTATTTTTTCTTTATCCTCTTGTATTTTGTCAATGAAATATGTATATAGTATTCTTTATGTATGAAGAGACCGACTTCTATATATATAATTCATTATTCACGCACGTGACCTCTGTCGTGGTATAAAAACCCACAAGTCAATTCCATCATACTAGCCTCTGGCGCGACGGTAAACGTTCGCAAGCTACTGGTCACTGTCGCGGTATTAACAAACCCACAAACCGCCATCATATGTCATCATCTTATATATAGAGAAGTCTATCGTTTCATACCAGTACAGTATATATATATCATACACAACATATGTATTTTATTCAATAAAAAAAGTATCAAAATGGAATGGAACTTGTTGTGCCGTCATTGTTATTCCTACGAGTGACACCCCTCTGCCATAGTCGAAAGGGAACCCGTAGTCGATTATAGTGGACATAGTGGACAATAGTAGCCATTGCCACAGGAACGCGTCTTCTTATCATACATTGACGTCTTATTAGTAAATATAGAAATACCCCCACCACCCCACCACCCGCACGCATTATATAGATGTACTGAGGGCCCATCCTCTCTCAGTTGTAGATGTGGTCATCGTCATGAAAAGACATCAATGTCGTCACTGTGGGCTCGCCTTCGACACGTGTGCAGAACTACAACGTCACGTACAGAGTTATCACTCGACGCCAACTTGCGGTCTTCATTCATACTCGCTGGCACCACCAATAGTGGTGCCACCTAGCGACCATGCAAAGAGAGCGAAATACGCATGCGAGAAATGCGGTACCACCTTCGGGAGATTGGACAACCTACAGCGTCACGTAAGGTCGGTATGTAGTAGTAGTAGTAGTAGTAGTAGTAGTAGTAGTAGTAGTAGTAGTAGTAGTAGTAGTAGTAGTAGTAGTAGTAGTAGTAGTAGTAGTAGTAGTAGTAGTAGTAGTAGAAGAAACACCACCGTCTACACGTGTAAGAAATGTGGACGGAAGTTCGAAAGACGTTGGCTCCTGACCAGACACGCACGAACCGCGTGTGCCGACGTCACCGAGCCGCCAGCACCAAAGAGATCAAAAAGAGAAGACACTACCCCATCCCACCACCCCCTCGTTACCGAAGAAGACCCCTTAGAACCACCCGATCGACTTCCCTTCTCCGACACTCTGTCGACGGAGTTGCTAGATGTCGTTCGTGCGCACTGGTCTGCTATAAGGACCCACGTGTCGAGAGGTCCTCTCCAATGCAGGTACGATTACAGATTAACCACGCTAGACACCACCGTCCTAGAATCGTCTTTGAAAATCATGTTCCAGGAACAGACCAATGCGTTCAAGATTAACCTCAGTTACGGGTTCGTTCTGAGAAACAAGAACACGGGTCAATACAAGTACTATCATTCCTCGTTTTTTTTTTTGCTGTGGACGCTACCTGGACGAACCCAGTCTCATCACCAACAGCAAGGACTTTGATGACTTTCTCGAACGCATCCGAGAAACCGACGTCTTGCAATGGGCCATCAATTAAAGACTGGATTCTGCGTGGGTGTGCGAACTCGTGACGAATGTAACTTTCTTCGTTAACCGCATCATCGATCATCCTATAGGATGTGTACAGGCGACCCCCCCTTCCGGTCTACATCAAGAAGAAGAAAAGCGTCATCGGTCTGGAAACGGAACCCAACCATCACAAGAGGTACAATGATAACCTGTGTCTCTTCCGATGTATGGCCCTGCATCGAGGATGCGATCTATATCGATTGGAACCGGCGGTGAAGACGCTGTACGAGACATACGATCGAGACCATGTACCCATAGAAGAATTTGCAGGGGTCACGCTGGATGACCTCTATCGCGTAGAGACCACGTTCCAAACGAACGTGTGCGTGTACAAGCTTGTCAAACCGGATGCAGAAGATGACAAGTCGACCGCCGAACTGGTCCGTCGATCGTTATGCAAGTACCCCGAAACAATGTATCTCAACCTTCACGAGACACATTTTTCATTCATTCAGGATGTCCGCATGTACTGTCACTCGTATCGATGTCGGAAGTGCGGTGACTCGTTATGGAAAGAAGCATCTATGCTGTGTAAGCACGAGCGCACGTGTACGGGGGGTGTGCGTCGAGTCTATCCTGGTGGTGTGTACCATTCGACTCCATCGGTATTCGAACGTCTGGACGACGAGAACATTCGTGTGGCTGAATCGTTGCGTTACTATCCGTATCGAGCCACCTTTGACTTCGAGTGTTGGTTCGACACGGAACAACTTCCGTCGGACAGTGACAAGGTCCACTGGGTTGCGCGTCACGTCCCACTGAGCGTGAGCGTGGCATCCAACGTGCTCGGGTACGAACGAGTGCAATGTCTCGTCACGGATGGAGACACCAACAAGTTGGTGAGTGCCATGATGGATATCTTACGAGCGATGAGTGACGCCGCGTACGATAAGATCAAACACTCGTACGAGGATGTCTTGGAACAACTCGCAGAGGAACTGACGAACTGGGACGAAAGGGAGGAGGCTGCACGATCAGCCGTCGGCAAGAAGGAATCTCGTCCGGCGACCAATCCATACAAAAAGCTGATGGGACAACTTTATGGATGGATGCATCAGTTACCCGTCATCGGGTTCAATTCGGGTAAGTATGATCTCAATGCCATCAAACAGTTCCTCATACCCTACTTCCTGTCCACATCACAGACAGAAGAACAAGAACAAGAACAAGAAGAACAAGACGACAAAGAAGAGAACGAGGGTATCGGGTCCTTTTTCGTTATCAAACGCAACAACACGTTCATGTGTCTTTCGACAGATCAGCTGAAATTCCTAGACATGACCAATTACATAGCCCCCGGGTTCAGTTACGACAAGTATTTGAAAGCGTACGGATCACGAAAGGTCATTTCCCGTACGAGTACATGGACCGTCTGGAGAGGCTCGACGATACCGCACTTCCATCGAAACAGGCCTTCTTCAGTCTACTGAAGAACGAAGGTATTTCCGACGAGGATTACGCCAGTTGTCAAGAGGCCTGGCGCGACAACGCCATGACGACTTTGCGAGACTTTCTCGTTTGTTACAACAGGGACGTGGTTCCCTTTCTGCAGGCCATCGACAGACAGTTTGCCTTCTACGAACAACGTGGCATAGACATGTTCAAGCAAGGCATCAGCGTACCTGGTCTGACCTTGCTCTATCTATTCAACGACCTTCCCGAGAAGACCTACTTTACCATCTTCAACGAGAAGAATAAAGATCTTCATCATCTCGTCAAAGATCACGTGGTTGGCGGACCATCCCTCATTTTTCATCGCTATCACGAGAAAGGGGTCACCACGCTACGTCAGAACGAGTACGGAGAGACCGCTCGTCAGTGCCGGTCCATCGTCGGATACGATGCCAACGCCCTGTACTTGTGGTCACTCATGCAAGACATGCCTATGGGATGGTACACGCGACGACGGGAAGAAAACGACTTCCGACCCGAATCGGCGCAGCTCTATGGACAGATGGCTGCGGAATGGTTGACTTGGGAATCCGAACGCACGGGAGATCCACGAATGTTGAACACGCTTCGTTCACCCCCACCCCCGACGGACACCTTAGGTAAGAAGGTGCAAGCCCTCGACGACGAGATGATGACCATCCTCGACAGAAAGGACCTCGACGACAGGACCAAGGTAACACTGTATAATCAGGTGTTGCAACGGTACAACGTCTTGTCTGATAAACACGTCAAGGAACCGGCACGCGTTGTCGCGGTGAACGAGTCGGGGGTGGAGGCGGGGGTGACGGAGGGAGCAGTAGGAGCTCCTGCTACTAGCGGAATAGAGGCCGACGTCGTGGACACCGTTCCCAAGACCATGCAGGCCAAAGCCAGACGTTTGATGGAGCATATGAAAAGAAACATCTCTTGGACCGCTCGTGGCGAACTGATCCACGAGGGTGTGCCGGTTGCCGGAAGTAACGTGGTGGATCTCGTGAACGATCTGTTGCGTAAGAGAAAGACCGATCCAACGGGATGGCAACCGTTCGCAAGACAACTCCGTGCCATGAACCTTCCCATGGAGTTGGTCGGTAACGTCGCCAGGAGAGACTACATTCGTCAGGATGATGACACCCACTCCAGGTCGTCGTCGTCGAGCACCGGCTACTCCTCGCTCTGGTGGTGGTAGCGCACGAATATCGCTCAGTTGGACACCCTCGCTCGTCGACGCAGTCAGATGGAACATTCCATGCTCACCCCACCCCCAGAACGTCAGCGCAAGGCTTTGGTGTCATTGGCTAGTTGGGAAGACATTTAAGACGGTGCGACACGTGTCCATAGCACAGTGTGTGCTACGATGATGAATGATCCACAGGACACGTACCGTTCCGTCGTCGTTGCTATAATTTGCGGTGGACTTTACTTGATTGCTGACAGTATAGCTCGAAGTCTTATACAACAGTCACTATTCGGGGTATGGTTTCACTACTAGATTATCGGTCATTCGTCATCGTTGTGGGTGTGGTAGTGGGTGTTCTGGTGTACGTCTGCGTACTCGTCGTCACTCGTCAAGAACCGTGCTGTGGAGTCAACGTCACAACCACCACCAATCCATCGGAACTCTTTTAATGGCGCCGAGGAAAGAACAACCGCTGAGGACGGTCTACTTCGACCAAAAAGGGTAGGTAGTTACGGTGGAGTCGATGCCTTGCGACGCGTCACGCGCATGCCACGAAAAATGGTCGCAGAATGGTTGTCGGAACAGGACGCCTATACCCTACACAAGCCGGCTAGACGTCATTTCAAGAGACGACGCGTCATCGTGGGTGGTCTACGTCAGCAGTGGCAGGCCGATCTCGTCGACCTATCGAATTTGAGAAAGGACAACGACGGTATGACCTTTCTCCTCACGGTGATCGACGTCTTCTCGAAGGTGGCCTGGTGTGTTCCTATGAAGAACAAGTCCGCGACGTCGTTGGTAGCAGCGCTGACAACCACGTTCAGCAAAGGCTGGCCAAAGACGTTGCAGACAGATCAAGGACTGGAATTTCTGAATAAATCAGTTCAGGCTCTATTGAAGAAATACGGCATCCATCACTTCTCCACGCACAACGCGGAGACGAAGGCGAGCGTCGTGGAAAGATTCAACAGAACGTTGAAAACGCGCATGTGGCGATACTTCACGAAACACCAGACGTGGCGATACATCAACGTCCTTCAGGACTTGGTGCAATCGTACAACAACACCCCCCACCGCAGCATCGGCATGACTCCGTCACAGGTAAGTGCAAAGAATCAAGAAGAGGTGTGGCAGCGTCTGTACGGTCACGACGGTAAGGGCGTACCCAAGTTGCACGTGTCGGATCGCGTGCGCATCAGCAAGTACAAAGGTAAGTTCGAAAAAGGCTACGCGGCGAATTGGAGTCACGAGATGTTCACGATACACGAGGTTCATCCCTCCGATCCGCCCGTGTATCGATTGAAGGACGATCTCGGCGAAGTGCTGGAAGGCACCTTCTACAAAATGGAACTGCAGAAGGTGTCGGTACCCCCAGATAAAATGTACTACGTGGAAGCGGTACTGCAGCGTCGTAAGGTAGGTAGACGAACGGAGGCTTTGGTGAAATAGTTCGGCTATCCCTCCAAATTCAACAGCTGGATCGATGCCAAGGCACTCGTCCACTCCACTATAAAGACTAGCCACGCGTACGGTGACACTTCATTCGAGAAATGACACAAGACACGACAACACAGGACTTCACCACCACCATCGTCATAGAAGAGGAGGAGGAGGAGGCAGCAGCAGCAGCAGAGGACAGTACTGACGCGCGGAGCGAAGAGGACAGCAGCACTCCTTGGCATCTGTTCGGTACCGTGTGTCCTAAAGAGGAAATAGTCTTTCTGTGTCAGGTACTCGTCTTGTTCACGGTCATTCTGATAAGCATTTACAACCTGACCACAGGTCACGAGAATTCCAATCTGTGGACGGCCTTGTTGAGTAGTTCTTTGGGTTACCTGCTCCCCAATCCCACGCTGAGACGTAATGGCGACTGATTTCTACCTGACGCTGCCTAGCAACGCTTCTATGAAGATGTATCCCGACAATACGTTGGCCCATTACATCACCGACTTACCTCGACGTATCGATGTGACTGGCGAGTGGGAATGCGGGTTAGCAGAGATACAGTACCCGCATACGTGGTACAACGTTACAGAGGAAGATGTCTGGTTCTTCCTCGCTGAGAACAATCCTACGGGTCTAATCCCGAGAATGAAGTTAGCCTCTGGGTATTACAAAGGTCCTGTAACATTGATGAACCGTATCAACAGAGGTCTGCAACGTATGATGACGGACAAGACACGAGCTAAATTGAGCTACAATACCATCACTCAAAAAATGACGTTGCACATGTCACCCGACACCGTGTTCACCATACCCTACCACAGTGCGGTGGGACCTACGTTAGGATTTCGTAAGTCGGTCGTCACCAGTCCGTCGGCAGTAGTAGTAGCAGCAGCAGCAGCAGCAGCAGACAACACACGCCGGTACGTTCACCCGAGACTAGGTGGAACGGATATCGGTGTCACACCATCAGCCACCGTGATTATGCCACCTACAGACAGTCCTGATGCTCGGTACCCCTTCCGTAAAGAAGCTGACGATGTGGTGAACATGACTCGCGGGTTCGATACCATCTACGTCTACACGGATGTCGTGGAGTCTCGCATAGTTGGTGACAGTCTCGCACCTTTTTTGCGAACCCTCCGGGTTGCTGGAAGTCACGGTGCCACGGTATCCGATAGGTTCACTAACATTCACTACGTGCCTCTGTTGTACTCGCACTTCAAGTCGATCGAGATGGATATAAGAGACGACACCGGACGGCGCGTGCCATTCGAGTACGGTAGAGTGACCGTGACACTTCATTTTCGACGGCGCAGGACCGGACTGTTCTGAAGATGAGTTACAACGATTATTACGCGCGTCAGGCGGGTGGTGCACTGCCCTACTTCGCCGGTGTCCAATACCAGCGGGGTCACGGACTAGGCAGTCTGTTCGGAGGTCTGCTGCGCAGCGCCATGCCACTCATCAAGAGAGGTGCCGTGGCGTTGGGAAAGGGGGCGTTGAAGACCGGTGTGCGCATAGCCGACAACGTCATGTCTGGACAGAGCATAAAAAAGGCAACAAAACGACGCGTCACGGATGCTGGTAGGAATCTGATGCGTGGTCTTCTGGCCCCTGGCGTGCGACCTCGTAAACGTATAAAACACGCGCCGGCGAAGAAAGGAGTCACTTTAGCAAAGAGACGACGCAAGAGACAGACGTCCGCGAAACGTGAAGCCGACATATTCGATAACGACGATGGCTTTCGTACATAGACAGTCGTGCGAAGGGGTCAATACCGAGCTGGATCTCTTTACCGTACCCCCCCCCCACTCAGACCAGCATCGTCGACAGTCACGTAGTGGAACATCAGCCCATGTCTTCTCTGGACTCTGGTGGACCGATAGAATTCCTCATACCCGGATCGGGCGACGATTACCTGGATCTCGCCAACACGATGCTACACGTGCAGGCGAAGGTGACACGAGCCAATGGGGACGATATCGACTTGGCCGACCCCGTGGGTCCAGTCAATAACTGGCTGCATGCGCTGTTCAGTCAAGTCGACGTCTACCTGAACGGCACGCTCGTGACCCCTTCGACCAACACGTATGCGTATCGCGCCTACATAGAGACGCTGCTGAGCTACGGTCCCGATGCCAAGGACACGCAACTGACGAGTCAGCTGTGGCACAAGGACACGGCCACTCGCATGGACGCCGCCGAGATAGCCGACGGACACAAGCGGCTAACGAAGGGTTCGTGGCTCGACGAGAGAACATCGTAAGGAGTCGCATGGTCGATATGATGGGCCGTCTCCACGTGGATCTCTTTCTGCAGGATAAATTCCTCATCAACGGCGTCGATGTCAAGATACGACTGGTGGGTAGTAAGCCCGCTTTTGCACTTATGGCTGGTGGGGCCGACCCCGATTACAAAATAAAGATCGTCAATGCCGCCTTGTTTGCAAAGAAGGCCACCCTGAATCCGACCGTGCAGATGGCGCACATCAAGGCTCTGGAGAAGAGCACGGTCAAGTATCCGATGCGATCCGTCGAGTGCAAGGTGTACTCCATTCCTGCTGGCACTCGGTCGCACACGAACGAGAACCTGTTCCTCGGTACCCTGCCGAAACGTCTGGTGCTGTGCTGCATCGATAACGATGCCTACAACGGTGCGTACGACAAGAATCCGTTTCACGCCAAGAACAACGCCATCAACTTCCACGCGGTGTACGTGGACGGACGACAGATACCCTCCAAACCTTTCCAGCCTAATTTCGCAGACGACCTCTTCGTCAGGAGCTACATGAGTCTGTTCTCCTCGACCGGCAAGATGTGGCAGGACGAGGGGAACGGACTGACTCGCAGCGACTACCGACACGGCTACACCTTCTTCGGTTTCGACCTGACCCCCGACCAGTGCGAGGGTCCCTGCTTCCATCTGGTACAAAAGGGCAACCTGCGCATAGAACTCCATTTCCACAACGCGCTGCTGAACACCGTGAACGTCGTCGTCTACGCCGAGCTCGAGTCCGTGCTGGAAATAGACAAGAACCGCAACATCATCTACGACTACTGAGATGGACACCCTGCAGATCGCTAGACTACTGGCGATGGACCCGCGCGCCAGATCGATATTTCGCGGCGTCGTACCCAAAGACGGACTGCCCACGACGATAGACGACGCTCTGCCCGCGGCCTTCGTGTGCAACACCGACGACGGCGACGAACCGGGCGAAAATTGGATAGCGCTGTACCTGGACGTCGACGGACGCGGCGATTACTTCTGCTTGTACGGTCTGCCGCCACGACACGCGGCGTTCCGCACCTTCCTGAATGAACATTGCTCCGATTGGACTCATAACACCAAGAGGCTTCAGAGTCCTCTGTCTAACGTTTGTGGACAATATTGTGTTGCTTTTGTATTGCTTCGTTGTAACGGCATTTCGATGAGAACTTTTGTTAACATATTCGGCACCGATCTAGTAGCTAACGATGGCCGCGTATTTGATTGGCTTAAACAGCTGCGATAAGGTAGACTGTATTATCACTCGTCATAGTAGTAGTACATCGATCGAGCCTCTGGCGAGGTGGATGCACCACCCGTAAGCTCGCGACCTCAGGCGCGATGGTAAACATCCGCAAGTCACCTCGTCATCATCATCGATCACCCTCGAGCCTCTGGCGAGGTGGAGACACCCCTAAGCTCGCGACCTCTGGCGTGATGGTCAACATCCGCAAGTCAAGTCATCATCACCATCATATTCATCGTAGTCGTAGTCGTAGTGGTGATATTACACGCTACCCTTGTTGTATCGTCATGCTGCTTGTGTTTTTCAATAAAATACGTGTGCACTCGTACCATACCGTGTTGCGTTGATTTCTCGTCTCCATTAGTCCCTTTGATAATGACCCTATTCTTAATTGCTGCGTATGGGTCACTCCGTCAGGGTTAAGACCGCAAACGTCTACTGGGTGGGGTTACGACAGTTAGGGTTAGCTCCAGTTCGAAGTTGTACATACGCGTTTTCTCATCAGGTTTTCGACAACAACAGACTCGCCTTATGACCCTCGCTCTTATTTTATGAGTTCAATGGTCACAGGAATGTTACGTTATGTCACCGTCTGACGGTTCACAACAGCTGGCTCGCGCTGAGTTGCGTCGTGTTGTGAGTTAATTGACAGCAGGAATGCTTACCGTAAAACGGTCCGCCGTCCCAATTAAAATTAAAATTGAAGTTGAAGTTGAAATTGAAATTGAAATTGAAATTGAAATTAAAACTAAAATTAACACACTCCGTTAGGGTCAGGGGTCACCACTGATGAGGTCAGGTCTGGATCATGTCAAAAAGTTGGGGTTACGACGGTTAGGGTTAGCTCCAGTCGCCAGGGGGCGCTCTAGGGGTATATAGGTCGCCGCCAGGGGGCATATATATAGAAGTTGGTCTCTTCATACATAAAGAATACTATATACATATTTCATTGACAAAATACAAGAGGATAAAGAAAAAATAAATGTATTGACACAATACAAAATGCATCACATCAAGTCAATAATGATATATAAGATTAAAGACAATATATAAGATTAAAGACACTAACAACAATTACTACTTACTTAGTCTACAGCTAATGATATATAAGATTAAAGAATATGATTAAAGACAATAATATATAGGATTAAAGACAATAATGATATATAAAAGACACTAATAACAATTACTAACTAAAGAATAAGATTAAAGACAATAAAGACACTATTAACATATATGTGTGTGTGTGTGTGTGTGTGTGTGTGTGTGTGTGTGTGTGTGTGTGTGTGTGTGTGTGTGTGTGTGTGTGTGTGTGTGTGTGTGTGTGTGTGTGTGTGTGTGTGTGTGTGTGTGTGTGTGTGTGTGTGTGTGTGTGTGTGTGTGTGTTCACAGCAACCAAGGGTTGATACACGCCACTTCTTGAATTAGAAATGTCTGCGTTTCCTCTGACAGTAGCCTCGCGCTTGCTTGTGCGCATATGTTGACAGTGGCTTCGGCTACTGTCAGAGGTGTATGAATTGTTCTATGCATATGTTGAGCGAGGTGGGGTGGTGGTGGTGGTGTGTTTATGAGCAATATTTTGTAGGAAAGACGCGTTAATTCGCAAGGAATACAATGTAAGTGTCGACGGTAGCGTTTACACACTAGAGGTGCCACTACAATACTGGAACAAACGAGGTCACTATATTTGATGAGATCACTATTGGAAATTAGACAGTATGTTGTTTTTAATATGTTAAGGTATCGTATTAATTAGGTATACTATAGTAGGTTATCTTCCTGGTGACTAATAACTAACGAGGTATATGTAACGAAATTACTATTGGAAATTAGACAGTATGTTGTTTTTAATGTTAAGGGATCGTATTTAGTTACGTATACTATAATCTTCCTGGTGTGTAATAATGGAACTAACGAGGTCACTATATGTCTCAATCGAAAGGACCAAACATAATGAAAGATTATACATTGTGTTTAATTATTATACATTGTATTTGTTTAACTGTATAATGAACAAACACAATAAGGCGTATACACAATTTGTATTGCTATATATATATATACACACACATATATAAAATTAAAATTAAAATTAAATTCAGACCCAGAAGGTTGTGAGGCTGCGCGCGCAATTAAAATAAAAATAAAAAAATAATAATAATAATAAATAAATAAAAAAAAAGTTAAAAATATTATAAATAAATAAAAAAAATAAATAAATAAATAAATAAATAAAATTATAATTTTTTTTAAATAAAATTAAAATTAAATTCAGTCGCCAGGGAGCGCACTAGACGGTTAGGGTTAGCTCCAGTCGCTAGGGGGCGCTCTAGGGGTATATATGTCGCCGCTAGGGGCGCTTAGGGTACCCAGAAGGCTCTGCGACCGGAAGTCACAGTGACCCTTCCTACTGGTCACCTCTTTTGATCGGTCATTCCTGCACTATAACTACTATCGTCAGTGAGGAAATAATTAAATTAACTAGATTAAACGTAAATGTAATTAGATTAAACGTCTAGTGCACACCAGACGTGCCCAGACAGGCTCTGCGTTATAACGGCCCGCTGTAGCATCATCGAGATAATGACCTACTGCGTCAGCACTGGCATGTGTTTATAAAACCAGCAGCCAGCGCAATATGCCATATCACTCTGCTCTGGTCTCCTCTGCACGTCACCACGGCCGCACAACAGTTCGTCAACAGCCAGCCGTCTATGAATCTGACTCTTCTACAGAATGAGGTAGGTAATGGTACCTATGTTTTTTTCATAGACCGCCAACCATTGTGTATTGCGCATCGCAATATAAATACGTAGTCTATCCCTCGTGTCACCAATGTCGCAAAAGCCTTTGTCCAGACGGAAATGGCTATGCGTGTACCATCCACAAGTGGCAAAGTGTTCCGACGTAGAGATTCGCGTTGCGCATTCTGCTGAGCGACTGGTAAGGGGTAGAGGTGAGGGCCTGTTGCTTCGACGAAACCGACGCGAATACCTACGCCGGACTGACGTCAGACGCGGACCTTTATGTCTCCTATCATTGACATGAGGTACCCACGACATGGTCACCTTTAAGAAACGGATAAACAGCTCTTTTGTCATTTACACTAGAAGTGGTAGTCCCGTAATAATGTTTACATGAATCAGCCGACAGTGATAACAACGGACAACTGACCACTGAAGTCGTCCTAAATCTAACCAAGAATGGCCCGCCCTACCTATCGACAGGCCATTCCATAGCAATGCAGCGAAAGTGCGAAGATGTTTAGATGACAACGATGATATCATATTTACACCAATGGCATTAAGTTGCTCTCCTGCCTCGACTATTATCTTATCAGACAACGATATGCAGAACGCGGCGAATGGTCCCACCGTTATAGTGACAGACAGTGACAGCAATATGCAGGATACAGTGCTCGCTATTGATAAAATACAGGACAGAACGAAGGCTGTGACGAATCAGCAGGCCTTCGATGCCGAGACAGACGTGGCCTGTGTCCGTCATGTATGCACTGAGGTGAGTCGTATATTGAATCTTTCGGAAGACGAGTATTACTCGCCATCCAACGGTCTGATTCAACTTGTACTGCACTGAACGGTTGTGTCGTTGTCCGATAGGTGCACATCATTGCAATGGCGGCTCGATTTGGCAGAAATAGACACTACAACGACGATGTGGTGGTGGTGGTGGTGGTGGTGGTGGTGGTGGTGGTGGTGGTGGTGGTGGTGGTGGTGGTGGAACAAATTAATAAACTAATCATCCGGTTCTTTTTTGTTATTTTTAATATGTTGGTTTTTCAATATGGTGTATATCTCTAACGATTAATGAGTATTTTGCAATTTGATTTTGCTTGCGAAAACACATGCGCTTGTTCTTTGTGAAGTTTAACTTTCCTAGTTATCAATAAATCAATGTATAACCATGTATCAATATAAAACATTATACATTCATAGCATGCAGCAATTACACAAGAGCCAGTAAAACTTACCAAGTAGGCGGAGCTGCGCATGACACGAGCTGCCGACTTCCTGTGATGTAGCCCAGTGTGGGCGCCCGGATGGCAAACGAAGGGAACGTGTGAGTCAGCCACGTGGAAAGTAAGACTTTGTGTGTGTCGGTAGAATTGTAAACTCTCCATTAAAGTAGAAGGAGAAAGGGAAACACAAGGGAAGTAGTGATCGAGCACCCGGCCGAAAGGCGCAAAGTAGATAAAAAGGGGTAGATGGACGCCCGTCCGTTGCGTCTACACTCGAGAGGCAACGAAGCGCACGGCGAAGGCAGACGGTACGCTCTTCGGCAGCGGAAGGCCAGCTCTTCGATTGTAGAATATACGCTCTTCGGCAGCGGACGGCCCACTCTTCGACGGCCGACGGTACGCTCTTCGGCAGCGGACGGCCCACTCTTCGACGGCCGACGGTACGCTCATCGGCAGCGGACGGCCCACTCTTCGACGGCCGGCGGTACGCTCTTCGGCAGCGGACGGCCCACTCTTCGACGGCCGACGGTACGCTCTTCGGCAGTGGACGGCCCACTCTTCGACGGCCGACAGTACGCTCCTCGGCAGTGGACGGCCCACTCTTCGACGGCCAACAGTACGCTCTTCGGCAGCGGATGGCCCACTCTTCGACGGCCGACAGTTCGCACCTCTAAGTAACCCCACAGCGCTTCTAGTTTAAACAATGTTTACTAATATTTGCTGTGCTACCCATGCCACTATCTACTGCTACTGAGAGTTCATAGGCAGATAATGCTGCCCCTTTCCACTTAGATGCCCATCCCTCATGCACATATTAGCCCTCCCAACAAAACTTCCCCACAAATCCAACTTCATCTTCCCTACATTGCTTCTGGACTAGCAAGTTAATTGCCATCCCCCAGCAATGTCGATATCTCTGACCCCTCCTTCCTATTACTAGTAAAATCCGTGACAGAATTACCTACTTAACCCGCGTCTGCTTTAGTGTTCTGACCAGCTGCCTGTATTTCCTAATTATAGCAGTTGTACCCTCCCTTTCTATGTTATTTGTCCCTACGTTTACTAAAATAGATCCACCCTTGCCCAAAACTATCGAGTCCCCCACAAACACCCTCGCTCTCTTCATCACCCCTCTATCACTACCTCAGTATAGCTCTTCCGTTGGATCCTTCTGTCACATTCTGTCCTGCAGTCTTGTCACCTGGCAGACTGTTATCAATCTCCCTCTCATCCATCAACCTGTCACCCCCCCCGTCTCCTGGCTAACTTGCGCTCCCGTCGCCTTCCCTCCTGACACCTTCGTCCTTTCGCCTTCCCTCCCGTCTCCCTCACTCCATTCGCCTTCACTCTCGTCTCCTTCCCTCCCGTCTCCTTCGCTCCTGTCTTCCCCACTCACATCTCCTTCGCTCCAGTTGTCTTCCCTCGTTTTCCGTTCCTTCTCGTCTCCTTTCGTCCCGTCTCCTTTCCTCATGTTTCCTTACGTACTGTCTCACTACGACATGTCACCTTACCTCCTCTTAGCCTCCTCCCAGGCTGAGGTGAGCTCTCCTTAGCATCTCTCTCATCGTCTCCCCCTACTTTATCATCTACTGTCCCACCACCGGAACCACTGGCACAACCCACCTGTTTCCTTCCCACCATTGCTACAACGAGCAGCCCCAGCTGTTCCAACTCCACCTCTAGTTCCTTCATCTTCGCACATCCCCTACACTCAAAACTAAAACTATCCGCCTGAACCTCAGCCCAGGACTTCTCACACCCAGTCCACCCCATTGTTGCAACTGCCGAATATTAAATGCCTGGTGGCCTTTACCTGCCGTTTGCACGGCGCCATCACAGAATGTTGTCTTAATTTGATTGCTACGTTAGCCTTGAATGAGGCTGTTCTTGTGTTCAAAAGAACACTTTAGGCTGGGTTATTTAGGATTTAATTTCATGTTGACAATAATATACTTGCTAACTATGTCTTTTTTTACTAAGCTCGCATGAACACAAACAGCCTGCCACCTAGCGAATGCGCAGAACACCAAGTAAACAAAACAATGAACTCCGTGTATACCAACTTGCTGTTAATTCCTTTTTGCCGAAAACGTTTACTACAACTATGTCAGATATTACCTTAAGTATTTAATTTATGTAAATTTGTCACTTTATCTCACATATATTTAATATACATTCAACAATGTAAACGATAGTTCGATACACTAGTTTAATTCACGACCTGTAAACAAACCCCCTTTATCACTCGCTCAATTTGAGTCCGAGAAAAATACTACCTCTGTTAACAAATACAGCTTCTTAATTTATGTCTACAAGAAGTTTGTGTATAATTATGTGTGATAGCAATACTTATTCTAACCAGTATTCCACTCTTTCTGACAGTTCACTATGCGTTCTCAATTTTCGAACTGTAAGCAACTCTATTATAGCTCGCTGACTTTCCTGCCGGCGTCCGGGACTAACTTACGCTAAAATACTGCCACTGACTAATTGTTAAAAAAAACTGTTTCCTAATATATGTCTACAATACGTTTATGTACAATATATATGCAATAGTAATACTTATTCTAATCGATATCCCACGCTCTTCTGTCAATTCTCTGCACCGAAATCAAATCACGATTCAAACATTGGCTATCGTATGTCAATTAGTGTCCATTCAAGTCACAGTAATAAGCTGTGCTATCTAACATGTTGTACTTGGTGTTGGCTGCATATACACTGGTTTCTATCCATAGGTTTGTTTGGACAAAACCATTAGTGATTGTCGATCACAGCGTTTTACCTTTCGTTGGACAGCACACGTTGCCATGTTATGTGTGTGTGTGTGTGTGTGTGTGTGTGTGTGTGTGTGTGTGTGTGTGTGTGTGTGTGTGTGTGTGTGTGTGTGTGTGTGCGTGCGTGCGTGCGTGCGTGCGTGCGTGCGTGCGTGCGTGCGTACGTGCGTGCGTGCGTGCGCGCGCGCGCGCGTGTTTGTGCGTGTGCGTGCGCGCGTGTTTGTGCGTGTGCGTGCGCGTGCGCGTGCGTGCATTTGAATTATTCCATAGATTCATGTGTAAATTCAAAGTGTAACACATAGTAACACAGACGGTACACCTACAAACTTGTGCAAAGATCTTCTTAGGAAGTTAATTAATCAAATTCAAAATTGACGAAAGTATCCACCGACATTGTTTTGGTCATGTTATGAATAACTGGTCCAACATGGATGCCCATTAAAACTGTCTAGAGGACTTTCGCATGCTTGGTTAGTCTGTAAAAATTATCAGTTTATGTAAATTGTGAATTGTTACGTTTTGAAGGTGAGAAACACCTGTAACGTGGGTAAAGTAGTATTGGTAAATGCACTTGCATAAGCAGATGAGCTTTCGCATTCGGGGGCTTAATCATCTAGATTTTTTTTCTTAAGGATATTACACTTATTTAAGCTGTGCCCACGTTTTGGACCTATCTCATTTAATAGAGTAAAACGTGGTATCAATAATGCGGTGTTGACTCCAGGCTGTTACACTTTATGTTATGCCAGAGAGAGCATTACTGAGGTATTGTTGATATATCACACTAACATTGTTTTCATGTACTAAACATACACATCGGTTATTACATAGTGCATAGACTTATATTACATTTACTTGTATTATGCATGGCACTTTGGAGCCACGAAACATCCACCCTATGTTTAGCGGTTCAATCTGAATCAACCTTCCAACATGGTGTATATGTTAAGTGAGTCTAGGCGGAGGTAGAACTAGAAGCGGTGACTATAAACATACCAGCAGTACGAATTATCTGATCGTATACTCGGACACATTGCACATATGCGTCTTAGCAAATGGCGGATATTTAACACAGCTGTACAAACGAGTGCCTGGATACAGATTAAAAATGATCAAATTAGTGAATTTCGCACAGTATTTGCAGCGTGGCTGAATACGTAACATATTGTTGGGCGAAACGCGTCTGCCTGACCAGAAGATGAAGCTAAGCGCACTGATCAACCCTAGATATGAGCGGTCACTTTTATTCCATATATGTATTTTGTACACCTGGCAAAGAAGACTGTTATGTATGTTTAATGTTAAGACTAAATTAAGCCGTTGAGTTCAACGAACGACTGACAAATATAAAAGTAACCACTTGGCGCACTAGCCGTAGGCAGTATAATATTATATACTGAGAATGAGATGATGCAGAGCTAGATTATTCTCTGTTTATTTAATCGGTTGGCATAACGTGTGTGCGGGCGTCAAGGAGTGCTGATCCAGAGCTAATGAATACCAACGTATATTCATTTAAGTGAGTGAGTGAGTGAGTGAGTGAGTGAGGAATTGAGTGTATTGATGCAAACAAGCACTTTATTGTGAGATGTGCCATTTCGTGCATTTTCTGCGTCCACGAAGTATAGCCTGCAGGTCCACAGCATAATGCACGCATGCAATAGATTTAAGCCTAAGGGAGATCAAACCCGTAGCATTTCTTCCAGATACACCGCATCCTCTCTTGGCAGGCGAGACGTTGACATGAGACGGCGATACAACGACCGACCGTGTCCATCCAGCTACCAGACTGACCCCAGACAGTTT
Organism: Lamellibrachia columna; assembly: GCA_963662155.1. NCBI lineage: Eukaryota > Metazoa > Annelida > Polychaeta > Sabellida > Siboglinidae > Lamellibrachia > Lamellibrachia columna. Next base: position 37,497,480 of record OY759263.1, on the reverse strand, counting down.
CGTCGTCCGTCGTCTTTATTGAATCACCGTGTAGCCCTTCGGCGACGCCAGGCAGGCCACGTGTCGGACGAACTACTCGAAGCTTCGGTTGAACAACTGCAAAACAGCAGGATAACTAAGAACATGGAACGTGGAACACTTTGACTGCACCATGCGTCTCTAGACGCACGATTTGCTAAATATAATGTTCATACTTGATAACTTAGTCTTTTTAATAGTGTTTTGTTTATAAACGATGTAACGCAGTAGTACAGTGGTTAGAACGTTGACTCTCAATTGAGATGATCGTGGTTCAAATGCGCGCTGCCCTTTCGAAGCTTGGCCATTTTCGTTCACTCCAAGTTGCTGCAGTTCACTCAGGTGTATAATGAGTATCTGGGTATAGCAAATATAGACAGTGGTGGATATGTTTGTACAGTTTTCCGCGAAGTAATTGCAGCGTGACTGAATGCTTCCCAAAGAAGTAGAGTTGGTGTTAGAACGAACGTGTCTACCAGGGACGAGTAATAAGCGTTTTGGCCTGTTCCAATGGCCGAATACTGCGCTATTATATGTAAGAACTTACCTTTATATATTTTGCCTTTACAAATACTTGTGCAGCATATTATAATAACATTTTAAAATCTATTTAATTGCGCAATTTCAACTGAAACCATTTTTGATTTTTAAATGGGAGCTCTTTTTTAAACTCCATGTGATAATGGTTGCGAAGCATATTATTGCTTAGTATGTCGAACTTAAGGGTAATTAGTCGTTTCGTGTACAAAACAAACAATAATAAGGTGAAACCATTGTTCTTTTTGCTGTACTGTAGTTCATAACTCATGTTAGTTGTTTTTGCACCAAACACAATATCTTACATTTATTAATATGAAACACAATCAACTGTTTTTCTTTGTTTTTAATAATGAGATAGGTTTAATTGATAGTTTCGGTGGATTGGATACGACTGACAAATGATCAACGACAGAGGACTTGTGTGTCCTCGCAGCCAGTTGGTGCAGAAGGCCACAACAAAGAAAAAAGCTGACAACTTACTTTTTGAAATGTAGATCCAGTTATTATAGTTTCTTGCCGTTTGCATTGATCGTTTTTTCATAATTCGAGTCAAACGGTATTCAAAAACCTTGCAGCTTTCAATTATTTTGTCTACTTTTTTGTTTCTGTGCGCTATGCATGACGCTATGCATGACGCTATGCATGACGCTATGCATGACGCTATGCATGACGTGCTGCAATTACTCGAACAGACGGCAGTCGTTTTCGGACCCGATGAGAATCACAATGCGAAAATGTACCGCATAGAAAACTAATTTAATTAAATTCACATGCATACATCTGTTTAATGAAATATCGTCTATTTTACTCACAATGGACTAGAAGTAGCAGGCAGGCACTTAGAAAAGTGGATCGTGTTGCGAACATCGCGGCAGTTGATCTTCCACTATTCGGAGGTCGTTTCAATATTATGTGGCAGGAAGTCTCCGAATATTGTCGCAGTCAGTTGAATGCTACACAATCTGGACTCAGCACATCTTATATAGCGACAGTCAAGCAAAACAACATTATAGATTACGTTGCTGCATTTAGTCTTTTTACTGCCACAGTTTAACAAACACTCAAACTGAGCTAATCGACAGGCACAACAGCTGGTTTTGCAATAAACATCACGTGGCCGCAGATGGCACCTTAATAGCGCATCAATTGCGGTGAACGCGTGCACAGTCCGCAAGCTTATCAATAATTAAAGCTATAAGCATTAATGTTCCGATCAAATTACCAAGTTGGGGCGCCGTAGCATAGTAGTTAGACTTTCGGATTCCCGTATGATCGGGATTCGAATCTTCTTGCTGCCGTTTCGAAGGAAGGTTGGATAATTTCGTTTAGTCTATGTCGCTTCAGTTCACTCAGGTTATATATATATATATATATATATATATATATATATATATATATATATATATATATATATATATATATATATATATATATATATATATATATATATATATATATATATATAACCTGCGTGAACTTAGGCGACATAGAATGAACGAAATTAGCTTTATATAGATATTGAAATTTCGGGGTTAAATTTATATATATATATATATATATATATATATATATATATATATATATATTGAAATTTCGGGGTTAAATTTATATATGTATATATATATATATATATATATATATATATATATATATATATATATATATATATATATATATATATATATATATATAAATTTAACCCCGAAATTTCAATATCTATATAAAGCTAATTTCGTTCATTCTATGTCGCCTAAGTTCACGCAGGTTATATATATATATATATATTATATATATATATATATATATATATATATATATATATATATATATATATATATATATATATATATATATATATATATATATATATATATATATATATATATATATATATATATGGGGGTCGGTTACAGAGTGGCGGAGTATCCCCCACCGATACCATGTGAATTGTATATAAGTCAGTAGTGGTACAGATAGTACTGGTAGTGGGTAGCTGATAGGCATGATTTACTAATTATGTGTAAACACCTTTTGGGGGCCGGCATGCTTGCTGAGATTATTTGATGTATCTTATTTTAATGGTGTATGCTTGCCTAATTTCCTGCTCCTTAATTAATAAATATAAATGTCATTATTTGGCCTATTTCAATCTACACTGGACTTGTGTTGTTATTTTGCATAAATGAATTTATGTGACAGCGGCGCATAAAGGATTTTATGCGAGATAACAAGACAATGAAGGCGATTTGAGGTTAGACCTTTTATAGTAGAGAGAGTATTAGCCTAATTACTCGCTCACGCGTAGGGATACACCAACCACGTGACCTAGAGCCAGCCTCTCTCGATTTCCAAGTCAGCTTGTGTCGTTGTGAGACCTTTGCGCTGCAAATATTTCCGAATATATATTGTTACTGGTTAATTGTTATCGCTGAATTTGTTGATTTTATTGCAAGATCAGTTTTGTTGTTCGGTCTTCCGCTCCGTTTGAAAAATCCCACCCACCCTCCCTAATATTGCGTTAACAGTTGTTACCCAGTTGTTATCTAATAAATCAAGTCGTTTATTATGTGTAGATACACTGTGAAACACTGAAGACAGAGAGGTAGTTCACAAAGTTTTTGAATTTTTTGACGCTTTTCCCTTGTATAGTTTGGTACACGAGGTTTTGCATTAACGCTTTTCCCTCCACTAAGTTTTCAGTAGTGTACACAGGGTTTTTAGTGCGGGTACTTTTCACGAGTACGTTTGTGTGGCTGTTTGGCCCTACCTCTCGGACTGATGTGTTATTATTTACTGGTTGACTAATGTGTAGATACGTAACACCTTTATACGTTGTGTGTTGTGTTAACATAATTTTCATTATGAATTGTTCACGAATGTTGGTTGGTTAGCCCACTTTTTTCATTGATCATGTTTGGTTGGAGGATCGAGTACCCCAGCCTTTCTGTTTGTACATGTATGTGTATGGTTAATTCACGGCGGAGTGACCCCCACCGATACCATGTGAAATGTATATAAGTCAGTAGTGATACAGATAAGTCAATAGCTAAAAATGGCCCACCAGCAACATTGTCGCAGCAGTGTACATTTGGTCTGCCAGTTGCTCACAGTTTCTTGAGCTAAGAAGATGAATTCAACCTCATTTTGACGTCACGGAAGTCACAAAAGTAAGTATTTTGTTTTTATTTCCTACGAAAGACCTAGTTAAAAATCCTTTATGTGTGTAAATCTCCTATAATTAAACTAACTAAAGCTGGCTTAATGTGTAACGTAAGTGCTTTATTGTACTGGGTACATCAAAGTCTGTAACGGAAGTAGCGCTGATTTTCCTTATGAAAATATACCATGGAATTACATGGTATACCAAGGTTCATGGTTCATCGCTATCTCCTATTCTGTCGTAGAATGCAGTAGTCATGTTCACACATGTCTTATGGGTCAAGTGGTCGCAAGTATCGCGGGCCAGGGTTCTCTGGTTTACTTTGCATGCTTTTGTGCAGACAACACAGGTGAATCTAGGTCGCTTAGGGCCTGGGTTGGGTTCAATTCCACTGATGAGTAGGAGGATTTGTTTGTGAGATGTCTGTAGCGGTGACGTTGCAAGGGGTTGCTTCCTATCTAACTTGTGACAACCATGTCGAAGCCACAATACTACGTGGTGTAATGCTGACAGGACTACTTGTGTTGAGTGCGTCTCTGCTATGGGTGGTTGTATGTCCGTTTCACAATTGTAGAAGACGTGCGGGAAAGAACAAAGGTCGGCAATTCATAACTTCCCCTGGGCGATGTGATCAGTGAGGAGTGAAGTGAAGAATAAAGTAAATAGCCGAGAAGAAAGCTGGGATGGCGACATTCACGCAGAGGCTGCCAACTTGGATTCAGCCCAATCACCGGATCCATAAATGTGCTGATTAAACTCAGTCACTCATTACATGACTGGTTTGGCTGTGCTTTTCATAAATTTTGAAAGATGTTAAAGTTAAAGAGCTTATATTTAAAGGGCGATTTTTTATGTTATGAGCATGATAGTATCAGGAAATTTGGTGAAAAAGCATTTGCAATCACAAGCTTTTCAAAAAGGCAACTAACCGGAACCGGAACACTAGTGTGTCGATCGAACATTTGCTGATATATAATGATTTCACAGGTAAATCCAGTGGGTATTTGACATGTTTCATAAACCCTCAAAAATACAACAAGCCGTGACAATCTCAACGATTTCCGAGCAGAATTGAGAATTCACCTGTGTTTCCAAATGTAACTAATTGTGGTAAGATTTTAATTTTCCATAGACGACAATTATAATGTGCCTTTGGATTCATGCCAACATTTTCAAACTATTTTCTTTAAATTGTCACATCCTCATTGAACATTATCATTAAAAAACATGCTGTGTGACATTCATGAAAATTACGACCTCGTTTTTCAGAGAAAAAAACTGCGTGCGTGCAGTGCACAGTGCAGTGCGCAGTGCACTCCGCAGTGCAGTGCATTGCGCAGTGCAGTTCGATGCAATGCAGTGCAGGGCAATGTGCAGTACACGGTGCAATGCACAGCGCAACGCGTTGTGCAGTGCAGTGTCCACTCAAATGCGCAGTGCAATGCAATGCGCGGTGTAATGCAGCAGTCGGTGCAGTGCAATGTGCAGCGCAGTGCAGTGCAGTGCGCAATGGAGCAATGCAGTGCAGCATTGCGCAATGTAGCAGTACACAGTGCAGTGCACTGCACATTGTACTGTGCACTGCACTGCACTGACTGGCGCACATTTAAGAGGGATGCAAGTTTGTTATTTTGGCTACAGTTGCTTGAGCTTTCATCAAAACCAGAGGGTGTTGATGAGGTCAGAGTGTGGACTGGTGGACCTGACAATCAGTTTAAGAACAAGTTTGTAATGGTTATTACGAGGCTGCTCTCTGAACGACATGGCGTCAAACTTATCTCGAACTTCAGTGCTACAAGTCACAGCAACGGGCCTGTGGATTGGATAGGCGCAGCACTGAAACGTTCTGCTACAAATCAGGTGAAAACAAGTAAGTGCATCATCAATGGTGCTGCTGACTTTTATTAAGCAATCAGTCAACGGTAAAAGTCACTCTGGTATCGGCGGAATCTGTAGGAGAACTAGCCACATCACTAAACTTGGAGAATGTATTTGAAGAAGGAGTGCTGATCCCGGGAATCTCTGCTTGACATTGCATTGAGCTGGTAGGATCTGACTATATCTTGCCATGGACGATTCCCATAGCAATGGTCTCCATCAAGGTCAGATTGTTGCCGCTAGGATCCATGGGAAGCGCCGTGATGTTACGTACATCTACATGGCTGAGGTGAGCGCGCAACATATATGACATATATGACATGCCTTTTTTCGTGACTATGCAAATTTACATTCATTCGTTTCAAAACATGGAATGTAAACTAACCTGTCAAAATGAAATAATGTGAATGTTAATATAATAATAGTAATACAATAAAATAGTATAGGTAATAAAAAATAAGTTACAATGTACATTATTCAGTACAAATTTACTATCCTAACCCTCACTACACTGTACGTGTACCATTATAGTATCAGTTCATGTGAAATTCTTGTATTAAATTGAGTGTTTCTTTGGCTTTTCTTCCAGATGCTGCAGCTGGATAACAAGGATGTTTGTTTGAATTTCCTGAACAGAAGTGGTAATCTGGCCATCTGACGTGGACCACTCACTCATGGCAGCCCATCGAGGATATATATATATATATATATATATATATATATATATATATATATATATATATATATATATATATATATATATATATATATATATATATATATATATATGTGCAATGCAGCCCATCGAGGATATATATATATATATATATATATATATATATATATATATATATATATATATATATATATATATATATGTATATATATATATATATATATATATATATATATATATATATATATATATATATATATATATATATATATATATATATATATATATATATATATATGCAATGCCGACCCGGATGTATATATATATATATATATATATATATATGCAATGCCGACCCGGATGTAGTTAGCAATAGGGGTCAACTTGCCTTTCCAGCCAACAGTCTTGAGGACGCCAGGAACATGGTTCTGAACATGGCAGAAATCAAATATGTTTATTTGAAGTAGTCGTAAGGCGCATGCATATGTAACAGTTCACGATCGAACATGAATTTTTATATTTATTTATAAAACTCTACTTTGCGTAGTTTACGAAACCTCGTAGACTATGCGTATAGAGTTTATCTTTCACAATTTAGGGGGTATCGTTTAATGTTATTTTAGATTGTGTTTTACAGATTTTACGCTTTGCAAATGAATGTTTAATACCAACAATGTGAATGTCATGTTGTCTGCGCGTATTCTGGTTATGTATGTTTATGTTTGTAATTAACTGCCAATGTGATAGGTAGGCAAGTAATTTATTATGTATGAATTTATAATAAAACTTAAGTTCTTGCAATACTTGCATATTTTTTACTGTTAACGGATTCATAGTTTTAAATAGTGGTGAAGTTTTTTCATTATATTTGATCTCCGTAATTATCCATATTGCCGTTTTTGAAGTTTATTTATTCTTTCACATTGAAACTCCCTTATTGTCAGACAGTAATTTATTTGTGGCACAAGTATATTATAAAGCATGATTCTCAACGGCATTTCTTGTTTAAATCTGTTTAGTGTCCCGATTATTAAATCTGTTTAGTGTCCCGATTATTCTCGCGCATTTATTTGATATATGCTCAGAGTGTTTCTTCCAATTTAAATGTGTATCCAGTCAGTCCCAGAAAATTCAATTCATTAACTTTTTCTATAATGATATTATTGATTTTAGGAGCGGGTGCTTCTATATGTTTTCTATGCATGTGGATGACCATGCATTTAGATTTAGCTATGTTTAGTGACAGTTCGTTAATTTTAAATAGTTCTTTATTTATTAGCAAATCGCTATCTGCATTTTGTGCGTTTACGAAATTACTCAATGAGCTTAATACTGTGGTTTCATCTGCACATGATATAAAATTAAGCACTTGACTGGCCTCTGAAAAATCATTAATATATATTATGAATAATAGTGGTCCAAGTATTGAGTCCTGAGGCGCACCAGTAGCTATGTGCAGTATATCATATTTTATGTCATCAGTTTCTACAAATTGTATTCTATTGATTTATGGCGTAGAAAGCTTTCGACAAATAAAGAAATGTACTAATTGGTGCCTCATTATGGTCCATTTTTTATGATTCTGTCTACCAATTCTAGTGCAGCGTACTCGGTTGAGTGACCATCTCTAAATCCATATTCATTATTGGCAAAAAGTGTCTTGCTTTCAAGATATGAGGACAGTTGATTTGCAAGGATTATTTTCATAACCTTAGAGACAACCGGTAGGAGGGATACTGGTCGGTAATTATTCATTATTGCTGGATTTCCTCTTTTTAAATATTGGAATAACTTTTGCCACTTTTAGTTTATCGGGGAATATCCCTGTATTAAAAACCTGTGTTACTAAAAACGTCAGAGGTTTGATAATAGTTAGAGCTAGTTCTTTAAATAATTTGCTCGAGATCCCACCAAATCCACTACTATTTTTTGTTGGAAGTGTGTCTATTGTTTTTAGTATTGTTTGTTCATCGATATCGTTTAATACAAACTAATGATTTTGTTTTTTCTTTAGGTAGTGTTAAACAATTTTTTTACCCGAGTAAGTTATATTACTTGTCAGGTTTATCCCTATATTTGTCATGTGAAAATGCATTAAATTTATTGTTTATAGATTTCAAAGGATGATACTGTGCTATTTTAGGAACATTATATGTGGATGCGCAAAAAAGCATAGTAGAAAAACACAAACAGAAACTCAACATAGTGGTTGTCTGCGATGTGGAGTAACCGGCTCTGTGTCGGACATTATATCAAAATATAATGTGATGCAAATAATATAATGCGAACAATGACAACAAGTCCGCTTCCTAACTATCGCTCAAGCACTAAGCGTATAAAAAAAATAAAAAAGCGGTATATTATATCAAAATATTATGTGATGCAAGTAATATAATGCAAACAATGGAGGCAGCAACTGATGAGGTGCCATCATGTCGTACACCAACACAATACAAAATACAAGTATAGCATTGATTGTCAGTATACCTCAGCAAGTGCGACACAGTTAGTAATTGTTTAAATATCGTGGGGAGTTGATCCTCTTAATCAAGTTGTTGTTTTCCTTGATAACAACGTGTCCATTGTGAGTCCAGCAGTCTGCTATCTTTTTTATGCACGTAATTTTCTTGTTTGGAATGCCATCAATGATCTTCTCATTGTAAGGTCCTCGTTGATTTAGAGACGAAGGGCCGGCTCTGCGGACTTGTGATTATTTAGGAAACATCGAGCGCTGTAGACTGTATCGCACATTTGTTCGGATTTAAATCTTATGATCGTAGATCTGGGACGTGGGGGCCAGTCTGGCGTCCGAGTCGATGGCAGCGCTCAATGTCTTGATCAGACAAGGGAACACTCATCTTCTTCTGGTTGAAGATTTCTAGCACTTTGGCACGAGCGTCCTCGCAAGTGGCCGACTCAGCATTTCCCTGGATACGCAGATTGGCTCGTCGGCTATATTGCTCCGTATCTTCGACGCTCACCTCAAGCTTGTCGACTCTGTCCTTCAGTTCATAGATACATTTTTCCTTTGCATCAATTGTTTGATGCAGACGGGTTATTTCTAGTTTCATTTCTCGAATTTCTGCTATCAACGCATGGGAGTATATTGCAGATTTGATCTTTGCAGCAATTTTCTCATCGCCTAGTAGCTCCAGGACTCTAAGTGCGAAGATACTTTGTGGGTTTTCTTTGGCATTGGCGCTACCTTTTCGTGATGGCTTATTAGAAGGCATGTCAAGGGACCTTGTGTAACGCCGTAAAGTGGTAACGCGGATCACACAATTATTGTCTACAACTTGTCACGCTTGACTGGTCAGCGAGTCAACGGTCAGCAAGTCCACTTCCCAACTATCGCTTGTGGTCAGGGCTGGGGTCAATTCCAAAGGAATTGGAATTAATCAATTCAATTCCAAGTCCAAATCCGGAATTGGAATCGAAATATTTTGAATGAGAGGAATTGGAATTGACAATTTTTAACAAAAGGAATTGGAATTGGAATTGAATGGAAAGGAATTGAGCATCTGATTTTTTGTGAAATCAACCAATATTTTTCTAGCCTGTTGTAGGCGGCTATGTGTATAATAATGCTATCAACTCATGCATTGAGGATCTGAAAACTGAAATCCTGTCATTCATGCCAGTATCTTATGATTTCTTTATGTTGCCACTTGCCAGCGGGTTAATGAAGGTTTCCAGACTGGCTTTATTAGAAACATCAAATATATTTTCAACTGTTTACAGACCTGGGAAGTTAGCCCTTTTACACCCATGAAAAGACACTTATTGGCAGACTACAGCCATGCGGTTGATCAATCAGTAATCACTGATTAATAATCAGAGATCAATGACCACTGACCAACACTACAAAGCATAGGCAAGCTAGCTGTAGCCAAATGTGTGAAAATGGTTTCCCACTTGCCAGTATAAATATGTGTTGCCTAACATGCATCATCAGAACAGTGTGCAACAGTCATAGTGTACAGGTCGGTCAATATGCCCCCTGTAAAGTCGTCTGTCTTTGAACATTTTCTGAAACTTAGCAAAGGAATGTAATGGGGCTGGGTACAGTGTTTCACTTCAATAAAATGACTCTAAATAATTTTTGTGGATTGCTCATTTCTATGTAACTTAATTACCATGTACGAATGTACATTACACATGTATTATAGTCATAATGATTATGCAAAGAATAATGACATGCTACATGCACATTAATCTTTCATTGTTGACTTTTGTCGTTATGTGGAATTGGAGCGGGAGCGGGAATTGGAATTGAAATAGTTTAAAGGAATTGGAATTGGAAGAAAAAAAAAGCCGGGGGAGGGGAAGGAATTGGAATTGGAATTGAATGAAAAGGAATTGCAAGGAATTGGAGCGGAATTGGAATTGATTGAAAGGAATTGACCCCAGCCCTGCTTGTTGTGCAACAGAAAGTTAAAAAATTCGGCACAAATATCCCGGTTCAAGACTTACCGCAGGCAACACGTCTCTCTGAACTTTATTCGTTGCAATGTCTCCGACGCATCGTGTTTTCAGATACACCAAATATAGTATCAAGTTTGAAATCTTAAGCAAACCGCCAGTGGAAAGACGCCAACCGGACTGGACTGAATTTCACGAAGTGCACCTTATCCACTTCCTTCTTTGATCCAGTTAAGATGATATTTCAGAGTAAGTACTGACACAACATTTACTAATTAAGAGTAGTGATACGTTTCAAACGGTACATTTGTTGATAACTGTTTATTTAACCATCTGAATAACACAACAATTTATTCGTATTGTTCTGTTCACACAGCTGCCATTACATGGAAACCTGTCAACGTCAACTTATTTAAGGCAAGATAGGTAGACGTACTGTCGTTACACTTACATATAATGAACATCAATGCCGAACTATTATGAATTGTTTTTCTCAGTTTTTAGATTTGATCAGGTTGGCTAACCTGGTGCTTGATTGTAATAATGATGCATCAGTCGTCCAAAAAGCTGCCAAGTTCTTACACAGAGATGCAAAATCTTGCAAACTTGACGAATTGGCCAAAAGTCATGATGGTGACAGTTTCTTCAATATGTCACATACTCAAGCAGCATCTATGATCCCATGTCAAATATTTAATTTTGCAGCTACTCTACTGTCTGGCAAGTATCTCCCACTAAGGCATGGAGGAAACGTTTGCTGTAAAGACGAACTTGAGGAAAAGGCACTTAATCTACCCCAGCACATTCTGTACGCCATATGTAAACTTCTAGGAAGTGCATTCGATATCTACAATGAAACACGCAGCAAGAATTTAATCACCCTCTTAAACCATATAACGAAAGTGTCAGTTATGACACCTTCCTGTGCTATCTGGCATCTATTTGTGAGCAAATGATGGAAGAGGAGCTAGACGAAGGCATACTTCTCCACCAGGGATATCAGAATGTAAGTTCATGAACATTGCTATCGACAATGCAGATTGGAATTAAAATACACCAGATGGGTCAACCTCCCATGCAAAGACCACCAACGTGTATGGCTATGAACAGAACGCTACCAAATATGTATTGTTTCAGATGTTAGATCAGGAAGATGGAACACATGTCAGTGATTTCACAGATGAAGTGGAGATGATAAAATCGTTTGATCAACACAATAAGCCAACTGTGACCTGACAATACATCCCATAATAATAACAGCAAACCTGACAACCTGTGCAGTTCAATATTTATTCGTCCATGAAAAGGACAATTTTTAGAACATTCCAAGGCTTACAACAACAAGGGAAACAAAACGGTCACTGCGTGTGGCCAGCCCTTCTTCAGTCGAGCCACTCTACATTTCTCTGTGAAAGGCGTAGGCCTAAAGCCAGATCACTTCAAAGGATGACGCCTGCAGATTTGCAACCTCAACGTGATCCGTACTTCCATCATTCTATAAACATGCCATGGCAATTGTGCCGTTTCTCGCCTACAAATATAGTAGAGCTCGAAAGCGACCATTGCCTTCTTCACGAAGCTGACGCCAGCGGTGTCAGCCACATGTACTGGATATGGTCCAACAGATCCTAGCGTGGTACACAAAGGCTTAGAATATGCAGTAAAGTTTGCCAACAAGTTTGGGATGAACCACACAGTAGTCACGGCTGACCAAACTTTGCATGAGATTGTCTTTGGGTTACGAGAACAAGCTCCCCTGATGACGACACTTACCGGAATCTCATTCTCATGCTAGGACAGTTTCACCTCGCTGGAAACTACATGGCTGCAGTTGGGAAAATAATGAAGAACAGTGGTGGTTGGCAAAACCAGAATGCTAAAGATTCGCCACCAGTTGGACTGCAAATAATTAGCTTCATATGGAGATGACAACAATTATGAGGTTACAAACGAACTCATAACGGAAGCCAGGAAAGTTCTGATGGCGTTGTATGGTTGACAGACATTCGCACTTCGTGAACATCTGTTCATCAGTGAAGGAAATTCCAAGGATTTAAGAGCGCTGCCACCGACAGATGATGCATGCAAGCAGCATCTGCTAAGATACCTTTTGGCAACTCTTGTGCAGTAGAAAGCCCACTTTGCTATTCCAATGTTGCACCATGCTCACACATTCGCCTGGAAGAGGGTGTCACACATTTGGAGCCAATATCCATGATGTTGCCGCCATTCCCAGAACTCACACAATATCTTACAAGTTGCAGATGTTCTTGCACTAAATCCCAAGTGCCATGTTGTGTTGCTTAGAATTCTTGGCTCTGACGAGAGTGACATAGACGACTGGTGACAATGATAGTTTTTTTATGCATTATTTGAATAATGCATCTTATCAAAAATTATCTTATGAAGCATGTCATTATTGTTCGTTGGTATATGTTGTTTCAGTACTCATTCTTAAATCATGTTTAGGAGCAAAGTGGAATGCACTGCATGAAATCCAGTCCGATTGGCGTCATGCCATTGTCACACAACAATCAAGGGGTGGGGTATGTGTTTGGGTCATGAATGTGTGGTGTTCAGTATTATTTTATAATTGTGTTGTACTGTTCAACAGATAAATGAATGGAGATTACGTTGATATATTATCCATGGCTATTAAATATGTATTAAGGTAATTATGATACGTTTTATGTGATCTCCCGGCGACGAAACCGAAGTTGCTTTTCGACATATTGTTCAATGTTTTGTCGCTGGCTTCCTCATAAATATACATATCAATAGGATATTTATCTTCTTTATTCATCCTCACCATTCCGGATATTTTGATAAAAATTTAGATCTGTAGTTTTATTTCTACAGTGTAAATTTAGAAATACCAATTATGACAAAACGGCCACTCCGAGACCCCACATACCTGAATGTAAGTCCAATTTTCAGAGTGAAGCCAACTGATCAGACAGGGTTGCCCTCTTGAATATTATTCAGGAAGGTTTGAAGCTTAATAAAACACAGGGTAACCAAAAATAACACGAGGTGTCCACAACCCTCACAATTAGGACCCGTGCCCCCCCCCCGACTACTGTAACGTTTGTCCGTCCAGGGAGTAAATCACTCTCACTCGGTAGTCATCATTCATTGACTGGATATGCCACATTAGTGTTTCCTCCACGGCATGCAGCTAACACTGAACGGTGTCTTGGCACCAAAGGTAATGTTCGATGCCATAAAGGTACTTTCGATATAGCTGGATGTATCCGACGTTTCTCCTCAGGGAAACATGATGATCAATCAAAATACTTTCTACGATTGAAAATTAATAACAAGACAGAACGCAGTATTTTTTTATATAAGACCTATGAATTATAATAGTAGTAATAAACTTATCTAAAAAGTTATCTAGTCACAGCTGTATACACAAATTATTTAGGAAGTTTTTTTAATCAATCTACATGTAGGGTAACCTGCGGCAGCGCCCGCCCCCCCCCCAAGGAAAACTTTCAAATTGTACACCATTAAACTACTTTAGCATGTATTTAATCTGTTCAAATTATGGACAAATATATGTGTTACCCATTGGAAAACTATTTTCAGTAAATAAACAACCTAGCTGAGTTGCATTTGAAAAATAGTACGAGTACCCAAAAAAGCCGTCTTGCCCAATCCCTGGGGCAAGATGTTCCTCCTCTGTGTGAACAGTGTGATCATTCATATTATTTAACTCGGGCAAGCAACATTGTTGAATTGCTAAGTTTCGCCGCACACAATAGACCAGTTGTGCACGGAAATTTACATGTTCAAACATGTTCGGGTGTAGGTCATATCAACTGGCTTTCAAATAACACAAAATGGACGTTCCGTGTACAAGAAATGCCAATTCTGACCGTCGGGGGACGTCTAAGTATTGGTTTGATTCAGTGCTGTGTGCAACTACTACACGCTCGTCCACACACAATTTACAGCTATACATCAATTTCGTGAACACGTGGAAGTCACATAACTTATGAATGATGATCTTTGAAATTATGAACGACTAGGCCATTAAATACTCAGAACTTATTTTATTTGACCAAAATGCATAGAAATAACAAAAGTAATGGTTGATCAAGGAAACTCCCGGTGTAGGACGTTCAACACTCCCCGTTCAAAACACGCTAGGTCCAAAACACTCTTGTGATGTTGTAAATAGGTTGCTTTCACAGAAATAAACCATTTGAACTGATGCATGATTGAAGCACACTTGTGCGGTCAAGACTTGGGCGGTCGAGACTTGGGCGGCCTAGACTTGGGCGGTCAAGATTTTGTCCCTCAAGATTTGGGCGGTCAAGACTTGGGCTGTCAAGACTTGGGCGGTCAAGACTTGGGCCGTCAAGATATACAGTGAAAATGATATATAACATTTAGGATAAAACAATAATGATTTATGTAAAAACGATCCGTTTTGATTTTGGGCATTGTGTATTTCGAAATTAGGTTCAAAACACTACGCACAAACGCACCCAATTCTGCATGTTGTTTATTCACTACAAATGATCTATGTATATGCTTAGAAAAATTTTGTATTTACATTTCTGTTGTATTAACAACATGATGTGTTACGCTTGTAAGAAAACATTTATGTGTTTCTATCATTAAAAGTATTGAATGTTAATTCATGTGCTATTACGCATGTTTGCATGAAACTTGCACGAACGTCCTGTCTCCCATGGCTTCCCCGACGAACATCCCACTCAGCTTCCCTTTCTTTACGCAGCGAGAGTCCAATCCGGTCGCTAGCCGATGTTCTTGTATTACTGCGCGGCCGTACACATCCTTACCCCGCTTGGCGTCGTGTCCGTAGATCACGTGTTCAGGTCCATTCCACACCGCAGCCCAGTTGCGGCCACCATCTTGGAAACAACATTAATGAACTTTTAATTAAAACCAATTGTTACCCAAAGCTACAAGCTCCGGACGGCGTGTCAGCAAGAATGTCATTGTCTTATCGATGGTCAAAAACATTTAATTTATAAGTGGCTCGCCTTTGTGAGATTTTCTGTAATTTTTTTCCGAACGTATTCACCGTGCATCTGCACGCGTCTGCCAGTATAGAAACAAAGAGTCAAACCTTTGGCACGCTCCAGCGGCACGAGACGCCCAGTCGCATCCTCAGCGATGTTGCGCATGCGTGTCATGACGAACGCCCTCTGATGGTGGAGCGGCGTGTGAGGCAGAAGGCCAGCATGCACTACGACGACGCCGTGGGATGGAATGCTCACTGTATACGGCAGTCGGCGAAGATAAGCGAGATCACCAGTCGTACACTCGCCCGACCATGGATACTTGGCCGCACCCTTTTCCAATACGTTCAGCTCGTGATTGCCAACTACGCAAAGTGCGCCGCTGTCTCTCACCCACCGCAACACCTGGTATGACGTATGTCCACGGTATTTTTGTTGGAATATGATAGCATACCTGATACGAATTTTCTATGAGCATGTGCCAGCTATTGCACATTACATTCGGGTGGTGAAAACAAACAAGACGTTGCTGTTTGTGGCCATGATAAATCAATATTCTGACGGTTTTCCGGCGAAAGAAAGATATTGTATAGCATTGAAGATTGGTGGAATGTCCATACAAGTTTATGTCTGACAGATGGGTTAGTAACCTGACAAAACAATCACAACGTGATATTTAAGTATTGTTTTCAAATAGCGTAGAGTAAGGTGGGGCAAAGCGCCCACGTTGGGGCATAGCGCCCATGCCACTATCTTGGCGAATATTGCATTTGGTGGCTCCATATAGCGATCAAATGATTAGTTACTGACTCCTGACGACACATCAACGTGCTATGGCTTTATAGATTCGAACACGATGTAAATACAGCTGATTTACCGTTTCTTTGTTATTTGTTATAAAATCGCTTCCATATTAATTAACCAATTGCCACTAAATGGTTATGAATTTTGAAAAGCTTGGAATAACTTTCTAAGCTATGTTATATAACATGAATTTCCATGCCTTCAGTTACGGTGAGCGATAAAAGAAAATTCATGATTCAAAGCGTTCTCAGCATAGTCGACAGTGGGGCATAGCGCCATCTTTGAATTGGGGCAAAGTAGCACTGTGAATACATTTTAGATGGCATGTTGTTGTGTAAATACAATATACAGTATATATATATATATATATATATATATATATATATATATATATATATATATATATATATATATATATATATATATATTATATATATATATGTATAATATCAGTTTTTGTGTTTAGCGCACACACAAAGACACACAATTGTGTATAATATTGTGTGTGTGTGTGTGTGTGTGTGTGTGTGTGTGTGTGTGTGTGTGTGTGTGTGTGTGTGTGTGTGTGTGTGTGTGTGTGTGTGTGTGTGTGTGTGTGTGTGTGTGTGTGTGTGTGTGTGTGTGTGTGTGTGTGTGTGTGTGTGTGTGTGTGTGTGTGTGTGTGTGTGTGTGTGTGTGTGTGTGTGTGTGTGTGTGTGTGTGTGTGTGTGTGTGTGTGTGTGTGTGTGTGTGTGTGTGTGTGTGTGTGTGTGTGTGTGTGTGTGTGTGTGTGTGTGTGTGTGTGTGTGTGTGTGTGTGTGTGTGTGTGTGTGTGTGTGTGTGTGTCCGTGTGTGTCCGTGTGAATTTTAATGATATAATTTTATCAAACATTCTCTTGATGATTAGCGGTTATAGCATGTTCGTTTCAGATTGAGAGGCAGCATGGTTCGAACGTACCAAAGAAAGTCTACACAGGGGTCGCTACACTGGAGCCACCAGCGAACTGCATTCAGTTTCCCTGGTGCGATATCGTTCTTTGTTCCTGTTTCATTTGGTTTGTAGGTGCATTATGTATTTGCATTAAATAAAGTTATGTATTCTTGTTATTACATAATCATTTTGTAGCCTATTGATAACATAAAACATACATGCAATTCCATATGGGGCATAGCGCCCATCCCATGTGCGCTTTGCCCCACCTACGGGGCAAAGCGCCCAAATCGGGTGCATGCGCATAATTAATCACACTACAAAAACATGTTATTCGAATCATGTTAGATTAGCGTGACATATACTCCATATAGTTACCGACATATTGCAGATAGTTGTAGGTATATATCATTAAATGGAGCCAACCGTTACGACGATATTAGTTACCCTGGGCGCTATGCCCCACCTTACTCTAATTGAATTTCATAATGATTCAACACTTCAAGTTTATATTCTCGTAGTCTCCTGGTTGTCAAAAACTTGCATTTTTAGGTGGCTTTTATAGTTCACTAACCTTGAGACTATCCGGCCCGCGGTTAACAATGTCACCGACAAAGATGACAATGCTGTCATTTGCCACCCACTTCCGGTCTGCAGTAAGAACGCCCGCTTTGTTGAGTAACTTCAACATCTGGTCGTAGCAGCCATGCACATCGCCCACGACGAAGATCCGCTTTCCAGCAACTTCGCTTTTAGTTAATTTTATGTGCCCGCGAACAAATGTCGTCGACGCTGGCACATTTGCCTGAAATGAGAGGGTTGTCATAAATATACAGCGAACATATCTCCACATAATAATCCCTTAAGTGCTTTGCTACCATTGCTACGATGCGGCGCACTCGACCCCAAGAAAGACCACCCAGTCTGAACGACCTATTCAAGATAGCACAGTTGTTGCAACCGACAATTTAATAATTACCCAATACCATAAGAACAATCTTCAATAATGAAATGCATTTTCAATAATATAATAACAACTGATACCGTAGTAATAATTATATATTGTGATAATCAATCGATAATTTAATTGCGTGCGTGCGTGCGTGCGTGCGGCGAGTGCGTGTCAATAACTTAACAACTTGATGTTAATATGGGGTGTACGGGCATTTTAAAGAGGAACCGTGACAGCTTATATGTGGAAAGGGGACATTTATGGGTGGTAACAACAAACTATTAAGAAGTACATTTGTCAAGAAGACTGAAATGCAATCATCAAGTAAAGGCAACTTTTTGTGTTGGAACGTAACATATTAGAAATACTTTTATTCGATAATATAATTATTTTGAAACTGTCGGATTGTGAGCAATATTTGCAATGAATTACACAAGAAAGGTTTTTCTCCGTCACTGTTGTTGCAACCAAGTAAAGAGGCAGAATGTATAAAGAGACTAATTAAATTTAGACGCACCGTACGAACCACCGTATAAAATTATAATATATGTAACTCATTACCAGATTGCCATCCAAACAAAAGGCTACAGGTGGCAAGTCGACAAGGACATCTTTGTGTAATTCGCCTATATCAGATATCTGTCATTTTTTTATGTTTAGACATTCACAATGCCATAATACATAACGTATTTTGAGAATCAGTTTAATTGCTATATTATCTGCGATTCTGTTAAACGGATTCCAGTGTACCACACTTTAATTGCTACGTGAACCTGAACTTAGCTAATCACAAAAGTGTTTAATGGGATTGTGATCCGGACTGAAAGACGTCCAGGGAATGCTGCTGGCGCAGTGATGCTGAAGGAAGTGTGTGCGCGGGCGTTGTCTTGCTGCAAAATGGTGTTTCCATGGCTACGAGAAAAAATGGGACGATTTGGCCACCTCACGGGTTCTTTATGTAGCGTATCATCACACAGCATATCGTTCTATATCTGTCATGGTTGTCAATGTAAAATCGTCTTTATTCCGCGAGCAGGGCCACACGCCACTATCTCTGACGCCAGTTCACGTGATGCTGCGCGCATTGCAATCAAGCCAGCTGTTGATGCGGAGTTGGGGTAGGCCCTCTTGCTGGACGTCTGAGTTGGGGCGGGCCCTCTTGCTGGACGTCTGAGTTGGGGCGGGACCTCTTGCTGGACGTCTGAGTTGGGGCGGGCCCTCTTGCTGGACGTCTGAGTTGGGGCGGGCCCTCTTGCTGGACGTCTGAGTTGGGGAGGGCCCTCTTGCTGGACGTCTGAGTTGGGGAGGGCCATCTTGCTGGACGTCTGAGTTGGGGAGGGCCCTCTTGCTGGACGTCTTAGTTGGGGCGGGCCCTCTTGCTGGACGTCTGAGTTGGGGCGGGCCCTCTTGCTGGACGTCTGAGTTGGGGAGGGCCCTCTTGCTGGACGTCTGAGTTGGGGAGGGCCCTCTTGCTGGACGTCTGAGTTGGGGAGGGCCCTCTTGCTGGACGTCTGTTGTTAAGGTTTCTTTCGTCGAGTCAGCGGCGCACTGTCTGACTACTTATAAGCCTATGCTGGTTCCCGACGATATCCTGGGCGGTCTCATTGGTACTTGGTATCCTAACACCCTACCAGGACGTCATTCTCATTCGTACTGAGGAAGCTATCTTGATAAAATAGGCGAAAGTCTCAACAGGTAAATACAAATCGGGTATATATGTAATAAAGAAATTAACTATCATGAGAAGCATTCAACAAAACGATAAGGCAATATTCTGTACATAACCATCACCCACCTTACGACAGGCTTCTGAGCAGCAAGCTGCCACTGCTAGCAGTCCGGCAAGAATCACTATTGTAGCCATCGCAGAACGCAGCTCTCAGCTTGGCAACAAACAACCGTGTCCATTAATATATGTATTAATACAAATGCGTTCCCATTACGTATTTAGGTAATGTCTCCACCGACAGCTTGGCAATGGTCTAGAAAAATAATATTAAGACTCGGTGAAAAGTGAAGCTATAACGCACGTCACAATATTGCGGGGGTGTGCCACCCACTGCGTGTCATGTTGACCGAGGCCAGCACACCAGTTGACCGTCGTTTGCATCTACGAACTCATGTGCTATTACTTAATTCGATGATGAACTTATACAAACTGTTTGATGTAATACTCTGTTCAAAGGCTGCTACACAGTTATATCAAGTGGCGAAGATGTTCACATTAACTCTATCCAACAAAAGTGTAATACCCACATAGCGTCAGACCTGGAATAAGTAAACTGGCTCCCTCTGTCTCGACAGTCGCACTAACGTTAGTTCCTTTTTGGTATGTACAGGTCTTCAGTGGTGTAACTCGCCTTCAGTCACGCCTTGACACCAGTGTCAACAGATGAAGTGTCACTTGTAAACAGATCAACCAGCAGCCCTCCTTGACATGTTTGATGAAGTGTCACTTGTAAACAGATCAACCAGCAGCCCTCCTTGACATGTTTGATCAGATTATGCATATACGGTTTCCCCAAATGTAAGTATACCGATGGGTTATATAAGTAACAACGTATTTTTATCTGACTGATTTGTTGCGCTTTAAGTACATAACACATGTAGCTAACTAATTCGGTATGCACGTTTATGTGTGCGTGCGTGCGTGCGTGCGTGCGTGCGTGTGTGTGCGTGCGTGTTACGATGCAAGTAAAGTAGGGGGTGGACGCCCACCATATGGTGTCAGCCACATGAACTTTAGGTGTGTTGTCTAAGGGAATTAATACACTGATGTTAGTACATTAAGAAAACAATGGCCATTTTGAAACAATACTCGAATATCAACACGATAACATTGACCAGAAATCAGGAGTTTGGATACAGTTCCAAACAGATGTGTGCATTAACGCGACGACGAACTTTACTACTTATAAATTACGATGCGCATTATGATTATGTCAATTTGCCTATGATATCACTGACATTAACCAACATCTCGTTTTTATGTGTTTTCTGCAAGAGTAAAAATCAGTAATAATATATTTGCTTAATGTTTAGGGATCATGTCATGCACGTCACAGTAATTATGTTACTTGACACTGGAGAACATGGTACAATCACTGACTTGACATTGGAGAACATGGCACAATCACTGACTTGACACTGGAGAATATGGCACAATCACTGACTTGACACTAGAGAACATGGCACAGTCACTGACTTGACACTGGAGAACATGGCACAATCACTGACTTGACACTGGAGAACATGACAAACCCATTGACTTGACACTGGAGAACAAGACACAGTCACTGACTTGACACTGGAGAACATGGCACAGTCACTGACTTGACTTTGTAGAACATGGCACAATCACTGACTTGACACTGGAGAACATGACACAATCACTGACTTGACACTGGAGAACATGGCACAATCACTGACTTGACACTGGAGAACATGACACAGCCATTGCCTTGACACTGGAGAACAAGACAGTCACTGAATTGACACTGGAGAACATGGCAAACCCATTGACTTGACACTGGAGAACATGACAAACCCATTGACTTGACACTGGAGAACAAGACACAGTCACTGACTTGACACTGGAGAACATGGCATAGTCACTGACTTGACACTGTAGAACATGGCACAATCACCGACTTGACACTGGAGAACATGACACAATCACTGACTTGACACTGGAGAACATGGCACAATTACTGACTTGACACTGGAGAACATGACACAGCCATTGCCTTGACACTGGAGAACAAGACACAGTCACTGACTTGACATTGGAGAACACGACACAGCCATTGACTTGACACTGGAGAACATGACACAGTCACTGACCTAACACTGGAGAACATGGCACAGTCACTGACATGACACTGAAGAACATGGCACAGTCGCGGACTTGACACTGGAGAACATGGCAGTCACTGACTTGACTCTGGAGAACATGGCACAGTCACTGACTTGACACTGGAGAACATGACACAGCCATTGACTTGACACTGGAGCCATGTTGAACAGCAATTAAGTTGGGCAGGGTGATTGTTGTGCTACCAGTTCAACATGGTGCACGTGGACTCGCCTTCAAGGCTGAAGATACGTCATAGCTAGCTGTATCAAAGCTGGTGCTTACTAGGATTGTGACCCCTTTTGAAAAGGTGGCGCATCTAGGATCTTGCAAAGGGGAGGTAAAAAGGGGGCCCAAGCTTAATCACCCATTAGTTTACATTGATACAGTGGTGCAACAGGTTACCTACATACAGAACAAATCAAACATTTAAGCCAAAAGAGGGGCCGTGCCCCAATGACCCACCCCTTAAATACGCCAGTTTGTGTGGCAAGCACGGTGATATGTACTAAAAAACATGTTAATTTTCCAAGTGTCCCAGGGGTAAATCCCACATCAATTCCTGCTTAAATCTCCTAGAACTTCCCATAGGCTGGTTCTACTTCTTGTATAGGTCTCACCTTTGTGAGATCATAATGAACGGTGCAGGAAAATTATTTTTAAATAAAGGAAAGTTAATAATTTAAAAATAAGGAAAATTAACAATTTTAAAATATAATACTGGTGTTGGCTATAATATAGGGAATATTATATAATTTATATAATATATATTTACAATAATATATAAAATATATATTTATAATAATATGCATATTTATTATATATATATAAATATGGTGTATATATATAAATATGGTGTGTATATATATATATATATGTGTGTGTGTGAATACAAGGCAGCACTGTAGTGAACAACCAGGACAGAGTTTTATTAATAAATAAAATGCATACATTTTACAATGTGAAATCCTGACTAGTCTATTTTTTATGGCTGCTGTTGGAAGCCAGCAACTTGTTAGCCACCAGAAGAGTCCTTGAATTAACACAACGGAATTGAACGTGGTGAACCTCCGAATACTCATCTAATGCAGTCTAGAGAGAATTCTAAGTATTAAAGGTAGCGCCTTCTTGCAAAAGAATAGGCTTCATTGTTTGAAAATGTAATTCACAGCATACATATAAGTTCGTAAAACGGAAGAATATGCGTAATGCCTCGATGCAAGCATCATCCCAAAAGCCCAACATGCATGAAAGACCACAATGCTTAAACTGCATTCTGCACTTATGCAAGAAAATGGTTGATTTCTGCTCTGTGAATAACTTTTGTCATAATTCGCAGAGCAGCTCTGCGAACAGCCAGTGCGATTAGTTAAAGGAGGATGAAAACTTACATATACATTTATGGATTTAAGGAGTAGTGCATTTTAAAGGGACATACCCAGTGGAAGTCACTAGAAAGTGCAGGGTATAAAGGCTGAGAGTGTATTTATAACAGAGGATAATGTCCTTACTCAACATGTTCTGGAACCAACATGGGATATGTTGGATGCAGTTTCGTCTTCTCAGATTGAATACGTACAATTACAAGTTTGACAACATCTATCATAACCAAATCCATTCTACATTAACATAAAATAAATTAGAATATAAAAAACAATGGAGGAGAAATTTACACAATACCAAAATATGAAGGAGTGGAATAACTTATTGAAGAACATGGTGCAAGACAATGTTGGAAATGCTTAAAGGATGAGACTGAGAGCATAATTAATATACAATATCAATCCGAAAACACCAATGTGAAATAGTTAAGGAAAAAACACCTGTCAAGAGGTTGTTACAGAATGTGTATTCCAGCTTGTCATTTACCCAGAGAACAGTTAACAGCTAATGGAATGGTAGCTATGAAAATGAAAACAATGAAGGATAATTAATCATCTGGAGTTGATCAAATTCTTCCAAAAGTACCAAAGGAAACTGTAGATAGATTTTAGATAAAGGGCCATATTGAAGATTGCTGACAATAGACAGAGAAATAGAAAATGGGGAGGTTTCAAATTAGAATTGAATTGGGCACCACAAGGATACATATTACGACCTATATGGCATAACAAGCAGTTTCTAAAATTCCGGATGAAACAAAAGCATTTAGAAAGGTTAAAGAAGATGAAGATCACAAAAGTTTACATAATGATCAAAATAATTTAACCATATGATTGAGAAAATGAGATATTATTTTGGGAAATGTAAATTGATCTAGATAAGAACACTGATACATCTATAAAATGAAACACCTATAAAATATGTTTTGATAACACCAGAGATCATAGTATTATTGGGAGATCTAATTGAATTTTTTTACATGAAATTATTGAAGATATTGACCTCACTTTTTTCAAACTGAAATAATGGAGAACATAAAGCTGCATTAGTGATGTTATGTTTGTAATGTATTTATGTAGCCCTAGAAAAACAACAGTGCATATTGGATATCAGAAAGTACTCATTCTCACAGAAAAACCTATGGAACATATTATTTAGTAACTGTGTAAATACTAGCAGTGTAAATATGTTAAAAAAACTGAGCAATGTTTAGATCCTGAGGACTGGATGAAAGAAATACCAGAAGCACACCATAGCAAAAACAACAGTGCGTAAGCATAGCAGCTAATGGGTCATTTGTTGTAGACATTTCTAAATAAACACAGCAATCTGGAACTGAAAAAACCCTGAAAGGAAGCTACCTAAGAAAACTAACAAAAACAAGTACACAGAATACTGTACAATTGGAATGTCTCATAAAGATGACACTGTGATGCTGTACAACTGGAATGTCTCATAAACATGAACCAGTACTGCAGTACAACTGGAGTGTCTCATAAAGATGGAACAGTGATGCTGTACAATTGGAATGTCTCACTCCTGAGCAGCTAAAAACATTTGGGTAATGCTACAAAGCAAGTAGGCAAGTACATGCATTAATATATAAGAACAACGACACTACTGCCAGCTCAGAATGGTGGCACTATAACACTGGCATGTTTAGTATTTATGGTGATGGCTGCACTTACAACAGGGTGCAGCTAAACAATAAAGTTAAAGATGTTTAAATAAGTAAAATAAAAAATAAATTATAATTGCTTAAGATTCACCAGTAAGGTCACTAATCAATGTAGAGGATCTATTCAATGTATTTCCCTTAACATTTCAATTAATGTGAATCATAACATATAAATAAGCAAAATAAAACAATACAATAGCAGTAAGCAGATACTAGTAGCACACACACACACATGTATGCACATTTAAAAACTGGTTACACTACCATAGATGTTTAAAACAGTCATACAGCATAATAAAACATACAAATGTCATTAATGCTGCCCAAAATTACAATTAAAATCATCAATAGATTTATGCTTAGAAACTAAATGGTAAACAATAATCAATGTACAGATGTACATAAATATAACAACAGGAGTGCACAACAAAGTCCATAGCAAACAGGCACATTCTAAGCCATTTAAATATAGCAGTTCCATGTTAAAATAACTGCTGCACACAAAAAAACAACTTGTAAGCACAATAACTTCTAACCCCTACAAGCACACAACTGCCAATACATTTCAGTCTACCATTTCCATTAATATTTAAAATAACCAATTGGCTACTTAAAAGCTGTTTGCAAAGTGGATAGTATAAAAGCTACAACAACAACAAAACAAATGTGCTATCCCATTTTAACAACACTGTGAACTTAAAATTCACAATACAAATTGTTAAAGAAATGGTGGCGTTATATTTATAACTTGACCTGTTAGTATATGTGATTTCCCCAAACTCACTCAACATGATGTAAGCATTGCCAAAATTCAGACAAATATGATCTGGAACATCACAAACCTTGGTGCCATATAATATATAAATATTTCCTCTATGGTGACAACCAGACATAAACAAACGCCATAAAGGTTTATTTAGGCATCACACATTAATTACTGTTCTAGATCTTCTTTGCACACTCAGGGTTTAACAATGCAAAAGCTACAAACATTTCCTTGAGGGTTTTAGATATGTGTTCAAGCTTGTGGCAAGCATAACTTTTAAATGCCTGTACCATACTCTGTCCCTGAGACATTCACTCTGTCTTCTGTTGCAAGCGCAGTATGCCAGTAGGTGGCAGTATGACCAGTACCAGGGCGACGGCCACATGCAGGAACCAGTGCATAGAGTAACTGGAAACAGAAGACAATTGTTGTGGAGGAGAGCTGTGGTGTATGACATTGAATGTGTATTTGTTATATGTTGGCAGACAACAACTGTTTATAAAATGTATACATTTATTGTAAATGCATGTCATTTAGCATGCCATTTAAAAGAAAAATCTCTGCAACTTTTCAACTGGGCAAGAAATGAAGAAAGGTTTAACAAAGTGTTAGCCGAAGTACTTTTAAAAATGGCTTAAGCCCCATTTCAAACCTGCTGCTCTTTTTTCACAAAGAGCTTTCAAGTCCCTTCAGGCCTGAGCTCTTGAAATCCCTAAGCCCAAAAAGTGAACATGCTAGTGGGCATGGACAGTGGACATCAGGATGGGCTGACTGAGTTCTCATCCTGAAGACATGTTTTAACCATGTTTGCAATGTTAGTGTGTATTGCTTTGGGAATAATACCAAGCATAATATGATCAATTAAATAAATAAAAATAACATATATAAAATTCTTCTATTGTGCTAAAATCTTCGGGAGACCCAAGCTCAGCAGCGCACCAAAACAAAAGTGGTTAAGCAGTTCATAACTGATAAGTAGTTCCAGTTGTAAACAGCTAGATTGGTACGCTGCAGAGTTTAAACAGGTGGGACTTAACACTAACAGGGAGTAAGTTGCACAGACTTAACACTAACAGGGAGTACGTTGCACAGACTTAACACTAACAGGGAGTAAGTTGCAGACTTAACACTAACAGGGAGTAAGTTCCACAGACTTAACATTAACAGGGAGTGAGCTCCACAGAGTCGGTGCAGCAACTGAAAAAGCTCTAGTTCCGACATTTGTCTTAACACTGGGAACAAAAAGTAGATTAGAATTAGATGATGGAAGCTGTCTAGGCTGTTTTGCAGGAATGAGCTGTGAATTTAAATATACTGGTTGCGTTCTGTTTGTAGCAAACATGCAGTAATGGTAGTTGTAACAAAATGGGTCTACACAGTAAACATGTATAGCTGATGCCCATCTCTCATCTGATGACAACATAATGGGTCTACACAGTAAACATGTACAGCTGATGCCCATCTCTCATCTGATGACAACACAATAGGTCTACACAGTAAACATGTATAACTGATGCCCATCTCTCATCTGATGACAACATAATGGGTCTACACAGTAAACATGTACAGCTGATGCCCATCTCTCATCTGATGACAACATAATGGGCCTACACAGTAAACATGTACAACTGATTAGAAGACAACATAATTGGTCTACACAATAAACATGTACAACTGATGCCCATCTCTCTTCTAATGACAACATAATGGGTCTACACAGTAAACAGGTACAACTGATGCCCATCTCTCTTCTAATGATAACATAATGGGTCTACACAGTAAACATGTATAGCTGATGCCCATCTCTCATCTGATGACAACACAATGGGCCTACACAGTAAACATGTACAACTGATGCCCATCTCTCATCTGATGACAACAGAATGGGTCTACACTGTAAACATGTACAACTGATGCCCATCTGTCATCTGATGACAACAGAATGGGTCTACACAGTAAACATGTACAACTGATGCCCATCTCTCTTCTAATGACAACAGAATGGGTCTACACAGTAAACACCTATAACTGATGCCCATCTCTCTTTTGATGACAACAGAATGGGTCTACTCTAAACATGTTGAGCTGATGCCCACCTCTCATCTGATGACAACATAATGGGCCTACACAGTAAACATGTACAACTGATGCCCATCTCTCATCTGATGACAACAGAATGGGTCTACACAGTAAACATGTATAGCTGATGCCCATCTCTCATCTGATGACAACATAATGGGCCTACACAGTAAACATGTACAACTGATGCCCATCTCTCTTCTAATGACAACCGAATGGGTCTACACAGTAAACACGTATAACTGATGCCCATCTCTCTTTTGATGACAACAGAATGGGTCTACTCTAAACATGTTGAGCTGATGCCCACCTCTCATCTGATGACAACATAATGGGCCTGCACAGTAAACATGTACAACTGATGCCCATTTCTCTTCTAATGACAACATATACTTTTCAGGGTGGTTATTTTGGAAGCAGGAACACCATGCATTGTTCATGGCCAGTTTTGGTGAATGCAAATTGTAGATCATGATAGATCCTTGCAGCTGATAATTTGCAATGAATTGGACACACTAAGAGAGACATGGTTAAACAAGCAAGATATGTGATGTGGTGTTTGGTAGGTTGCACACACTCACTGGTAGTAGTAAACAGTTGGCCAGAACTCAAGCAGGCAGAAAGGCACAATGAGGTAGGTGAGGGACAATTGTGTCCCAACCCAAGTGACACATTCATACAGCGCCTTCTTCCATGGTGCTGTCAGGAAGAATGGTCTAATAGTCCTACGTATCTGCAAATTTAATACAGCATCAAATGTAATTGTTCACATATACCTTGCAAAATCTTAATTCATATAACTTTGAGAGCAAATCCAAATTTCATTGCAATACCATTTAATAAAAAAAATTTATTAGCAATTTTGTGAGAAATGTATGAAACTGAGAAACCGACTGATAAAGATGGTGTTTCTCAATTACAGTTTTTTTTAAGTAAATAAATGCATAAAAAACATCATAACACATGAGACTCATTATCATAGAATAAAAAAATTGCGCTAGTTTTGTTAATCAACCAGGAGGGGGAGTTATTTTATATGTTAAAGAATCTATTCAGGCTTATGAAATAAAATTAGAAAGGGAAGCAGATTGCGATGAAGCTGTTTGGTGCAAAATAGCTTCAGGAAATAAAAAATTAACTATTGGATTAGTTTACCGAAGTCCTAACATAAACGAAGAGGATAATACAAAAATACAAAATGTTATAATGGAAGTTAGTAAAGGAGAATGTATCATAATGGGAGATTTTAATCATGGACACATACAGTGGAAATCTCTAGAGAGTACAGGGGGTGAGGACCAACAATTTCTATTTTTAATTCAGGATAGCTTCCTTACTCAGCACGTGCTAGAACCAACCAGGGGAGATAATGTATTAGATATAGTTTTGTCATCACAAAAAGAATTAGTGGACAATGTAAAAATACATGAACCATTGGGTAACAGTGACCACAATCAAATACATTTTGACATCAATGTAAAATCAGAAGGTAAAAATAAAAAACGTATAGGAGAAACTTCCACAAAGGTAACTATAAAGATATGAGAAAATACTTAGCAAAGCTAGATTGGAATAACTTGCTGATGAATAAGACCACAATTGAATGTTGGAATATTCTAAAATATGAAATTGAGAGTATCATCGATAAATTTGTTCCCTTGAAAAAACAAGGAAAACGGTCTAGAAAGAAACACTTGTCAAAAGAAGCTATTAGAAAAATAGTGTTTAAGCAGACTATGTGGAGGGTTCATAGTCATACCAGAAAGGATGAAGACTATGCAAATTACAAAGAGGCACTAAATCTAGCTACAACTGAAATTAGAAAATCTAAAAGAACCTTTGAAAAAAAATTGGCAGGTAATATAAAAAATAAAAACAAGAGTTTCTATGCTTAAATAAGGAGTAAACAGTAAAGTTCGAGATAAGGTCAGACCACTGGAAAACAACAGTGGAAACATAATTTCAGACGGGTTTCAAATGGCAGAGGTCCTGAATGAGTATTTCAGCTCAGTTTTTACCACAGAAGATATCAGCTCACTTCCAGTTCCATTTAGTAAATTTGAGGGCAATAAATAAGAACATTTAGGGTAGTTATTTGTAACTTCTGAAATGATAGCAAAGAATATTAAGAAGATGAAAGATAATAAATCACCGGGAGTTGATGGGATACCACCAAAACTACTTAAGGAAATTGTTGAGCAAATTAGTAAACCACTTGCAAAATTGTTTAACTTGTCACTAGAAGAAGGAATACTTCCTTCAGAATGGAAAGAAGCAAACATTACACCACTATTTAAGAAGGGATCGAGGAACAAGCCAGAAAATTACAGACCAGTGAGTTTAACATCAGTTGTATGTAAATTACTCGAAACATTAATTAGAGACCACATGGTGGAATTCCTTGTAAAACATAAATTAATAAATACATCTCAACATGGGTTCCTAAAAGCAAGGCCATGTCTAACCAATCTCTAATGTTTTTTGGAAGAAATTACAAAGTAGGTAGATGACGGGTCACCAGTGGATGTTGTCTACTTATATTTTCAGAAAGCTTTCGATAAAGTGCCACACCAAAGATTGTTACTTAAACTAAAAGCCCATGGTATAGGTAATGATATAATCACCTGGATAGAAGAGTGGCTTACACACAGAAAACAGAGAGTAATAGTAGATGGTGAGATTTCAAACTGGAAATCTGTTTTGAGTGGGGTACCACAGGGATCAGTATTAGGCCCTATACTGTTTTTAATATATATAAATAATTTGGAAGATGACATATCTAGCAAAGTACTCAAATTTGCAGATGACACAAAAGTATTCAGAAAGGTTACTAAGGTTACTACTAAAGGTTACTACAGATAAACAAAGTTTACAGGATGATCTAAATAAATTAGTTAAATGGTCAGAAAAATGGCAAATGTTATTAAATTTTGGGAAGTGTAAATGTATACACATAGGACATGAAAACATGGACGAAGAATATAAAAAGGTGGATGCTGTACTAGGTAGAACCACACAAGAAAAGGACTTAGGAGTAACATTTAGTGCTGACATGAAAGTTTCAGAGCAATGTGGGATTGCTG
This sequence comes from Lamellibrachia columna, assembly GCA_963662155.1. Classification (NCBI taxonomy): domain Eukaryota; kingdom Metazoa; phylum Annelida; class Polychaeta; order Sabellida; family Siboglinidae; genus Lamellibrachia; species Lamellibrachia columna. The sequence goes on along the minus strand of OY759263.1, from coordinate 37,466,281 downwards.
CTTCGAAAGGAAATCAAATTCTAGGGCTAATTAGGAGAACTATCATGTATAAGGAGAAACAGCTAATTGTACCCCTGTACAAAGCAATAGTTAGACCACATGCGGAATTTGTATTCAAGCATGGTCGCCATATCGTAAAAAGGACATAGACAAGCTAGAAAGAATACAACGAAGAGCAACTAAAATGATTCTAGAATTGAGAGACCTTAGTTACGAAAGTCGCTTATTACAATGTGGTTTGACAACACTAGAGACCAGGAGACTTTAAAATAGTGAATGGTTATGAGGATGTTGACAGGAATATGTTCTTCAAACTTAAAGAAGGCAGTAAAACCAGAGGACAAAAAGCAGCATTAGTTAAGGAGCAGTGTAGGTTGGACATAAGAAAGTACTCTTTCTCACAGAGGGTGATAAATGAATGGAACAAACTGCCAAATGATTGTGTTAATGCTAGTAGTGTGAATATGTTTAAAAATAGAATTGACAGATATTTGGTAAGGGCGGGCTACACATAGATGAGAAAATTATTGGACTCTCGATAAGCCAATGGCTTCCTTGTCCACTTGCCATCTGGAACTTGTTGTTTGGGCTGGCAATCTTATTAAATCATGTTAAAAAATCTTGTTAAAGTGCCTGAGTTCCTGTAAACTGCCAAGCTGCACATGCTTTGTCAATGGCCTGGCATGCACCAACATGTGCAAGCTACAGACATGCAGAATTCAGAAGAACATTTCGCAGTTGAACCAGGTGACTAAAGGCCCATGGCATAGGTAATGATGTAATCAACTGGATAGAAAAGTGGCTTACACACAGAAAACAGAGAGTAATAGTAGATGTTGAGATTTCAAACTGGAAATCTGTTGGAGTGGGGTACCACAGGGATCAGTATTACGCCCTATACTGTTTTTAATATATATATATATATAAATGATTTGGAAGATGACATATCTAGCAAAGTACTGAAATTTGCAGATGACACAAAAGTATTCAGAAAGGTTACTAATGTTACAGATAAACAAAGTTTACAGGATGATCTAGATAAATTAGTTAAATGGTCAGAAAAATGGCAAATGTTATTAAATTTTAGGAAGTGTAAATGCATACACATAGGACATGGAAACATGGATGAAGAATATAAAATGGGGGATGCTGTTCTAGGTAGAACCACACAAGAAAAGGACTTTGGAGTAACATTTAGTGCTGACATGAAAGTTATAGTTAGACCACATTTGGAATATTGTATTCAAGCATGGAGGCCATATCGTAAAAAAGACATAGACAAGCTAGAAAGAAAACAATGAAGAGCAACTAAAATGATTCCAGAATTGAGAGACCTTAGTTATGAAAGCCGCTTATTACAATGTGGTTTGACAACACTAGAGACCAGGAGACTAAGATGAGACCAAATAGAAGTGTTTAAAATAGTGAACGGTTATGAGGATGTTGACAGGAATATGTTCTTCAAACTTAAAGAAGGCAGTAGAACCAGAGGACACAAAGCAGCATTAGTTAAGTTAGCAGTGTAGGTTGGACATGAGAAAGTACTCTTTCTCACAGAGGGTGATAAATGAATGGAACAAACTGCCAAATGATTGTGTTAATGCTAGTAGTGTGAATATGTTTAAAAATATAATTGACAGGTATCTGATAAGGGTGGGCTACATATAGATGAGAAAATTATTGGACTCTTGATAAGCCAATGGCTTCCTTGTCCACTTGCCATCTGGAACTTGTCGTTTGGGATGGCAATCTTGTTAAATCTTGTTAAAAAAACAGTATTCTAACCTTAAATATTTCTAACAGTTTGTTTTTCAAATTATTTGATCTGCCAAAAATACACATTGCACCACAATGAATTGCACTACATACTATATAAATTTCTAATTAAAAGTAGTAATTGATGTACATTGACATAGCCAGTGAGTCACTTTGCCAAATGTCAAGGAACAATTACCTCTCAACAAGAAGAGGTATCTCTTGAGAATGTTAATGCTAATCTTTTCATCTTTTAAAATTAGCACTTTGCCACCTACCTTCTCACCAACCCACACACATATCTTTAAACAGTTCGCGTTCTCAACAAATACAACAACTCTGCACTAATGTTTAATTAAGTTACAATTTATTTTCACTACAAAGAGGTGTTTGTGTGTTGTCATTAAGTTGGGAAGAGTTTGCTGGTCAAATATGGCAGTTTTCATTGTTTAACATCACCATCAAACTACAGTAAAGATAATATTTGTATTACTGTAAAATGTACACACAAATATAGTTTTTACATAATTACTGGCTTTTTAATTATGTCAGTAATACAGTACAGAAATGATTAGACATTTGTGATGGGAAATACAACTGAAATGTGTTGAATTACTTACACATCTGCCAGCCATCGTAAAGAATGCAGCCGAGATGAAAGTGAAGTAGTAACCGGGGTAATAACCATGCCACAGTGCACTGAGCAGATAGGTAAGTAGAGTGGGGTAAACAGGGGCACGGTCGTAACAGATGCGTCGCAGCCAGATTCCAGTCTGTATGTTCCAGTTGTCAATCAACACCTTTAAACTGGTTGCTGTCTGAAACAAGTCAACCAAGGCTGGGCCACGTGACAACTACTCAATCATGTCATACACATATTACAAGAGTGCTGCATCTTGATTTGGCTACTAAACAGAAAGCTGAAAAGTTGCATAAGATGCTCTGTCTAATACTGGTTAGTTATAAAAAGAATACGTTTAGTATTGTTGGCATTCAGCTAAAATTTCTTGTCTGAAAATATACAATACCAATCATTGCTTTGTTCACCACAAATGCATGTTCATTTAAAGTACTTTATGTAATGCAAGTTTTGTTAAGTCGTGTTATATACTAATTTTATAATTTTTACAATTTCATTACACAACATATTGTCATTACATCTGGACATATGTGAGTTGCTGGAAGGTTGCAGCCATTTATGTTAATCCTGCAATGTTTCTTCCATAGAAGTAAGGTGGCTACAAGCTTTCAGCAATCTACATGGAACTACAACTTACCTCAATTTTCATGATGTTCACATTTGTTATAAGATCCCACCTAGCCTTTCCATTCTCGTAGCCATTGAAGCCAAACCCTGCAGCGTTGTTGACTGCCTCTCCTGTCACACAGCAATAACCAAGTTAAACCATAACAGAAGAAAATGCTCTGATAGGTGAACATTCTCTCAAAGTGTTTGTATCTTTCCTCCTGTCTCCACAATTACATATTAACAAAATAAACATTTATATTTTGCTTAATAAAAAAGTCTTCAATGGTTGAAATCAGACCAAATGAACACTACTGAAAGATCGATAAAACACGTTTAACCTGTGCTGTACCCAGTGTGACATTGGTTGCTTCCGTCAGTAACACATGTAACCTGTGCTCTACCCAGTGTGACATTGGATGCTTCTGTCAGTAACATGTGTAACCTGTGCTCTACCCAGTGCGACATTGGTTGCATCTGTTAGTAACACAGGTTACTTGTGCTCTACCCAGTGTGACATTGGTTGCTTCTGTCAGTAACACGTGTAACCTGTGCTCTACCCAGTGTGACATTGGTTGCTTCTGTCAGTAAAATGTGTAACCTGTGCTCTACCCAGTGTGACATTGGTTGCTTCTGTCAGTAACACGTGTAACCTGTGCTCTACCCAGTGTGACATTGGTTGCTTCTGTCAGTAACGTGTAACCAGTGCTCTACCCAGTGTGACATTGGTTGCTTATGCCAGTAACGTGTAACCAGTGCTCTACCCAGTGTGTCATTGGTTGCTTCTGTCAGTATCATGTGTAACCTGTGCTCTACCAAATGTGTCGTTGGTTGCTTCTGTCAGTATCATGTGTAACCTGTGCTCTACCCAGTGTGACATTGGTTGCTTCTGTCAGTAAAACGTGTAACCTGTGCTCTACCCAGTGTGTCATTGGTTGCTTCTGTCAGTATCATGTGTAACCTGTGCTCTACCCAGTGTGACATTGGTTGCTTCTGTCAGTAAAACGTGTAATCTGTGCTCTACCCAGTGTGACATTGGTTGCTTCTGTCGGTAATATGTGTAACCTGTGCTCTACCCAGTGTGACATTGGTGGCTTTTGTCAGTAACATGTGTAACCTGTGCTCTACCCAGTGTGACATTGGTTGCTTCTGTCAGTAACACATGTAATCTGTGCTCTACCCCGTGTGTCATTGGTTGCTTCTATCAGTATCATGTGTAACCTGTGCTCTACCCAGTGTGACATTGGTTGCTTCTGTCAGTAAAACGTGTAACCTGTGCTCTACTCAGTGTGTCATTGGTTGCTTCTGTCAGTATCATGTGTAACCTGTGCTCTACCCAGTGTGACATTGGTTGCTTCTGTCAGTAAAACGTGTAATCTGTGCTCTACCCAGTGTGTCATTGGTTGCTTCTGTCAGTATCATGTGTAACCTGTGCCCTACCCAGTGTGACATTGGTTGCTTCTGTCAGTAAAACATGTAACCTGTGCTCTACCCAGTGTGTCATTGGTTGCTTCTATCAGTATCATGTGTAACCTGTGCTCTACCCAGTGTGACATTGGTTGCTTCTGTCAGTAAAACGTGTAACCTATGCTCTACCCAGTGTGTCATTGGTTGCTTCTGTCAGTATCATGTGTAACCTGTGCTCTACCCAGTGTGACATTGGTTGCTTCTGCCAGTAAAACGTGTAATCTGTGCTCTACCCAGTGTGACATTGGTTGCTTCTGTCGGTAATATGTGTAACCTGTGCTCTACCCAGTGTGACATTGGTTGCTTCTGTCAGTAAAACGTGTAACCTGTGCTCTACCCAGTGTGTCATTGGTTGCTTGTGTCAGTATCATGTGTAACCTGTGCTCTACCCAGTGTGACATTGGTTGCTTCTGTCAGTAAAACGTGTAACCTGTGCTCTACCCAGTGTGTCATTGGTTGCTTCTGTCAGTATCATGTGTAAACTGTGCTCTACCCAGTGTGACATTGGTTGCTTCTGTCGGTAATATGTGTAATCTGTGCTCTACCCAGTGTGACATTGGTGCCTTTTGTCAGTAACATGTGTAACCTGTGCTCTACCCAGTGTGACATTGGTTGCTTCTGTCAGTAAAACGTGTAACCTGTGCTCTACTCAGTGTGTCATTGGTTGCTTCTGTCAGTATCATGTGTAACCTGTGCTCTACCCAGTGTGACATTGGTTGCTTCTGTCAGTAAAACGTGTAATCTGTGCTCTACCCAGTGTGTCATTGGTTGCTTCTGTCAGTATCATGTGTAACCTGTGCCCTACCCTGTGTGACATTGGTTGCTTCTGTCAGTAAAATGTGTAACCTGTGCTCTACCCAGTGTGACATTGGTTGCTTCTGTCAGTAACACGTGTAACCTGTGCTCTACCCAGTGTGACATTGGTTGCTTCTGTCAGTAACGTGTAACCAGTGCTCTACCCAGTGTGTCATTGGTTGCTTCTGTCAATATCATGTGTAACCTGTGCTCTACCCAGTGTGACATTGGTTGCTTCTGTCAGTAAAACGTGTAATCTGTGCTCTACCCAGTGTGACATTGGTTGCTTCTGTCAGTAATATGTGTAACCTGTGCTCTACCCAGTGTGACATTGGTTGCTTCTGTCAGTAAAACGTGTAACCTGTGCTCTACCCAGTGTGTCATTGGTTGCTTCTGTCACTATCATGTGTAACCTGTGCTCTTCCCAGTGTGACACTGGTTGCATCTGTCAGTAAAACGTGTAACCTGTGCTCTACCCAGTGTGTCATTGGTTGCTTCTGTCAGTATCATGTGTAACCTGTGCTCTACCCAGTGTGACATTGGCTGCTTCTGTCAGTAACACATGTAATCTGTGCTCTACCCAGTGTGACATTAGTTGCTTCTGCCAGTAACACATGTAACCTGTGCTCTATCCAGTGTGTCATTGGTTGTTTCTGTCAGTAACATGTGTAAGCTGTGCTCTACCCAGTGTGACATTGGTTGCTTCTGTCAGTAAAACGTGTAATCTGTGCTCTACCCAATGTGACATTGGTTGCTTCTGTCAGTAAAACGTGTAACCTGTGCTCTACCCAATGTGACATTGGTTGCTTCTGTCAGTAACACATGTAACCTGTGCTCTACCCAGTGTGTCATTGGTTGCTTTTGTCAGTAACATGTAACCATTGCTCTACCCAGTGTGTCATTGGTTGCCTCTGTCAGTATCATGTGTAACCTGTGCTCTACCCAGTGTGACATTGGTTGCTTCTTTCAGTAAAACGTGTAACCTGTGCTCTACCCAGTGTGACATTGGTTGCTTCTGTCAGTAACACATGTAACCTGTGCTCTACCCAGTGTGACATTGGTTGCTTCTGTCAGTAACGTGTAACCAGTGCTCTACCCAGTGTGACATTGGTGGCTTCTGTCAGTAACACATGTAACCTGTGCTCTACCCAGTGTGACATTGGTGGCTTCTGTCAGTAACACAGGTAACATGTGCTCTACCCACTGTAACATTGGTTGCTTCTGTCAGTAACATGTGTAACCTGTGCTCTACCCAGTGTGACATTGGTTGCTTCTGTCAGTAACACATGTAACCTATGCTCTACCCAGTGTGACATCGGTTGCTTCTGTCAGTAAAACATGTAACATGTGGTCTACCCAGTGTGACATTGGTTGCTTCTGTCAGTAACACATGTAACATGTGCTCTACCCAGTGCGACATTGGTTGCTTCTGTCAGTAACATGTGTAACCTGTGCTCTACCCAGTGTCATTGGTTGCTTCTGTCAGTAACACCTGTAACCTGTGCTCTACCCAGTGTGACATTGGTTGCTTCTGTCATTAACATGTGTAACATGTGCTCTACCCAGTGTGACATTGGTTGCTTCTGTCAGTAACATGTGTAACCTGTGCTCTACCCCGTGCACTGAAAGACACACCCACCTAGCTTCCATCCAAAGTAGTATCTTCCTTTGGCGAGAGTGATAGAGATCATGACGTAAAACACCCGGTATGCAAAACTGTAATTATTTATGTGATGTGGATCTGAAACATAACCAACATTGCATGAACCTCAGAAGCATGTTTGTGGCAGTATTAGAGTGGACTCGCCGAACAGAATCACTTTGATTCCAGAGCAATGTTATTCTACTAAGCAGCTGATTCACCTAAGCATTGCATTTTAACTTAGCAGGAATAGTGATTAATTCCGTCCCAGCCAATCTTTATATTAACACACTAACTAATGGGGCAGTCTGGCAGTATCTACTCCCAGGCACCTACATTGCTGGCCTCTTTCTATGTTCCTTCACCTCCTCACATCAGTGGCTTCTGATCCTACCAACTGGCGATGATAACATTCACTCATTAATTAACTCATAATGTGCATTTGTCACTATCCTAGGGACTCTTTGTGTAATGGCGGATGGATCGTAAATGTGGTCTACCAATGGCCTCTGATCTATTTAACAAACCACAAAGGCAGTTATTTTAACTTATTTATTATACTGTTTTTCTTCTTGATGGACAAAGTTGAAAACAGTAGCCAAATTGTGGCTGAATTGAGTGTGAACCATTCTCCAGATGCCATAACCATGACCCCACTATCTATATATTAATACACTAACTTTGGGGGCAGTCTGGCAGAATATCCTAACAGGCGCCGACATCCACTCGCCTCTTTCTGTTCCTTTGCCTCCTTGTACCAGTGGCCACTGATGTACCAATTGGTGATGATAAAATTCACTCATAAATTAACTCATAACACTCATTTATCACTGTCCTAGGGACTCTTTATGAGGATAGTGGCGGACAGATCATAGATGTGGTATGTGGCCAACAAAAGCCACAGAGTGGTTCAACACTCAAATAGCTCAATGTGTCCATCTTTGTCCAACAGGTAGAAAATAACTCTAAGCAACAAAAGCCACAGAGTGGTTCAACACTCAAATAGTTCATTGTGTCCATCTTTGTCCAACAGGTAGAAAATAACTCTAAATAATTACCTTCATGTTTGTTTAATGAGTGAATTTTTCCCCAATTAATATCACATCAGATATGTTGATAAAGTTAATGTTTTCTTTACTAAGTAATTAGATTTTTCATTTGATGGTAACGTACAAACATTTTGCAAGAATCCTAAGAAATATTACAATGGCAGCTTATTTGAGTGGGTGTGAGCTAGTATATTTGATTCTACTAAACAGCTGATTCTGTTACCCACGATTATGTTAAGCAAAGTCTACTGTATAAAGAAAAAATATATACAATTTGTTAACAGTCATTTTAACTTAAGTTTTTATTGGTGTAAAATAAATGTCACAAATGGCAAACTTATCATTTAATTAGACAGAAAATAAGGTTTCTGTTTACGATTGGAATGATGGAATTGTTGATGTAAAAGGATGTGCAAATGCATGTGATATTATTTACCTGCATTCTTCTCTGGTAAGAACATTGGATGAAGAGTGAATGTGATGGCAATGGATCCTGCAGCCACCAGTAACTTGTTTATGACAACTTCCTGAAATAGATGTTAGCTTCATCACATACACCCCTGTACACATATATGAAGAACATCTACATCACCTCAACAACTGGGCACTGTTTCACTAAGATAAAGAGCTCATAAGGAAAAGCTATCATTAAACTGAATCCATCACTAAATTTAAAGAGCATTTTCAAAATGCATTTCATTAAGATGCTCTTTAAATCCATCTTTAAATCCAGCATTAATTCCAATATATTGAAAAGTTATTAAAAGGGGGCTGAAGAAACATTCCATCAACCACTTATAAACTAAATTAGACTTTTTTGTTCGCTGGGTGAAGAACCAAAATATAATATTATAAATGGCACTGCAGTGTCACAGAGGACATTATTTCTGTGAAACACCAGACCACTATTATCAACTTAACTAGACCACTATATAAACTTTATATTTATGCTTATTTACGTTAGATAATTTGAACGTAAATTTTCTTGACAGGCTCTGTAAACTTAAGTATTGAAGTCATTACTGTTGTCTTCCTGTTAAAACGAAGACACAGCAGTTTTCAGGCTTGTTTGTCTGGAGTGTTTACATGCATAATTAACCATGTGCATACTTGTTTGCTAATATTATGTATGTTATTTTTTTATAGACATCGCAAGTAATTTTTTCAAAGCATGATTAATTAGTTAATCAAAGAGGCTGATGAATGACGAAATAGAAATATATTCAGGATGGAAATTAACTTTGAGCTACCTTCCACACTTTCTACTTTGACGGACACAATTACTTTTGAAGTGACAGTAAATTTCAAACTCTTTTTCCAGTAAATATGTCTCAAAACTCTGATGCGTTCTCATTTATTTGTTGCTACTGACAGCTTATTTTTATTGATTCAACTAGATATATTTTTTGGAGGGCACTGGAAGAATAAATAACATTTAGATTATACTATTTTGTAGGTGACATGTTACAAATCCATTGCCTGAAAACACACATCCCAAGAACTAAAATCGTTTTTTTACTGACAACAAATTTGAGCTGTGTAATAAAGTTGTCTGTGCTGTGTCTTTGTCTGTTAGACTGGACATCTGTCTGGCAAATAAACTAATTCATCAGCATTTACACAACAACTGAAGCGAATAAATCATACATAGTCTGTGAATAAAATGTTTACATTAGCATATTCTGACTCATTTGTAAATTGGAAGTCTACCTGTTGTCTTGATGAGAAGTGGATTTACATGAAATACATGCAACTTGTCACAGATATGAGATTGTGTGAGTTTGTATAGAATTAGCTTGTTTACTTTAGTCACCTAGCGATTGAACTTGGTGACTGAGTCGTGCTAGCGGCGCTGAATAGTGACCAATGGCAAACCAAGATTTCGGAAAATTGTTTGTTACAACCAATTAACAGGTAAATGAAATGTCATGTTTGGTATCATTGGAAAACTTGTTGTTTACTGATATTGTTTATCCTTGTTAGCATTTAATTACGGTGGAGAACAAATATCTTGAGATATAGCAGACATGTGTTGGTGACAGCATACTGGTTAGGTAAATATGTTTACGTTCTCATCTTCGACAATGAGTTGAGATAGAGGTAAAGTTGTAAAGTGCTTTTTCTGTTACAAATCTTGTACGACATGCATTTTGGTGTACATGATCATTATGTGTGTATTGTCTAGATTCTTATGATATAGATTTTGTGTAGGATATTATTTGATTTGAATGTTTGATACTAGGGTGTTTTGATGTACCTATTACGTAACTTTTCACATGTCAACTTGCTAGTTGTATAGGCATTAGGCAACTAAACCTTTCCGTGGTCTATGTGAGTTATGTATGCACTAAAATGATTGGTTGATTTATTATGAGACGACAACTGTTATTGGTGATAGAAGAAGTACAAAACAGCTGACAACAGATGTTTTGGGCAGACAATTGAGATAAATCAGACATCTCAGACGTCTGATTGTTCATGAAGTGAATCACCCTGTGAATCAATATATTGTCTAAGAGACATGGAAATGTGAAGCACTGTTCGTTTGAACAGAATACATTCACCGAGTAAGGTAATGTGATTATACCCACGTCTCGTGTTGGGAGTTTCAACGTGCAAGGACAATAATTGTTGGTGCATTATTCTTGATTCAAGATTATTATTGTCGATTATGCATCGGTGAACCTTAATACATCGATTGCCTCTTTGAGAACTATTCGTTGTCCGGACTGGGCAATGACTGCCTGCAAAAAGACGCACTTGTGATTCCTCCATTGACACTCCATTATCTACGCTTGACTGCACTCACCTGGCCACACTCTACGCTTGACTGCACTCACCTGGCCACGCTCTACGCTTGACTGCACTCACCTGGACACATTCTACACTTAACTGCACTTTCCAGGGCATGCTTGATTGCATTCACTGTGACTAGCTTGGCACCACTCTTGCTGGAACTGTCTATGCTAGAAGCGACGCCAGCAAGTTCGTAAGAGACTTTGAATTATTATATAAACTGTGATTTGATAGCGTTGAATAATATTGGATGTTGGTAGATTGTAATTTTAGTCAGCATACTTGATTTGAGATTATTTACTAGACTATTAATTTTGATATTAAACGGGAAATCTGTTACATATACCCGTTGTTGATTTACTTGTAGTTGTACGAATATACACACACTGAACCATAACGAGCATGTCCACTGGCTTACTGCATTATCCCAGCCAAACTATAAATCTATGACACAACTTTTAAGTTGTCTGCCCACATCGACTTGTAAACTGCAGATTATTGACTGCTGTGTTTCATAGGCATTTGTGGACTGGGTTTTCTTTTCACATCTAAGGTTCAGTGAATGTTTTACCAAACAGTGTCACTTTATGACACCTACCTTAGGAGATGGGCCCAGGGGGGAATGGCGCTCCTGTGCATTCTAAAACATAAAAGAGAAAGATGTCATAATATGTAGTCTCCATGGTAACGTGAAAACTAACTCCATAGCTTCACATTACATAACATAATTAACATGTGAGTCGGTCTTCTGTGGTATGATTGCCATGTGACATAGAAGGGTTGACCAGTTATACCAGCTACACAAGGTGTTGTCACATCTTATTGTGATGTCATAATGAACACACAGTTTGAACATGCCATGTCATAATGAACACACAGTTTGAACACACAGTTTGAACACACAGTTTGAACACACAGTTTGAACATGCCATGTCATAATGAACACACAGTTTGAACACACAGTTTGAACACACAGTTTGAACACACAGTTTGAACATGCCATGCAACTATATTTTGCCAGGGAAGGAACACAAGGACTAATGTCATAATGTCATAAGAATATGCAGCACAACAAAGGAAGGCACCTAACAATATGAAATATGTAAGGGAGGCCAACTTGTTAGTGGCAATGATTACGAGAAGTAGGAGACCTCATCCATGTCTTCCAGCTTGTGCAGATGGGTGCCGTCTACAAATGTAATGTAGTCATTGAAGAAAGACTGTGGGCCGACGAGAAGGCCTTGGAAGTTGAACAGGTAGCTGCAGAACTCAAGCAAACTGGGCATCCTCCTAGAACATACAAGTCACAACTGCAGGTAGTCATCAGTTGTACCTGGCATCCTTCTAAAACACACAAGTCACAACTGCAGGTACTCATCAGTTGTACCCAGCATCCTCCTAGAACACACAAGTCATAACTGCAGGTAGTCATCCGTTGTACCCAGCATCCTCCTAGAACACACAAGTCACAACTGCAGGTAGTCATCCGTTGTACCCAGCATCCTCCTAGAACACACAAGTCACAACTGCAGGTAGTCATCCGTTGTACCCAGCATCCTCCTAGAACACACAAGTCACAACTGCAGGTAGCCATCCGTTGTAATCATCATCCTCCTAGAACACACAAGTCACAACTGCAGGTAGTCATCCGTTGTACCCAGCATCCTCCTAGAACACACAAGTCACAACTGCAGGTAGCCATCCGTTGTAATCATCATCCTCCTAGAACACACAAGTCACAACTGCAGGTAGTCATCCGTTGTACCCAGCATCCTCCTAGAACACACAAGTCACAACTGCAGGTAGCCATCCGTTGTAATCATCATCCTCCTAGAACACACAAGTCACAATGTTTCGGAACACCAATCTGGCACTGGAAGGTGTAACACCTGAAGTAGGTTTTGTCACATAATTCTATCCAACTTTGATTCATTTGATATATGGCATGCTACATTAACAATGTATTATATTATTAATGTTTTACACTTATAACGTTTCTTTCAATATGACGTATTACTTCTGCGACTTCTTACGATACAGGAATATGGCAAATTCTACCCAAGACCATTTAACAAAATTATTTTAACTATTTCTAACAACTTCTCACTCACATTACAACTCTTAGAAATAACTAATTTTATTTTGCCAGGCAATTGTAAAGAAATGATGAGGCAGGAAGAAAACTAGGTTAACACAGCCAAGGCCCTGTCAAAAGACTCACAAAAAGAAGGTTATACTTAAAGCTGGGGACATACTACAGACCTGACAGCTTGCTGTTTCTGGTCAGCCGATAGACATGATTCATCTTTGTAAAGGCCATCGTGTACACTGAATGCAAGACTGGTCAGTTTCTGTGTGAACACCATCAGGGGCCTGAAATGACAGCAGTCAAGAACACCTACACACACACAGACAATGCTGGTCAAGAACACCTACACACACACAGACAACGCTGGTCAAGAACACCTACACACACACAGACAACGCTGGTCAAGAACACCTACACACACACAGACAACGCTGGTCAAGAACACCTACACACACACACACACAACACTGGTCAAGAACACCTACACACACACAGACAACGCTGGTCAAGAACACCTACACACACACAGACAACGCTGGTCAAGAACACCTACACACATTCAGACAATGTGGTCAAGAACACCTAGACACAAAGACAATGCTGGTCAAGAACACCTACACACACATAGAGACAACGTTGGTCAAGAACACATACACATTCAGACAACGCTGGTCAAGAACACCTACACACACACACACACACAGACAACGCTGGTCAAGAACACCTACAAACATACAGACAACCCTGTTCTAAAACACCTACACACATACAGACAATGCTGGTCAAGAACACCTAAACACACACAGACAATGTTGCAGCACTGACAGTTCTACAATGCGTACTTTGACTGCACAGTGTAGCAGAATACAAAATAATATCAGCATTTATACTGTACCACATATCACACACACATGCACACACATATATTACACACTAAAACATAACTTAAAGCAAGAATTAACCCAAACTAATCAATGTCATAGAATAGATGTTAAATAGATGTTGGAGCTTGAGCTATAAAACCAGTGAGAGGTTGTCTTGCTGGTGTCACCTAGGTGATAGGCCCTGTCTTGCTGGTGTCACCTAGGTGAGAGGCCCTGTCTTGCCTGTGTCACCTAGGTTAAAGTCCCTGTCTTGCTGGTGTCACCTAGGCGAGAGGCCCTGTCTTGCTGGTGTCACCTAGGTGAGAGGCCCTGTCTTGCTGGTGTCACTTAGTTAGGTGATAGGTTCTGTCTTGCTGGTGTCACCTAGGTGAGAGACCCTGTCTTGCCGGTTTCACCTAGGTGAGAGGCCCTATCTTGCTGGTGTCACCTAGGCGAGAGGCCCTGTGTTACTGGTGTCACTTAGTTAGGTGATAGGTTCTGTCTTGCTGGTGTCACCTAGGTGAGAGACCCTGTCTTGCCGGTTTCACCTAGGCGAGAGGCCCTATCTTGCTGGTGTCACCTAGGCGAGAGGCCCTGTCTTACTGGTGTCACTTAGTTAGGTGATAGGTTCTGTCTTGCTGGTGTCACCTAGGCGAGAGGCCCTACCTTGCTGGTGTCACCTAGGCGAGAGGCCCTGTCTTGCTGGTGTCACTTAGTTAGATGATAGGTTCTGTCTTGCTGGTGTCACCTAGGTGAGAGACCCTGTCTTGCCAGTGTCACCTAGGCGAGAGGCCCTACCTTGCTGGTGTCACCTAGGCGAGCGGCCCTATCTTGCTGGTGTCAACTAGGTGAGAGGCCCTATCTTGCTGGTGTCACCTAGGTTAGAGGCCCTGTCTCGCTGGTGTCACCTAGATGAGAGGCCCTATCTTGCTGGCGTCAGCTAGGTGAGAAGCTGTCTTGCCAGTGTCACCTAGGTGAGAGGCCCTATCTTGCTGGTGTCACCTATGTGAGAGACTGTCTTGCTGGTGTCCTCTAGGTGAAAGGCCCTGCCATGCTGGTGTCACCTAGGTGAAAGGCCCTGCCATGCTGGTGTCACCTAGGTGAAAGGCCCTGCCATGCTGGTGTCCTCTAGGTGAAAGGCCCTGCCATGCTGGTGTCCTCTAGGTGAAAGGCCCTGCCATGCTGGTGTCCTCTAGGTGAAAGGCCCTGCCATGCTGATGTCCTCTAGGTGAAAGGCCCTGCCATGCTGGTGTCACCTAGGTGAAAGGCCCTGCCATGCTGGTGTCACCTAGGTGAAAGGCCCTGCCATGCTGGTGTCACCTAGGTGAAAGGCCCTGCCATGCTGGTGTCACCTAGGTGAGATATTCTTGTTGGTGTCTTGCTGGTGTCACCTAGTACAGAATGAGTAAGCTAAGAGTAATCTAAGTTGTGTCTACCTGGTGGTACTTACCCTGTGACGTCCAGCGTGTAACCCCCATAGTCATACATGATCCGAAGAAAGTGCATAACTGACAGGTAGCCAAGGGCAGCCAGAAGTACACCGCTAGGAAGAAATTAACAACTTTTTAATGAACCATGTTAATATAAAATCACAAATATAACTATCTGTAAGGGGCTGTTCACAATTGTTGATATTTACACAAAGCTTACTAAAGGGGGGTCAAGGCCCATCAATATGATCAATATGACCACTGTCTTGTGCATCGTGCAGTGCCACGCAGTGAACTCTTACAGAACTACTATTATTTCAAATTGCTTAACCATTCACCATGTGACATTATTACATCAATGTTTTAAATTGCATAACCATTCACCATGTGACATTGTTACATAAATGTTTTAAATTGCTTAACCATTCACCATGTGACATTGTTACATCAATGTTTTAAATTGCATAACCATTCACCATGTGACATTGTTACATCAATGTTTTTAAATCTGGAAAAATATCAACAGTACTAATTCTGGGCTGAGAATTAGCACATTTTGTACGAATAAATAAATATCAACAACTGTAAATGGCCTCTAACTGAATATGTTACGCATTTAATAATATCCAATTATGGTGGATACTGGGCAGGTTTGATTTTTTGCAAAATTAATTTGAAATGAGATTAGCGTAAATATTTATTTGAGGAGGGACCTTTTATTCGTGTAGAATATTATGCATATGCCAACCATTGTGTGAGAATCATTGGCCAGTTTATCTTAAAACCTTAAGCTTAAAACCGCTATTACTACTAAAACTAAAAAAGTATAGAATAGCTGCCCCAGCACAATGTTTTAATTTTCAGGTAGCACCATTTTCCTATTGACTAAAATGGTCAAATGCTACCATGCACACATTAGCGTCTTGCCAATGGCAAAACCGCATACACAATTTTTCATATATATGGTGTCTTATATTTGGTTAGTGTAATATCAGAATGTTGGGATTACTTCATTAATGTAGCTATAATAAAGAACACACAAACAGAAAGTGTAAACAATTGGGCAACTTTGATACATTTCATCGGGTAACCATTTCAATCAGTATCGGGTAACAATATCAATCCATATCAGGTAACCATATGAATCCATATTGGGTAACCATATGAATCCATATTGGGTAACCATATGAATCCATATCGGGTAACCATATTAATCTATATCGGGTAACCATATGAATCCATATCGGGTAACCATATCAATCCATACCGTGTAATCATATCAATCTATATCGGGTAACTATATCAATCCATATCGGGTAACCATATCAATCTATATCGGGTAACCATATCAATCCATATCGGGTAACCATATCAATCCATATTGGTTAACCATATCAATCTATATCAGGTAACCATATCAATACATATCGGGTAACCATATCAATCTATATCGGGGAACCATATCAATCCAACTAGCCCAAAATGCATTACATCTTACTTGTCCGATGAGTGCGACGACAGAGACGAATGGACACTGGAATATAATTTAAGTGTAGCAACTGTTTTCATACAAAAATATTTATATAAGTACCAACAAACTTACCTATGAAGAAACGTAGTTGGGACAAATCGCATAATTAAGTAACAGCTACCAGCTTGTGCAAACAGGTGACACATCTGTCTGCAAAATAATAACAGTTATAAAATTAGCAATGTGTATATAGCATGACATGTTTTCATGTTTGCAAATTAATTTTATGAGCAATTCCTGACAGGAATATCAACAATAATATAACATAAGATGAATAGAATGTTCTTTGACAAAACAATGATGGTACTACCACACACTGTCGTCATCTGGCATGGACTGTTGTACTGCACAACACATTTAGGATCAATTCTCATGCAATTTTAAGTCTTAGCAAACATCATAAAATACTATACAGACACGACAAAACAGTCATTTAGGATCAATTCTCATGCAATTTTAAGTCTTAGCAAACATCATAAAATACTATACAGACACGACAAAACAGTCATATATGGGAATTGGTAAGGCGTATATTTAATAATCATAAAGTTCTCTTTGTCAACAAATACTGTGGAAGAGATAAAGAGCAGCTCCAACTTACTTGCCAAAGCAGAAGAAGCCCAGACTTAGACCAGCCATAACAGCAAACACATGACGAATGGTGTTGCCTACTTTATGTGCAGGCAAAGCATTCCGATAAATGATTGATAGTACTAGGGCAGTTAGCATTCCCACCACAAAGTTGAGCTGCAACACAGATATGACAACTTTTCAAGACCCGTGAGTTTGAGAAGCAAGGGTTTGGAGCGGCCATGGGGCACAGATATGATAGAATCATTGTACCAAAAGATTTAAGACAAAAGTTTGAAAATGACAAAACTACATAAAATGATAAATGTTAAATTTCTGTCTTTGTGTGTGTGCGTGCGTGCATGCGTGCGTGCGTGCATGCAAGCATTTATATAAAGTAAACTTGTAGTTGCATGTTCTCTATAGGTTTCAAAATCATTTGTCTATCCACTGGTACACAATTTCAAAATATGGGAATATTTTTTCAACAGTTTCTAGAAAAGAAAGTAAAGATTTAACAAGATTTGCCATCCAAGCCAAAGGCACAGATGGCAAGTGGACAAGGAAGCCATTGGCTTATCGAGAGTCCAACAATGTTCATCTACTTATAGCCCGCCCTCCTGAGATGTGTCAACCTTGTTTTTAAACATATTCACGCTGCTAGCAGTTACACAATCTGTAGACAATTTGTTCCATTCATTTATTGTCCTCTGTGAGAACGAGTGCTTCCTGATGTCCAATCTACATTGATCCTTTACTAATTTTACCTCATGTCCTCTAGTTCTGTTATCCTTCTTGAGTGAGAAAGAGTAGTGATGTATAATCATACAGCACTCTCTAATGGATTTTGTTGTCATAAATGCTTATTATGTTTTTATGAGACCCTAATTTACTTCATGAGAGAACTTAATGTTCTTGGAGAGTGTAGATCAGATCATCATCTTGGGACAAAGTAATCGGATCAATGACATTTGGTCAAGACATTTGGTCATATAATGCAGAGCGAGACATTTGGTCACATAATGCAGAGCGAGACATTTGGTCATAATTTTATTATAGTAATCACAACTAAGCATTTTTATGTATATAATGCTCTCTAGAAAGTTAGATATATACTCTAACTAGTGCTATATGAGAATTGTTTATGGCTTGCTGAAAGGTTGAGAATACTTTGTTATCACATAAAAGATGTGTAACATTTTACAAAAGAAAACTGAAATTAGATGATTACAATGTTAATAAAATCCATTAGATTCATAATAATAAATCCATCATAATCATAAAAGCAATTGTGATTAAGTACTTTGTCAATCAAAAGTACTTGAACTAGTATGTTCATTTAAAAGTACTGGTGCCCAGCCCTGATGCCTGGCACTAACCTTGTTATACATGTATGTATCCTGTGATCATTTCACCAAGAAGCAGAAGTATTCCACAAATAATTTATTTTGGTACATTCATCTGTCAATTGTAGACACTTTCATTCCATAGTCTAGAGTAGGGCGTTGTAATTTGGCAATAGAGCACTGGACTATCGATCGAGTGGCCTGGGGTTCCAGTCCTCCTACTGCCATTTCGAAGTTTCATTCATTGTCAGTGTCTTTCAGATAAGATGAGACACTAAAATACTATAAAATATTATAGTAAAAGCTGTTGGTCCTTTCTACCTGGTGTACATGCCATGGGAAGAAAAATACTCCACAGTGAAATGGAAAACAACCTGTTTTGGACTCGCATAGCTGGTGGTCTCAATCTATAAAAACACTGGTATTTTTCTAGAATCCAGGCCCACCTCATTTTCGCCATTATAATGATGTAATATGTACAACAATCATGTACAGTGGTCAAATGCATAGTAATCAGATCTGGGGTATAACACATTGCAATGTAATATATTACTACTACCGGTATTTACTTTTCGTTCTACTACTATTACTATTACATGCTGATGGCAATGTAACACATTACTATTACATGATAATGGCAATGTAACATATTACTATTACATGCTGGTGGCAATGTAACATATTACTTTTACATGCTGATGGCAATGTAACATATTGCTATTACTAGGTTTTTTAAGGCCTCTCATACAGGCAAAAATGCCTGTATGAAATTGCCCATATGAGATTTTCATGGACCTTCAATTTTAATATATAATATTAAAAGTAAACTAAGAAAAGAATAACTTCATCTGCCAATAATAATAATCATAATTAGTCTTCAAACTTTCCTGGCCCAGCAGCCCAAAATGCCCAACCCTGTATTTGTGCATAGCTGCCACCCTACCGACTTTTGTTTTTCAAAGCTGTCATTCAGCTATTTATAACCGAATCGGGTTCAAATATTCAACAGAGCAAGACACGATAATGAAGCAACCACATTGCGTTGCCATTTTAACATAATATCATCTGTTATCAGTTTGACCTTTTCTTTGTTTATTTCAATTGCATTATGTTACTATGATCATATTGCTGAGCAAATTTTTTTTTAAAGAGTCTTTCGAGTGTTGGTTTTTATGTAATTTTGAATTGACACAAAAATATTCCAGTCACAATTCACAAAACACAATTAATTGGTAGCCATCTTGAAAATGTAAATTTTTATGTTTTCATGCACGTTGACCAAAATGTGCATAATAGTGAAAAGTGTCCATCAGAATTGGATAATTGTGGGACAAAACTAACAAACATGACTACATCTGCTTCTCAGGGTTGATTATGTTTCTTCATTATATCACCAACTGGTTTAGTGTATATGCAGTACAGTTTCGGTCCCAACACGAATGCTTGTGGCACACCGCAGCATAGATGTACGTTGAACAAAGTTGCGGGGCCAACAGAGACACATTGCGTTCTGCCGTTAACGTAGGATCGCATCCAATCCAGGGCTTCTGCAGTCACACCAAATGAGTGTTGAAGACGCGTTAGCATAATGCCATGGTCGATAACATCAAACACACTGATCAAGCATGACCAAGACAATCAGACGTTTTTGATCAAGGGCTTCTGCGATGTCATTCTGGACTTTCACAAGAGCTGTCTCGGTTGAATAATTATTTCGGTACGCCGACTGGTGAAAATCGTGTAGATTGTTGATGTCCAGGTGATCTTTCAAACAGTGTTCGACCACTTTCTCAAGAAGTTTTGACACATATGGTAGGTTTGACAAAGGCCAATAATTATTCAGAACTTCCTTATCGAGGCCCGGCCTCACAACTGCACATGTGAAATATGCGGGTACCACTGATGTTGCCAATGATTTGTTAATAATGGCTGTAATCAACGGCACAAAATGATCCAGACACTGCCTCAAAAGCCGCGTAAGGATTGGGTCTATGTCACATGTCTTGTTGGGCGAATTTATGATTATTCGCTTTACCTCGTCATGGGTGGCTGGCAGAAACCTTTGAAGCGGGATTCCATCAAACATGACGTCATCGTCCAATGCTGTTTCGTAGATGTCACTTGGGTTGCCGATGTTGATGTTTCATCGGATGGTAGCAACTTTGTCAGTATAAAAATAACCGAAAATAGTCGCTAACTGTTCGGCCGATTCATGGGTTGGTAAAATTACCCGCCCCGTGTTACCCATCAAATGACATGTTAATTTGAACAGTTGTTTCTGATCTTTGCCGCAGTCTCTGATTTTTGCATAAAAAAGAATGTTTTCTTGGCACTTATCATCAGTTTGTTGACTGCGTTGCATTGCTCCCTGAAAAGCTGTCGACGAACGGTAAGTTTGGTTCACCGCCATAGCTTCTCTGCTCACCTGCGCTCATGTTTGGCGTGTCTCAGTTCGTCTGAATACCATTGCACGTTTGGTCTCAGTGTTATCGACTTTCTTTGGACTGGAGCGTGTCTGTCGACAACCGCTTCAATTCCCGTGGTGTAGGCGTGTACAAGTTCATTTAGCGGCCTATCAGGGTCATTCAAAATTGGCGTTAAGTCGGGAATACAAATGTCCCAAAGCTTCCTGAAAGTGACTGGCTGGTGAACGCTGTCTGGCTTCGTTAAGTTAATTCTAAAACACACAGCCAGATGGTCGCCGGAAGGGTTACCCTTTGTGTCTCCAAGACATGGCTCAGAAACTGTTGGCATACCAATCAACAAGGAACTAATGTCCCATGTGATGACAATGTCCAAAGTATGGCCCTTCTTGTGTGTGGGTCCCACCACGTGTTGTACCAATCCGTGAGCTTCTAACGTGCCATTGAAGCGCACCGCATTTGCATCATTAACGTTGTCGAGGTGGAATTTGAGGTCACGTGTTATGATTACATCGTTAGTTAGAACAGCAAGGCGGTCCAAGTACAAACTCCACTCGTCGAAAAACACACTGTTCTTAAAACCGTTTCGCTTAGAGGGAGGCGGACGATACATGATGCACAATCTCATATTCACATCATTGGAAATGGCTGTACAGTCCATATGTTCGAAATGTGTGAACAGGTCTTAATGGTCAATCCACATTTATAGAGTACGGCCACACCTCCATCGCGCTTATTACTGGGTCAAGAGATGTGTTGTATTGTGTAACCAGATGGCATGAGTTCGTTTATAACCTGATTGTCAATGTCGGTTCCTAGCCATGTCTCAGATAAGTCTAGCACATCGATGTCCCGGGAAATAACAAAATCTGCCACCGACAGAGCTTTGTTTTTTACTAAACAAGCGTTAAGACAACATATTGTCAGTGGAATGTCACGTTCACAGTGTTTAATGACACGCAGATTAATCAGCTGGGATACATTTGCACTGGCAGATTTACAGCCCGTGAAACAACATTGAAGTGGTGTGTAATGCATGTTTGAATCACACGTTGTTTGCGAAGGCCGTCTCGTTTGCCACGTTAAGTTGGGCGCGTTAAGGATAGTCCCAAGCATCTGATCAATGCATGGAATGTATCCGGTAATCGCGGGGTGACACCCATAGAGACTGGGCGCAAAGTCGGAATGATATTCAGTAGATGCATCGCGAAACAAAGATTGCAATCAACAGAATTAGGTCACTTGCTTATTAGGCCTATGAAGACTTCTGGTCCACAAAATGTGTAGGTGTCATGGATGGCTGACATCTGTCCAAAGGCTATATATAAAACTTCTTAAATTATAGATAACATACACTTTGTAGATATATAAAAACTACGTTGCAGCAATCACTGAACCTTCATGAGTGTGTAGTGATGGTATGAATCAGCAGCTCGTCGTATAATCCTTTGAAAACATGATTAGACACAGAGAGTTAAATTTTGGCTTGCTGCCTGTTAGGCGCTACCACGTGAAAGTATGGCGCTGTTGCTCGAACATAGTGTGTGGTGTAGCCTTATCGCCAAGAACAATCGGATGACAGCATCTGTGTATGTAGGACAGGTGCTTACATGGCGCTAGTTGCTTGAACATAGTGTGTGCTGTAGCCTTATTGCCAAGAACAATCAGACGACAGCATCTGTG
The DNA here is from genome assembly GCA_963662155.1 of Lamellibrachia columna. Classification (NCBI taxonomy): domain Eukaryota; kingdom Metazoa; phylum Annelida; class Polychaeta; order Sabellida; family Siboglinidae; genus Lamellibrachia; species Lamellibrachia columna. The sequence continues at coordinate 37,443,596 of OY759263.1, read as the reverse complement.
CACGTAGGACAGGTGCTTGTAATTTCTTTTTTCAGGAGTTTAGAAAATCTCAGACATAGCTTGTCCACGTGCACCTTCTCACTGAATATATCCCAGTACTTTTTTCCAACGCTTCCACAACTTCCATCAGCTACTTAGTTGGCTGTATCAATCCTGACATTTTGTCTGGCACGACATCATATCTTTTCAGGTCCAGGAACACTTTC